>VXAB01009977.1:0-62461 GCA_013399175.1 Odontophorus gujanensis
CCTGTCATGGACACAGATAGATCAAGAGATAACTCTGTGACAGCTATGCACCTTCATCTGTGATGAACAAGAGCCTGCATGCCATGCTCTTAAAAGTCTGCACCACTGGAGATGACACACTGTTTGACAGCTGCTGTGAGGTCATCACTGCTAGGTGAATGTTCCCCATGCAGTTTCGCTGGCCCTAAAAGATGGAAATCAGACGATGCCAAATGGTGGGTGTAGTAGGACAGTCCATCCAAGACTGGCAGTGTGCTCTACAGCCTTCAATCTGGTATGGAGCACTGCGTTATCATAGTACAAGAGAAGGACTACCTTCTTCTCTGGCCTGGCTCTGTAAGTTTGAGCCTTCAGCTTAGTCAGCACTGCAGTGTATCAGTCAGAATTGCTGCCTTGTCTGGGTTCCAGGAAATCCAGAAGGATCATCTCTTTCCTACCCCAAAAGACAGTGCACATCACTTTACCCATTGAGGGCTATGTCTTGAACCTTTTCTTCAATGGCTGATTCACAATACCATCACTCCACTGACTGCTGTTTCGACTCCAGCTCCTAGTGGTGGTCGAGATATTCTTTTAGTGCGTGGATGAAGTTGGCCTATTGCATGGAATCTGCCAGATTCCTCGTATCTACAGCTAAATCATTACAAAACTAATTTTTGTAGGAATATATGACTTTAAATACACTCAGATTAAGTTATGATATCTCAAACTGCACAGACTCTGCTGGAAGTGCAGTAATTCATTAGAATTAACGAGAGGCTTTGTGGAAATCTGACTGTGACCACTTTAGTTCTAAGAGGAGAGTAACAACCAAAGGAGATTTTATCCTGAGATGCTATTCTTATTATGTTGTTCTTATTATCTACTGTTGTTTGCATTTCTATATCACAGTTTTAAGGCTTGAAACCCAGTGCCCCTCCCTCATCCAGAGAAGTTCCCCATAGTGAACTCAAAATTCTCTGACATTGAATGTATGTATATTTTCATGTCACTACTATCTTAAAAATTTAAAGTTTTAAAACTGGGAGGAGAAACAGAGTCAATAGAAAGTTTGAAGAATTATGATAACTAAATGCGCATTTCCAATCTGTAAAAATGGAACAGAAAACTGTTGCAGAAAGCAAGAGTTTAAAAGGGGGAGGAGGGCGTTGTTGTAGCATAGCAGGATACTCTCTGCTTTTCTTGTCTTAGCAATTCTATAACAAGCAACCACTGAAAGAATATGATGATGTAATTATATTATAATATTTAAAAATTAACGTAGAAATAATGCTTTTTAAACTAGCAGAAAAGTCTCAAATATTATGCTAATTATAAATAAAAATAATATATACCATTTTGAAATAAAAGTATATAGAATGCTTACATAATGAGTGAAGGAGATAAAAGTGATTTTTTGATTGGTTGTAATAGTTTTAAAAATGGATCTTGGTAGAGCTATTAATAATGCTTACATATCTAATTCATCTTATGTTCTGCTGACAGTTTGTTATGTCTTTCTAAGACCACTCTGCATTCAGTACAGCTCTTGATATCTGTTTTATCAAAACTGAAATCCACTTCAGAATAGAAATAAAAATTGCATTTCAAAAAGCTTTTCAAATAGTTGGGTGATTACAGAAGTTGCATTCAGCATTTTTTTTTTTATTTTTGCAGGATGTGTTATGTTTTAATGATGTACTGGGAAATTGAAATGAGAATCAATTCATTCCTGAAAACAAGCAACTCTTGGGAAATATTAGTTTTAAGGAAGATTTCTTAAAAAAAAATCACTGTCATTCAGAAGTGACAATCTTCTGTCCACAGAGAAGTTATTCTGTTAACAGCACACTTTCTTTGCAAAATATCTTTTTCTCTGTCTTTATGGTCACATTCTATGATAATAAAACTATGAGCTAACACATTTGGGGTTGGGATCTTTGTGAGGTCATTTGTTCCTTAAATAAACAGATTAATCAGCATCATTTGTATTTCAAAGACTGCAAATATAATAATTAAAAGCTTTGTGTCAGTGCCCTGAGTATGGACTTGTGAATTAAATTAGAAGTTCTTGTTCTACTGCAGATCTTCAGACCTACTCATTTCATGATAAATACAAGTGGAATTTTAATGTAAGCATAGCACTGTTCTTCTAATAAAAGTTTCTTCACTTTTTGATATGTACTGGAAAATCACAGATTTATCAGTCACACACTTTATATTGCAGTTTTATATTCAAATATCTACATATTACAGATCATAAAGGATAGCACATATTTGACAGTTTTGCCAATACCATGGGGGAAAAAAAAAAGGCCATATTAAAAACAAAAAGAAGCACTCATATTTCAGCCATTTACTTGAAAATTATAATTCAGATTTTATAAGAAAAATTATTCCATGTCACACTCAGGCTCCTAGAAGTGTTTACCATTTGCTAAAGTGGATGACTTATTTTTTTGAGATTTTGCATAGCTGATTATTTTCTTTGTCCAGAAATATAAATATTTGTGAGGATTTCCTTTGTAGTATTTCAGACAAAACAAAGCAATCTATTCTATTGAATTTGTGTGCTTAATACATTTCTAACATCATATTAGTACCTGTATTTATTCACTTCATCTTCACATGTGGCTCCATTTTGGCACTGGTTTATCTCACAGTCATTAATATTCTCCAGGCATGTTTGCCCTGTCCACCCAAGAGCACAAACACAGTGAGATCTCTTGCTGTCTTCATCATAGATACAGCTCCCTCCATTTGCACATACCTGAACATAAGAATTACAAGAATATATGAAGAGGCTTTTCTCTAGATGTTGTCCGTTGTTGATTTCTGTTTTTTGGTTTGTTTCTCAAAAGAGCTTAACTGGATATCCAGTGGCAATAAATGCAGTTATTTAATATTTTATTACTTTATAATTCATTAAAAATTACAAAAGGTGTTTTACATTCTGAAACTATAAAATAGTGAATGCTACTGAATCAATGTATCAATTAATTAATTGGAAACACCCATTTGTGACTCAATTTAACAATTTCATTCATCCTAATTCACTTCAGAATATAAACATTTTGGGAGAGGTGATAGTAAAAATAACCTGCAGCTGTTCCTGCATTTAAAACACAGATGCAATTTAATTTAATTTGTGGTTATCTAGACTGAATAATTATAACAGACTGAATAATTGTCATAATGATTCTGATTCAGAACCTTGAACCTGCTCATTTCAACGTATTTATAGACATTGATAGACCACAGAATTACAGAATATCCTCTTTTGTAAGGGAGACTCCCTCAAGGATTGCTGATTGCAGCTCTTGACTTCACGCAAGAGGAACCAGAAAGTCAAACCTTATGTCTGAGAGTGTTGTCAAAATGCTCCTTGAACTTCTACAGATCAGGGCTGTGCCCACTGCCCTGTGCAGCCCGTTCCATGCCCACCATCTTCTGGTGCAGACCCTGTCCCTAACCCCCAGCTGCCCCTCCCCTGACACAGCTCCATGCCGTTCCCTCGGGTCCTGTCATTGCCACAAAGAGCAGAGCTCAGCGCTGTCCCTCTGCTCCCCGTGAGAGCTGCAGACAACATGAGACTTTCCCTCAGCTCCTCTGCTATGGGCTAAGCACATCAAGGGACCTCAGCCTCTCCTCACGTACCTTGCCCACCCTCACCCATTTTCATAGCCCTCCTTCGGACACATCCATATAGTATGTCATAGTACTGATATTGCTCAATGTTCTCCTTCAGTGTGCGTATACGGGAAAAGTAATAAACCTAGGCTGGAAAAATACATTTCTTTTAGTTTTTGTTTGGTTTTTTTTCCTCCTAAAACTTACAGAAACAGTATTCACTGTATTCTTCAAACATTATAGAAACTTTGAAGTAGGAATGAACACTCTTTATTTTACGTTTGAGGTGTAACTTCATTTTCTTGAAAAATTTGCAGGAGTAAAAATGGATAGCTACATTTTAATTTCAAAGCAATTAAGACCTCTCTTTCTAATCAATTGGTTTCTAAAGAAAACGGTGTCTAGAAGATGAGATAATGCATTAGCACTTCAGTTTGATTGAGACTGAATCTCTTTAAAATACCATTAAGATTTGTAATAATAACAGTTCTTGCCAGAAATCCTGTAAAATTCATTTGTCTTTGATTAAGTTTTAAATTGACCTGAAAATTGAGAGATTTTTGCTGTGCTCTCAGTACTGAATTTTAGACATAACTTGGAATTCTTTTTCAATTGGACAATCACTTGAAGAGGAGCACAGCTCAATAAATGCAAAGAAATGTCCTATGTGTACAGTCTTAGAAGTATTCTCTTTTTTGATTTTGATGTCTCTTCTTACATTTTTATTTAAGCACTTCTGCTTAAATAAAAATGCCGAGGCTTACTATTTTATCAAAGTTCAAAACAAACAAACACCAAACAAACTTACAGTCAAGAAGAAGTAACACAGTTTTCATCACCTATTTATCACCACATTCTTCTTAACAACCTGTTCCTTTCATTGATGTTTGCATTTATTTGGTCAAGAATAACATCTATCTTTATTTTAGAATAAAAATATTTAAAAATTAACAATTTAACAATATTTAATTTCAGCTCTAATTGAGCTCTAAGATTTCCTCCATGAACAAAAACAAAAACAAAACACATGATCATATAAATTACGGGCTAAAAACTTACAAGGTAACTGGAAACTCAGTTAAATGGATCCACTGCAGTACTGTGACTTTCAGGATGGTAATTATTAACAAAATTACAAAAGTGTTAGCGCAAATGTTAATACTAACAGTGTTTTTAAATCCTAAATATTTTTTCATTCAGTGTACATTAACATTTTTGAACACCGTCAGGGATGATGACTCAACCACCTCCCTGGGCAACACATTCCAGTACGAGACCACTATTTCAGAGAAGAAATTTTTCCAAATGTCCAACCTGAATTTCCCCTGGGAAAACTTGAAGCCATTCCCTCTAGTCCTGTTGCTCAACACACGCATTCAAGCAACTGATGAAGTGCTTGTGTTGAAATCACTTTAACATTATGCCATCAATCATTCCTCTTGCAAGATAGGATGGTTTTCTTACCTATGCAGATGTTTTGGTATTTTTCAGAATCTGTGTATCATGGTTTATATGCTGAGACTTGTATATCTGCCTGGAGCTTTTCAAAGTTTTCCACTGCCTCTTTATGACATAGACTAGTTTGTGAGGGAGGAACCCCAAACAATAAATACAAGGAATGTCCTGTGAACACCATGCTGACCTCTGCTGAAGGAATAAATATCTTTGATGTATATGGCAGCTATTAGCCTGTAGTGAGCAACAAGCTAAATTTATATGGAAAATAAAAAAAGCACACAATTCACTAGCTGGTTGTCATTCTAAAACCTGAGATAGGGCTACCAGCTTTGACAATATTTTTGATAATAAATGTCTTTTAAGTTTATCCCTATTGTATGTTTTCCAAGGATGAATTTAATCAGACAACTCACCAAGCATGTTTCTTTACTGAGTTGTCGTAAGTTTTGATAAAAAAGAAAAAAATAAACTGATGTAATACTAAAGGGAAATGTCTCTTTCTTTTAGAGATATATATGATTTTAATTAAACATTAGCCTCTTCCTGTAGCTACACTGTAAGACTTAGTAAAGCTTGTTCTCTTGCCTACATTTAGGACTAGTGTGTTGCAATAGTTAGTTGTTACTTCCATTGTTCTTAACAATTCTCTATGATTTCCTGTTAATAAAAATGGTGGGGGTTGTAACATATATCCTACATTCTAATGAGACAGGGATATTTTCTTTTTTTTTCTTTTTATGTCATACTGAGTAGATTTATTTCAATGAAAAATAACCTAAACACTAAAATATTTTGCCAGTGGAAAATGTTAGTATCATTATATGAAAAAAAAAGATAAAAGAACCCCAGTGATTTATATTTACCTTTTGTACTGTAAGATAACATGAGAAATATTAACATTCTTTTTGATCTATTGTACTGACTGTATAAACTGAGTCAAAACAGTTCAGTATATCTAAGGTACAAATGGAAATGGAAAAGAACTGAAAAAGACTTATTTTTTTCAAACAGGAGAGCAATATTATATATAAATATATTAGGTAATAACTTATTTTCTTCACCTATAGAGTATATAATATAATATAATAATATTATATATGTATTATATATACATAATATAAAGAAAACAAGTAAAAAAAAACCAGACATATCATTTCTTCCTTTTATTTCTCTTTCCCATTAGAAAATTTCTTAATTTTTGTCATTATGGCTAAACAAAGTGTCTTGTAGAATGAGAACACAAAGAGATAAGTACTTGTATACATATAGTCCACGTAGTGTATGTAATGTTTGTATGAATAAATTGAATATCTGAGGGCTTTAAAGCAAGTATTACAATAAAATGTTTCAGTAGCTCTCATCAGCATCTTTGGCACACCATCCTAACCAGCCATAATAATTATTGCATCATTATAATGTTATGTTATGTACAATAAATTTGCACTCAGTATGACAATTTAAATCATAAAATTGTTAAAATTTACCAGCTGCTGAACAATTTAAATACAAACCTTTGAGTCAGTGAGTATTTCAGTAATACGTTTCTTAGTCACTGGTGAGCATGTACTCATAGACTTCAAGGTGACATAAATGTTGATTGCTTCTTCATAAATGCATTGCGTGCTCCATATAGTGTTATGGTGAACGTATTTCAATAAAAGAATTGATTAAGCTCTTGAAACAGTGGTTATCATGTTTGAGCAGCTGTTTAGAAGGGGTATATGCCATTCTCTATACAGTTTGTAAAATAACTATCATAATGAAAAGAAGCTATAATATTTCACTTTATCGCATACCAAAATCTCTGTAACTCAAGGGCCTGAGCCTTTAGTCCACCCTGATGTGGTGGAATTGGGAATATTATCCAAACCAGCAACTTAACTGAAGGGATCACTAAAGGGAAGTGAGAAGGAAATAGTAAACAAAGTTCTTAAATACATCTGCATCCATATTAGAAGCAATTTTGACCTAAATATTAGAAGCATCTAACTCAGTTATTTATAAAATATTTAGAATGTACACACACAAAAAATCATTGATATATTCTGTCAGCACTTTCTTTGTAAAAAAAACAGTAATTTTGTTCTCTAATTATATTTTCATATAATAGAACCATATAATGGTTTGGATTGGAAGGAACCTCTAAGATCATCTTGTTCCAATCCCCATGCTATAGTCAGGGACACCTCCCAGTAGACAAGGTTGCATAAAGCCTCATCCAGCCTGGCCTTGAATGCTTCCAGGGAGGGGGCATTCACATCCTTTCTGGGCAACCTGTCCCTGTGTCTAACACCCTCACAGTAAATAATTTCTTCCTAATATCTAATCTAATTCTACCCATCAGTTTAAAACCATATCCCTTGTCCTGCTGCTACATGCCCTTATAAAAACACAGAAACACAGAATTGTAGGGGTTGGAAGGGACCTCTAGAGATCATTTAGTCCAATCCCCTGGCCAAAGCAGCTCTCTAGACCAGGTTGCACACGTAGGTGTCCAGACGGGTCTTGAACGTCTCCAGAGAAGGAGACTCCACGACTTCTCTGGGCAGCCTGTGCCAATGCTCCATCACACTCACTGTGTAGAATTTCCCACACACATTTATGTGGAACTTCCAGTGCATCAGTTTGAGGCCATTTCCCCTCGTCCTATCACCACACACTGCTGAGAGAAGTTCAGCCTCATCCCTTTGCCTCCCGCTCCTTAGATATTTATAGTCCCTCCCCAGCTTTCCTGTAGACCTCCTTCTGCTATTGGGAGGCCACTATAAGTTCACCTGTAGCCTTCTCTTCTCCATGCTGAACAGGCTCACCTCTTTCAACCTGTCCCTATTGCAGAGGAGCTTCAGCCCTCTAATCATCTCTGTGGCCCTGCTCTGGACCCTCTCCCACAGCTCAGTATCTTTGTGTTGGGGCCCCCAGAACGGAATGCAGTACTCAAATGGGGTCTCTCAAGAGCAAAGTAGAAGGCCAGAATCACCTCCCTCATCCTGATAGTTGTGCTTCTCTTGATGCAGCCCAGGATTCTTTTGGCTTTCTGTGCAAGTGCACATTGCTGGCTCATACTGATTCTTTCACCAACTGACAGTTATCTCTCAACCTTTCCTTGCAGAACAATTAAACTTGTGTATTTGTTTTTTTTTGTCGTTGCTCATCTGATTATGGTATTTAATACTGTCAATAGAAATGCAGTTTTTGTCATTCTTCTTTCTGTGCATTGATTCATCATCAGCCTTCTCTCTAATAAGTTTTAAGGGAATCGGGACATTTTAAGTAATTTTTGCCTTAAGTTCTTAGAAGTTTCACTATATAGCATCAAGTAAGGAACAGAAGACATCAGTAAATAAACCTACAATGAGTAAGGCAGGCAGAACTCAGACAACACACAGTTTGGTGATGGTTAAGACTAGTCAAGTCATGCACTTTTGGTTTCACGTGTTACATGGGTAAAAAAGTTAACGTAAGAATATAATGAGTACTTGTGCTGTGTTTAGATAAGCTGCGGGTAATGTCAGCTCACTGCAATTAGAATAACCTGTTTGATTTCCCCAAAACACTGGAGGGAATATATCACTTTATCCTACCTCTGTGTTTCCAATACATGGTGATAAACATGTGTAATTAAATCCATGAGATTTATTCATGCACATTGCTCCTGGGGCACAGCTTATATTGTGGAATAGGCAGATGTCAATATCCAGTTCACATCTTTCACCTTCAAAACCTACACCACAAAGAGAATGTTTAATCACAGTTCATTCACAATATTGACATTGTGTCTGTTCATAGTGTTAGCAGTTAATACCACTCTACTAAAGTAATTTCACAGTTTCATTTCCCAAACAAATGAAAAAACTGAGATTTTTCATAAAATATCATTTGCATACATTGAGATATATCATCTACTTTTAATTTTTTTTATATATATATTTCTATTTTTAAAACTGAAGTATTTGTTCTGCTCAAAAAACATTATAAATTTGCATTGACTCACCCATGGGGCAAATGCACTTGAAATGGTCTTCATAGTTAACGCATGTTCCTCCATTTTCACATGAGCTGGAATTGCAGTTATCAATTTGCACCTTGCAGAATTCTCCTGGAGTTGAAAAAAAGATCTTAACAAGGTTAAAAATAATTTAATGCACTAAACAAACAAATAAACACAAATGCAACAAAGTAACCAAACCACATTAATAACATTGGTAAAATATCCATTGTTTTAAATAATCTTTCTGCAGTATTGCTTAGTAATTTAAAACCTTGCACAAGGTTCAAGACAACTTAAAAATTTATAAAAAATAATGTGCATGCTGTGAAAATTAAATATATAGACAATAGGAAATTAGATCCTTCATAAGTCTGTTATTATAATGCAATAAGTAACATATAGACAACAATAGATAACTTGACCTTATATTAACAAAATTCCAATTTACTCACTTTGTACTGATACTAAAGGTAACTAAAGACATCTGATAGTACTGTGATTAATACTTTCAAAAAATAAAAAATAAAAAAAAGAGCCAGGATAAGGGTTATAAGATATGATTTTGTGTGATACAATTAGCAAAATGAAAGGCTAAAATAGTTAATATCTTAATCAAGAATTGAACAGACTGCATCTAGGAAGTTTTGTCATCCCTAGAAAATGTTATTTTTTCCTATTAATTTTCTTAAGGAAGGTAACATTGGGAAAATAAAGCTGGAAGTAAATGTCAGCTCCATTCAGTAAAGACTTTGGATCCATTTTTTGTATTTATTCATGAAGGATAAATTGAATTGTCCAAAAAGCCCTTGTGAATAAACATTAGAACAGATCAAACTAGGTTAAATAATTATTTTTGTATAAAACTGAAATCCTTATAAAGAGTGAATCCTTTAAGCAAACTTCACAACATTTCACTGCCACAACGAGGTCATGAAAAGCTAGTAACTCCAAACTGCTATAAAATTTATTAGAATATGAATACTGCTGAGAAATGCATAATTTATAGTATTAAGATCTGATTAAGTGTTAAATGGATGTCAGGAGAGATCTCCACAGTAATCCACTTAGATTTTAATGCCTAATTATCACTTCATAGTGAGTGAGGACTGAATAATTGAGAACTGCAATACTCATATAACTCAAACAAGATTTTTGTGTGCAATTAGGAATGTTATTCTTCTATCAGGAATAAGTTCAGCAGGTGCAAGAAACAAAGAGGGATGTAAATAATGTTGTTAAGGATTTTATTGCTGTACTGTTTATTTTTAAAATATCCTTGTTCAGAAAGGCAGAAAGGAACTGCCTTTAACAAGGTTTAACAAGAGCAAGTGTTGGGTCTTGCACCTAGGGAGGAATAACCTCATGTACTGGTACAGGTTGGGGGGTGACCTGCTGGAGAGGAGCTCTGAGGAAAGGAACCTGGGTGTCCTGGCGGATGACAGGTTGGCTGTGAGCCAGCAGTGTGCCCTGGTGGTCAAGAAGGCCAGTGGCATCCTGGGATGCACTGTGATCATCAAGTTGAAGGAGGTACTCCTCCTCCTCTAGTCTGCCCTGGTGAGGCCTCACCTGGAGTACTGCGTCCAGTTCTGGGCTACCCCATACAAAAAAGACAGGGATCTCCTTGAAAGAGCCCAGTGGAGCACCTCCCTTATGCGGAAAGGCTGAGAGACCTGGGTCTGTTCAGCCTTGAAAAAAAGAAGACTCAGAGGGGGTCAGATCCACTTTTGTAAATATCTAAGGTGTAGGATACAAAAGGAGGAGACTGGACTCTTCTCTGCACTGTGTGGTGATAGGACAAGGGGAAAAAGTCACAAACTCATGCACTGCAAGTTATACACCAATGTGTATGGTAACCTCTTCACAGTGAGGGTGACAGAGCACTGGCACAGGCTGCCCAGAGAGGTTGTGGAGTCTCCTTCTCTGGAGATGTTCAAGACCTGCCTGGATGCCTACCTGTGCAATCTGGTCTAGAGAGCCTGCTTTGTCAGAGGGGTTGGACTCGATGATCTCTAGAGGTCACTTCCAACCCATACAGTTCTGTGATTCTGTGATTTTTTACCTAAGTGTATGTGCTCTTATAAGTAAAAGCTAATATCTCAAATAAATAAATGGAATAGGACAAGATACTTTAAGATATCTTAAAAGTAGTAGCAAAGGAACAGGCATGCAAAACAATTTTGAAAATATTTAGAAAAACGGAACAGAAAGGTATTAGTTGTAGCCAAGTTTTTACACAGATTAATGTTTTAAACAGAAGACATTAAATAGTGTTGCACAAACTACTTGTTCACATTTATAACAAGGAAGAATGAAAATCTCTGATGCTTTATAACAATACTTCCTTTGGAAATAGCAAATTATGATGATGAAATTATGGATTTATATTGATTGGAAGAGACTCCCTGGTAATCTGTTCGTCCATCATATGTTTGAATATGTCTCTTGGCCTGTAAGCTTGCTCAGGTCTGAGATGAGGGCCTGTACATCCCCTTTTAAGTGATGTCCAGTGGCAGAAAAAGAGGAAATAGACACAAACTGTAACACTGGGTGTTCAAGAAAAGCACTTAATTACTGTCAGGATGTGTGAGTGCTAGTGCTAGTTGCCTATAGAAGCTATGGAGTCTTCCTTCTTAGAGAACTTCAAAAGCCATTTAGACATGATCCTGGGCAACTTGCTCTAGGTGTCCCTGCTGGAGTATAAGGGTCATACAAAATGACATGATGACCTCCAGAGGTCCCTTCCAACATTCTTTGATTCTGTGATTCTTGAAGATAGGTTTGGCATTTGAATTCTTCCAGTCAACAGGGACTTCATCATACTACCTTTAAAAATTGTGAATTTCACATTAAAGTGAATTTAATTCACTTTAAAAAATGAAAGTTTGTCAGTGTCTCACAATGACATTGGCCATGTTCCTCAGTATCCTTGGATTTGTCTCTTCTGGTTCCACAGACCCGTATATATCTAACATGTTTCTGTTCTCCCTAATAGTATCTTCCTCTACTGCGGGTATTAACTCTATCTGTTACATGGATCAAGCTACCAGAAGGCACCTGGGAAAAAAAACTGTGAAAACAGAGGTGTAAGAAGCAATTTACTTCTGATTGGATGCCCTTGCTCCACTAAGCAGAGTCCAGATTTTCCCTGAATTTTCTTTTGCTACCAGGGTGCTTAGTGAAAACCTTTTCTAATGTAATGCTGTATAAAAATGTAGGCCTAGTACAATATAGAAATCTTGAGAGGTGAATGTATCTTGGAGTGGAGTCCCACAGCCATAGGATGAAGGCAGATGGGGCTCAGGCTTGGTACTGGAGAAACCCCAGCTGAATGCCACTCACTAGTGGCTAGCTAAAGAAATATTGACTGAGCTGTGAAAACCTGGTCTTAGGAGTAACATATTCAGCTTTCTTTCAGCCTTGTTGCTAATGCTATACTGAAAGTTTAATTTAACCCTAAACAAAACAAGTTCAGTGACATAAGCAACTCATCCAGTTATACCTACTTTATGTATTTGGTAATACCTGAAAAATAAGAAAGCAAATGTTTTGGTGACAGTTTAAGGTAGAAAACAGAGCTTGACTTATTCCAATTCCCTATCTTCTACTCCCTTCCCCTCAACAGCTTTAAACAAAATGTATATTCTTTAAAAAGACAAAGAGTACTTAAGATTTGCCTGCTGAAATGTTGGCCTTTATATCCATGCATTTATAGACCACAAAAACCTGTCAGAAATTGATGTCTCATCCTAAACATTACATCCAAATCAGATCAGAATATTGGAGTCTTTAAAATGCTCATTTGTTTTCCACAAGATCTGCAGATAACAGAGTGACAAAGCTTCATATCTACATTGTAGGCACTTAAAATTAGGCATGATTTATTCCACTTCAAGCAACTTTATATTTAATTGTTTTGACAGACATTAAACTCACTTACAGTAACCTTTATTGGACCCACTAGAAGTTCACTGGTTCTAAGTATTTCCTCATTCTCATGGGAATTGTGTTGAACTGTATAGTAAATGTATTTTTAGATCAGTCTAGACATAGTAATTAATCTTTGTGCTTTTCCAGATAAAGTAGATTCAGTGAACGAGGAAAAAAAAAAAGCAGAAATAAAGAACTGACCTAACAATTCACATGTGCAGATGGCAAAAGCATCTGCCTTGTTTGTAAGTGACAGAGTTGAACTACAAGTTTAAATTAGTTGAATTCATTAGAATTCAAAATCTGTATTATAACCTCCATGAAAAATCTGTCTTTAATAGTTACAACAAATATGAAAATCAAGAATTATTTAGGACCAAAGCACATAATTTTATTCTGATATAGAAGCATTGTTGTCTAGACTCCCTATATTGCTAAGCATTAAAAAGAGGAGCAAACAATTCTACTTGTTCAAGGAGAAATTTTGAATATAGGTGAAATCAGTTGTTTTATGTGCTGAGAATTTTACAATTAGATAATCTCCACTGACTATAGAAAGAGTCTAAACAATATGTTGAGACTATAATTTTAAAATTGCTGAAGATATATAATATTTAATTAGTTATATTGATTCTCTACTTCTATCCTAATATTTAATTACAAAATATTTGAATAGTTGACTTAGGTAAGTCATAGGCACTCAGCATAGGATACATACTACTAAATGTTGACCTCTACCTGTGAGCTACCAGATGATATAATGTCTATATATGTGTTTCTCAGAACATAGGAATCGTTTCAGAAAACATTACAAAAGGTAATGAATAATACTGCTTTCTTAAATGGCAATTCTGAAAAGATTTCAGATGCCCCTATTTTTTATACACTCATACTATAGAAGTAATCTGTGAATACTGTTTCTATTATAGTATGTGGTCTTAAATATAATTCCTTTCCTACTTTATTTCCAAAATACCCTCCATCTCCATTTTTAAATATCATAAAGACATGGAAAGTATAGTACCATCTACTGAATCATCAATATTTATTTCGTAGTTGTTTTTTGAGAGCTTTTATCTAACAGCTTACTGAATGTTACTTAGATTAATGGCTTTGACCATCTCAAACAAATCTTAAATACTTTATGCAAAGAAAACCTCTGTTTCCATTTTTGTAATTATTTTTAATAATTTATTTGAGAATAAAACAAATTGAGGAAAATAAAGGGCAAAAGGTCTGTGCAGAGAGCAATAAAGAACACTTACTCTGTGGTAAGAGTAGAAAATGATAATATTTTGAAAAGAAAGAAATAACAAGGATGAACTAACATCCAGTCTTTATAGAGATTAAATCACAGATCGGGAGTGTGGGTCAGGGGAGGAGAAGCTTTCTCTTGAATTTTATCTTTTCTCTAAGCATCTAGCATCAATATGATGTATACTTCAGGGTTTTTAGAAGCTCAGTAGGGGTCTCCCTAGTTGAGTAATAGCTTATGAAGTGTTTTTTTTACAGAGAGAATGCAGCAAAGATTTTCAGTCTCAGATTGCAAAACACTTCATAAAGGAATAGCTCTATCTCCTTAAATTAATTCTTAACAAAGAATAAGTGCTAGATTGTGAAATCTGTAGGGACAGTGAAAAATAATTTAAAATATTTGTTCACACTGAAAGATACCAAGTATTATTATTACTAAGGCTTATAATTTTTCAGACTTCAGCTTAAATTAAGAATACACTATCAATTTTTAGTGTAATTTGTAATTTCTTTGATTTGTCTAAGACTATTCTCCTGACTGTTCCTACTGACCACTGCTTGCTGTTATGTCCATTCTCCTTTCTCAGTACTCCTTTCAGCTTCACAATAGAGGAAAAAGTCATCTATAATTTATTTAGATAATCTGAATTATTTTTTTCCTCATGCTTACTAAGAACAAATAGATGAAATGTTTGATCCACAAAGGTACAGAAAAACAAATCAGTTCGTAGTAACTTTCATTACTAATCAAATATTAAGATAGCACAGCGGCATAGCAGAGGTGAAGACATAGATGGAGAAGTAAGTCTGTGGATTTTAAACAAAGTGTTCACATGTGAAAATGTGAATTCAACTTGCAGTAATATATGCAGTCATCACAAAGAAATTCATTATAAAAACTAATTAAATTATATCTTAGTGTTTTTTCCTCTGATTGGGAACCCGATACAGGGATATATTTTATTCTTAGAAAGTTTGTTTGATTTGTTTGCTCTTTTATTTTTTTTTCTATTATTTTGCTTTGATTTCGTTTCTAATATAACTATATTATCAGACTATTCATGCCCACCTATATACACTGCTAAGCCTTTAATACCCTGAAATAAAGAGTAAAATGTTATCAATACACACTATATTCGTGGAAGAATCTCCTACAATTTCCATCAAAAATTCCATCTAAATAGAGCTTAATCCTAGCTGAATACCAATGCAAGTACAATTACAGATCTACTTGTTAAAGACCTGTTGAATTGATCTCTTCTTTCTCTTCTTTTTTTTTTTTTTTCCCCTCACTTTTTGGTTAGTTTTCAACTAATTGTTCTTTCTAGATGTATTAGCTGTTTTCAGCTGAAGCTACCTAAAACTGGACGAAGTTAATTTGGATTTTAATCTCTCTGCATATCAAACCCCCATCTATGAAAAGATTATAATGGTGTTCTCTTTCTCAGGAATGTCAAGATTACAGATTAACTGGGCTAAAGGGTGATAGCATTTGCCCTTGATTTCGTAATATATGCCAGATATTCCGATACTTTTTCTGCTGTACTGAAATATTTAGCGACACTTCCTCATGAGGAACTGTGGAGATTATTCTTAACAATGTGATATCTGGCGACTTCAGTAAGAAATTAATCCTGATGAAAGGTTACTTGAAGTTGCCTGAAGAAAGCATACAATGCAGGTATCACACAGTGTCCTTGGTATAACTCTGGCATGGCCAACAGCCAGCCATTTGAGTACCAAACTTGCCAATTTCAATTGCACAGCCAAAGTTTCTGCTGCTGAAAATGCCTATTCCCTACTTATCTAGGAGGAATAATATTTTGCAAGAAGAGGTATGAAGCTCACACTGTGAGTTTCTAAGTGTTATAAAATTCCCCAAGTATATTGACTCTAATTATTTAGACACAAGAACTATGGATTAAAAAAAAAAATGAGATGGGTTATGAGTCTGCAGTAATGATGAATACCAGTTTACTAGGATAGAAGTCTACATTTGGGGGTTGCCATAACAACTGATGTTAGTTCTAGTTTTATTTAATATTGTTATGAATGATCTAGACTTAGATTAAACAACACTTAATCACATACACAGTTTACACTGAATTGGTAGTGAATGCTTAGAGAGGTATTTGAATACAAAAAGATCTAAGGCAGTTAAATATCTTAAACATACTTTAGAAGTGATATGTGTCTTGGGAATAGAAAGTGGAAGCAAATACAATCAAAAAAAAAAAAACAGTAAAACTGAGCTATTCAGAGAGACAATCCCAGAAAATAATATTGTTAGAGTGAAGACAAAAGTATTAAAACTTGCTGATGGATACAAGGCTACAGTGTGAATGAAGGTTAAAATGTGAATTGGTTGCAGTTAAAAAGTTAAAAAGAAAATGGATAGGTTTTCAATGCCTATGAAGAGTACAGAGGTCAAATGAAAAACATCAAAACAGATGAAACAGGTTTTAGTCTTTTGTAGTATTATATATAGCATTTCAACAGAACTGATTTAAGAAAAAATAATTGAACACAATGCTTAAGAAATAACATAAGAAAGTCTTTAACAATTAGTTCTTATGTCAGCATAAATCTAGCTTCTGTGTAGATACTGTGGACTGTGTCAAATGGTGGCAAGCAATACATGGTTAAACATGTTTATATTTTACATGTTCAAGTAGAATGTTTGTGTACAGTCTTTGTGTTACGTTCATGTTTACATAAGCATAGTAAAGTGGATTGAGTTCTATTTAATCATTCTATGTATCACTGTTGGCAATAAATCCTTCAAAAACCATAAACCTCATCTCATGTACTTCCACTACATAGAAAGATTTTAGAAGACAAAAACATCTAAGACAGTATCTCTTTGAGAAATAAAGTAGAGCTACAAAGATCATCTGTGCAAGTAAACCTGTCACTAGAGCCACATGATCGTGTTGTTCAGATCTCCAGAAACATTTTCTGTTTCTAAACATTCTATATTTATATCTATTCTACACATCTTTTCCTGTTTTAAGACAGGTGATTTTATAGTACTTTCAGTAATTCTTTACTTGGCTAAGATTTGAAATGCTGTAGCTGACTAAGCTAATCAACACAGGCCCACCAAAAAAGCCAAAAAAAAAAAACCTATTATACAGCAATAGTATTTAAAACCACTTCAAAAAATTGGTTCTGAAGACTTTTAGATGGAATTTATAGAAAAAACACACTTCCCACCTGTTTTTGATTTGATGATTTCTGGGTGATGTATAGCTATTTGAAAGCATACTGTCTCTCCAGCTGCCTTCCTGGCTGTTGAAAGTAAGCTGAAATCTCCTAGCTTCCCTTGTCACTTACAGCAGACTTATAAGCTGCGTAATGAGAATGAATAGTGCACTGCTGTTCTTCTTGAAAGACTTATGAAACTATCCCTGGAGAAAAGATCCAGATTCTTTTTTATAAGTCTTACTCTGAAGAAGTAAACAAGGAAAGAATATATGTTGCTGAGATTTTTTACCTTGCCACTCTCTTCGGGCTTTTTATCTATCAGAGTACTGCACACTCCCTGAGAATGAATTTAGAAGTCTTGTGCCTTAAGAAAATGAGACAGGGTAGGTTGATAGGATGCAAAAAGAAAGAGAACAAAGTGGTAGGAGTAGTTTGTTTTGTAACCACCTAAGATACATGAAAATAATACTTGCAGTTCATGGGCAGATGTACCAGCTAGAGTAATCTGTATGTCAAGTTTAAGGGCATGATATTTCAATAGCATATTTTATTGAAATGTGTACTTAGAAATCTATAGACATTGGTACATTTTTCAGCAAACTACACATCTTTAAGTATGTAATATATAACTCTTAAAATGGACAAGAATATTTTCGAAGTACTTTCCTGTTCATAAAGTGTACTGTTCACTGGACACTGAATTGAATAAGAAACTGTATCACTAGGAAACATAAACATTCATAAACATCACTGTGCATTGGCAGTGTTTCATTCCACTTAAAAAGCAGACAGAACTTAAATGCTGATACTGTGTTGCATGTTGAAATATCAGGCCATTCTTCAATTATTTTTAAGCATTGCTGCATGACAAAGCTGGGCAGGGGAAACATTTCCAGCACAAATAAATCAAATTCAGTAGGCTCAGTATTTTTTGTGGAAATCAAGACCTGAGGAAAAAGTTGACTTTTCCTGCTTTGGGTCACAATCTGCCTGAAATTTTCACATGGTACAATAGACTGCACCTGGTTTTCTAGTGTTCATCTGCCTCAAAGTATGACAGCCTGGTTTCATGTCATCCTTTTATTTCTGGACTGTTTTATATAATTGATGGAGTGGTAACACTAGAGTTTCATGTGTTCATATAATTCCGCTTATTATCTGAAGGTACAAGATCTTAGCAAAACAGCATACCCTAGCTTAAAACCATTTGCCTTTCACCTTACTAATGTTATTTACCTGCATTCTATTCAAAAAGGAATTTTAAACAGCAGGAAACATTTCTAGATGTCTGTTGAAGAGATTGTTACCTGAGTTACTTTTGTTGTCTTAAACAGAAAACTTAATGCTCTGCAAAACAGTAGTCTGTTCTGCTTTTCTTCCCTTTAAGAAGAAAGAAATTCACTCAGAAAACTACTAATATGTGCAAGTATTTTCTTTCATTCCATTAGGTCAATTTGCAGTCTTAATTCCAAAGATCAGTCTTTGCAATCTGTNTTATTAGTAAATAAATTTATTATAGTAAATTAACAGTAATTAACAATAATTACTCAGTAAATTAAACAACTCCAAGAAAAGCCAGTGTTTAGAACACCGCTGGATAAGTTCATGTATTCCCTTAAGCAACTCTGAGGCATGATTTGGGTGTTAGCCCCATGCAAGTACTCTTCCCAACTGACAGTTTTTAATCATAGTTCTATNGCAATAGTATTTAAAACCACTTCAAAAAATTGGTTCTGAAGACTTTTAGATGGAATTTATAGAAAAAACACACTTCCCACCTGTTTTTGATTTGATGATTTCTGGGTGATGTATAGCTATTTGAAAGCATACTGTCTCTCCAGCTGCCTTCCTGGCTGTTGAAAGTAAGCTGAAATCTCCTAGCTTCCCTTGTCACTTACAGCAGACTTATAAGCTGCGTAATGAGAATGAATAGTGCACTGCTGTTCTTCTTGAAAGACTTATGAAACTATCCCTGGAGAAAAGATCCAGATTCTTTTTTATAAGTCTTACTCTGAAGAAGTAAACAAGGAAAGAATATATGTTGCTGAGATTTTTTACCTTGCCACTCTCTTCGGGCTTTTTATCTATCAGAGTACTGCACACTCCCTGAGAATGAATTTAGAAGTCTTGTGCCTTAAGAAAATGAGACAGGGTAGGTTGATAGGATGCAAAAAGAAAGAGAACAAAGTGGTAGGAGTAGTTTGTTTTGTAACCACCTAAGATACATGAAAATAATACTTGCAGTTCATGGGCAGATGTACCAGCTAGAGTAATCTGTATGTCAAGTTTAAGGGCATGATATTTCAATAGCATATTTTATTGAAATGTGTACTTAGAAATCTATAGACATTGGTACATTTTTCAGCAAACTACACATCTTTAAGTATGTAATATATAACTCTTAAAATGGACAAGAATATTTTCGAAGTACTTTCCTGTTCATAAAGTGTACTGTTCACTGGACACTGAATTGAATAAGAAACTGTATCACTAGGAAACATAAACATTCATAAACATCACTGTGCATTGGCAGTGTTTCATTCCACTTAAAAAGCAGACAGAACTTAAATGCTGATACTGTGTTGCATGTTGAAATATCAGGCCATTCTTCAATTATTTTTAAGCATTGCTGCATGACAAAGCTGGGCAGGGGAAACATTTCCAGCACAAATAAATCAAATTCAGTAGGCTCAGTATTTTTTGTGGAAATCAAGACCTGAGGAAAAAGTTGACTTTTCCTGCTTTGGGTCACAATCTGCCTGAAATTTTCACATGGTACAATAGACTGCACCTGGTTTTCTAGTGTTCATCTGCCTCAAAGTATGACAGCCTGGTTTCATGTCATCCTTTTATTTCTGGACTGTTTTATATAATTGATGGAGTGGTAACACTAGAGTTTCATGTGTTCATATAATTCCGCTTATTATCTGAAGGTACAAGATCTTAGCAAAACAGCATACCCTAGCTTAAAACCATTTGCCTTTCACCTTACTAATGTTATTTACCTGCATTCTATTCAAAAAGGAATTTTAAACAGCAGGAAACATTTCTAGATGTCTGTTGAAGAGATTGTTACCTGAGTTACTTTTGTTGTCTTAAACAGAAAACTTAATGCTCTGCAAAACAGTAGTCTGTTCTGCTTTTCTTCCCTTTAAGAAGAAAGAAATTCACTCAGAAAACTACTAATATGTGCAAGTATTTTCTTTCATTCCATTAGGTCAATTTGCAGTCTTAATTCCAAAGATCAGTCTTTGCAATCTGTGTGCACTAACAATTTCTCCTTTAAAGGTGACAGCAGTGAGAATACTTGAAGTGTAGTACACAAAGCTTGAAATGACAGCATTTTTTCTGAGACATATACTTCAGTGCAGTTCCAGTTACACTCTTGTGATATTGGATCCTCCCATTATACTATTTATTTTTTTTTTAAATCAGCTCACCTTTAGTACAGGTAACAGCTGTGGAAGAAATGTTATAGTTTTTATCTATCTGAAGGTTATGAGACTTATAGAAGTATTCCACTGTATATTAATATGAAATAGAGACCTTACTCAAATATTTTGAAAGGCCAATTCCTTGGACTGAATGAAAGAACACATCTATTTCAGAGTAGGGACTTGATCCTGACATCCAACATCTGTGACTTTGATGACTTTAAGGCCATCAGTTATCCTAGATTCTTAAACTGTTCACTGTACTGAGGAAGAACAACACATCTATAGGTGCATCTTCTGGGCCCACAGGTTAATCTATAATAAATAAATTTATTAGTAAATAAATTTATTATAGTAAATTAACAGTAATTAACAATAATTACTCAGTAAATTAAACAACTCCAAGAAAAGCCAGTGTTTAGAACACTGCTGGATAAGTTCATGTATTCCCTTAAGCAACTCTGAGGCATGATTTGGGTGTTAGCCCCATGCAAGTACTCTTCCCAACTGACAGTTTTTAATCATAGTTCTATTCAGAAGAATAAAGTGATTTTAAGATGCAGATTTGACCAGATACAACACATTAGTTTAAACCATATCATTGATTTATTCACTGTTATAAGCACTATCTTAATGAGATTCTGAAAAATGTAGTATCTTTTACATCCAGTATCTTCCTTTGGACAGTAGCTATTATGGTGTCAAGGATTATTTCTACAGAAGGCAGTCTCAAACCTCCTGCATAGTCCAATAGTGCAAGCTTCATTTTTATCTGTTTATATTTATTTCTAATACCTCTGTGAAATTAGAAGGAATTAGTAAGAAAAATGTAGATGAATCTCTGGAGAATCTTAAATGAGAGTTCTGAAAAGAAAACTTGAAGATGAGGAAGAAGAATATTGTTGGAGTACTTTAAATTCTTGTCTGCAAGTTTGCTTGGGGTGCAGCCCATTTTAGCAGTAGTAAGATTATTTTAATTAAAGGATTCTTCTACCAACTAAATGAAGTATCTAACATGCCCAATCAATTCCTGCCAATATGATTGCTCTACACAGAAGGAAAGTTAGTAATTAATTAGAGGAAGCTTCTTCAAGGACTATTGGTCTACTGTGTAAAACTTTGATAAACTGCTGACAAGGATTGTTTCAATGTCATAAGCTGTGTTGCTTACATGTACTGTTGTAGATAAAGGTTTTTATCTACCTTCAGATAAAGGAAATAATTGTACAGTTAGCTCTTATTTTCTTTACAAGGAGATCAAATGTGTCTGATATCTATTCACTAAAATAACTGCATTTTATAACCTTTTGTTCTCTCCTGTTTTCCTTTAAACCATTTTTTTTTCCAAATTTTATTATTCAAAGTGTTTTACATATGAACAGAAATGAAGTAGTTTAAAATCACGTTTGTGTGCAGATATTAAGTTTCTGCAGAGACTTCATTAAAGCATGTGAAACCAAAATGAAGTGCTTTCATTCCTTTTTAAATAAACATGCCACATTATACAACTGAGAATTTTATACCATGTCATACTTTGTTTTCACTAAGATAAGTCTATTCCAAATATGATTTAAATGTTAATGGAAAGGCTGCAGCTGTATTGTTGATAATTTATAAACACAATTAAGAACAATTAGATGTGAAACTGCAATGGCCCTTGTGGTTGCAGATGCTATGTAATTCAGAATTGCATAAACATGCCGGAATTGTCAGTGAGTTGTGCTTCCTTCTTTCATTCTCAGACTCAAACAACAAACATACATAAATAAGAATTGATTATGAAAAAGAATGGAAATTTTACTTATTTATAAATATATTTAAAAAAAGACACTGCAATATTAAGATCTTCTTTCAATATAATCTCATGAAGTAAAGAATGTTTCCCTGACGGTAAGTTGTGACTTCAAGAACTACTGAATGCTGAAATCCCTTCTACTTGCACACAGATATAACTTGTTTACCAAGATCAAGTTGTATTACTTGCATACATTTATTATGTTTAATATAGAATGTTTGGGAAACTATGTTGCACAAGACAAGCCTTAGTATTACTGCAATCGCCTTGAATTGTTCTAGTGAAATAGCATTGTTATTAACAAAATTGTGGTTTTTGTTATCATGCACATAAAAGCTAACCCAAGACTAAGCTGATAAAAGTAATTCATACAAGCAACAAGGTGGAAGTGAAAGGGCAGGTTGGTAGTTGTAACTGTCTCAGATTCTTTTTCAGTGGCTTTCAGTGGCATTCAGTGTATTTGAAGTCTGTAGAAGCCTAGTATTCTTACAATTTAGACAATTTGATTTTATTTCTTTATGTAATAAATATTAAGTTTCCAAATTTCAGTTGTGGGGATTTAATTATTTTAATCTATTTGGCACTTATCCTTAAATAGATTATTATTAGCCATATATATGTATATATTTCCTTGATTTTACCTAAAATTGGAGAGAATCACATGCAATAGCTCTCTTTCAGTGCCCTTCCTCATAAAGAGGAGAAAAGTATTATAGGATTTCTAAGCTGAACTCTATTCACAGGGTAAGACTGGAGGAAAAAATAAAATAAAATTGCTTTGTCTGCCAGCTGAAAACCAAGGTGGTTAATCTAAGATTTTTCTAAACTTCCTTTCAGCCAACAGAAACACTTCTGAATAAAGTGTTTCAGTCACTAACAGATCTAATACATGCGATTTCAATTAACCTCTAAATGCTTTTCCTCTGTACATACATAGAAGCCTAAATAACTCTTGTAGGCTCCGAAGTCATGTGAATCCCACCTCAATTTGACTTGTATAGGTCATTCATTTTCCACCAAGGAATTGAAATGGAATATGGGATTCAGCTTGAAAGTTACCTGAGCAAAAATAGGTTGATACAAACAAAAAAATTCCATTGCTTTCATTAGTTAGACTTCCAGTAATTACAGGAACTATAAACAGATACATAATTTACATTTGTAACTTTATATGTAGATACATACACTTACTGTCTTCAACAGGAACTGAAACCTACCTTAGGTCTGTTCTTATTTACCTTCATATGAGGTGTTCAAAAGCTAGTCTTTAATTTAGATTTTATAATCATCAGAGCAGTAACAGAAAATGCAAAGATGTGATTATTGCTTGAAACACTTCTCTATTCCTTGTTTTTGAAACTAAGCATACTTCAACATTTTAAAGTCAGTGAAACTACTAACTTCTACATTATATGTATATGTCTTACCTGTGAAACCATGAGGACACAAACACTGTAACAAAGGCTGCTCTCCCAGTTGGCTCATATCAACGCAAGTTGCTCCATTAGAACAATTATTTGGGTAAATTAAACATGCGTTTTCAGCAACTTGGCAAAATTTTCCAGTCCAGCCAGGCGCACAGAGACACTAGATATTAAAAAAATTAATATGGAGTTTAAAAGGAATGCCACCAACAACTGAAAAACTAAAGTTTACAGTGTGAAAAGTTTGTAGAAATGTGTCATCTTTGTAGTTACAGATTAAAAGTACAATAAAATACAATCCAAAAATGCAGCCTAAAATAGTCTCCATTATTTTGAAATGATAAAAGAGTTCAACATCTCCCATGTTCAAAAAGTGTAGTAAAAGGGGACACGTGACTAGCAGGAAATGGAAAAGCTGAATTACTGAGAGTAAATGGCAGAGCCACAGGAAGTTAATGTGAAAGAGATTTTGAGGGATAGGGAGGTGAGAGCGAGAGCAGGCTGCAATAGTAACACAGCCTACAAGACAAACATGGTGGCCAACTGATAATGAGACAGGGTAATATGAGAGACTATCATATACTCTGATCCTACCTGTTAGATAAATCAAATAATTCCTTGAGAGGAAAGGGGAAGATCTGAAGCTATTTGAGGTGTCTAAGATTGGAGCTGTTCCTTTAAGAAAAAATTCTAGAGTAAAGGAGATATTTTTGTTAGTCTTCACACATTGCATGTGCATTACATGTCTTTTTCTTTTTTTTTTGGGTGGGGGGAGGGTACAGATGATGACAGTGATAATAGAATTATGGATAAAGAACTTAGTTTACAAAAGTAAGAACCTAGAACATCAGAACAAGCAGATAATATTCCAAGAATTTTCAATGAGCTTTTAGAAAATTGCCTTTAATTGTAGTTTTATTATCTATTACTCCTAATAATTTGGAAACAAAATATCACTACATTATAACCATACTAGCAGATTATTGAGGAAAACTAACAGCAAGTAGAATAGAGAAGAATTGTCAGAGGTCTTTAAAAAGAAAAATAAATGACATTGAGTATTGGAAAGGTCTTTTTACTTGAATATCCTTCAAGGACTAAGACACAATATTTTAAAAAAAAGTAGAAGACACTGGCTTGTACTATAAAATAAAATAAACAACTGAAAAAATAAAAATAAAAAAAAAAGCACTGAAAATATTTTACTGCAACAACAAGCTTCTGAAAAATGTCCTGTGCAAACTTTAAATTTCAACTGCCTTGATCAGTATGTAAATTCTAACTTCCCTTGATTACAAATATAAGAATAAAACAGTATGAACAATAACAAAATTTTAATATTTTAATAATGAAGGTATAAGGCACAACATATATTTTACATTAGTATGCATGCAGTGTGACCAGCAAAGGGGCAGAGGTGTGTGCAGTTGCACATCATCCAAGTAACAAAATATTCCCGGAGGACAAAGGCGTTGAAAATACAAAGGATATGTTGCTGAATACAGAAGAATAACCAGCAAAATACAAAGAAGCATGCAAGTAATATTAGAAGAGGAGAGCCTCCTTCCCCCCTCAGATAGCACTTTCCAGCAGTGTTAAGTCATTTTTAAGCTGAACTGAAATCACCCTAATAACATACAGGCACTTTTGTTGAAAGACAGTAAAATAACCTTTTTACTTTTTCTCATCAGTTTTTAATTGCTTGGTAAGATGAGCAAAAAGAGTGAGGATCTTGATGTCAGTAAGTTTTTTCCCGTTTCTAAAGCACTTGCAGAAAATCCAACCCAACTCAAAACAGAGATCAAGCTACCAACCTAGGTATGAATATTTTCAATTCTTGTTTTGCTTTACATACACTTATGTCATTTTCCACTCTCCTTACCTTTTTTGCATTCACTTCCCCCCGCCACCTCCTTCCATGCATGCTGTAAGTGCACTATGAATGTGGTGGATTTTCTTACTTCTCTTTATTTTCTCAATGTTTTCTACAGATACGCTCAACACAAGAAAATTGAGTGACTTGTTTATGGTAAAACATTTACACAACTCAGCACATGCCATTTGGACAAATAACTGGAAAGAAACAGTCTTTCTCTACATAAGTGCAGCTATGCCAATTGTTACTCTAAAGAAATATTTATCTAAAGATCAGGGGAAAGTATCTATTTGCAATTTTTTTTGTTTTTTTGGGTGCAAAATTAACTTCTCAATCACTGAAAATGAAAGGTAACACTAAGGAGCATGGAATAATAGTGCATAGTTAGCAGACATCACTAATTACTGAACTGGACTGAGGGAATTATTCATGGTCATCTTCTTAATCACTTCCTTCCAGTCTTTTTTCTTTTAAATGAAAGAGAAGGTTATGATTTATTTACCTTCAAACTGTGTACAAAAGTTGTAAGGAGGATATTTCTATAGCTGTCAATAAATTCTGCCAGGCCAGGCCTGGCTAAAGACTTAAATCTTCGTAACATTAATCTACCTACAGTAAATGTGAATAACTTTTTAACTTAAGAGGAAAAGGAAATAATTGTGACTTAGTGCACCTGTCATTCCAGACAGTGGAATTGCATTGTTTTGCAAAATATTCTTATGAAAAATAAAAAAGAAAAGCCCATATAAATACTACTGTAACATGCTGTTTAAAACACTGTGAGTTGTAGTATACTGCTTTGCCTCTTGGACATCCCACTCAACAAAGCCTTCACTAAGATTTTTGAAAGCTCTCTCCCTGAATTTCAAGGGTAGAAATTCCATTTTAAGTGGTTCTGGGGTGAGAGGACCTGATTTCTTCTCCCAGTTCACAGACAGCAAGGATTCCATGAAGGTTATTTGGTTAGGTTTCTTCTCTAGCAGCTTGATCTAAGTAAAAGGATATTAGAGTAGGGAGCAGTATAAATGAAAGCATTCAGTCCCCTACATCCTTCCTGCAGTATAAGAGGCCTTACAGCAATGTGTCATGGTTTTATGATTTCTGGTATTGGTATTAATTGGTGTTAATTCTTGATGACTGCTAGGTGTTTGACCTCTGTTATTTGTTTGATCCCAGGCCTGTGTAAGAGACCCAGAAATGCACGTCAGCTTCCTGCTAGTACAGCATCCTGTCTGCTGCGTTCACTGTAACTCCTGCTTATAACTCTTCAGATGTTTTAGCATACATAATCTAGAAGGCATTCACTTTTTGGCAAGGGAGTTTATGCAGAAGTCAGTTTACCAGTCAGTTCTTACTTGTCTTCTCAGTGTCTTTAGTCAAAATTCTTCTAGGAGAGTCAGAGCCCCCACAGCAGATTTACTGAAGCAGAAGGATATTTTCCTCTGCCCTGGGAATATCTCGGTCACATCCTGGAAAATCTAGATTTTTTGTTATCATAAGCCTATACGTATGACTTGTAATGAATATGCACATATAAATATAGAGCAAAAAATTAAAAAGGTAAGCAAAGCTTACTGCTCCAATGAAGTTTAACATCTCACAATGATATTATATAAGAAGTTCATCCCCTTCACACCAAGTCAAGGTTCTCACTATTCATTCATATTCTAGTGACATTAAGGGTTGAAATGCTTAATTTCTAATATGATATGGTTGTTCATTGGAATCTCTGAATTCAGATTCAGGTTTCTGAGCAGACAAAAGGACATAACGTCAATTAATTAATTAATTGAATTAGAGGTTTTCAAGTGGATAATACAAGCATTCCTCTGCCTTCAGATGAAGTAAAATTCTCACCATCCACATCTCATTTAGGAAAAGAGAAGAAACTATTCTTGTATTGTATGTGCCAGAAAGTCCTCAGATTGTATAAAATAAGATATTTTATTCATACTTAACTACACCTAAGAAAAGTAAATTAGGAATGGACAATTTGAGTGTTTGGTATCAGAGGAATTAAAAAAAGATACTGAGGGATGAAAAATAATCAAGTCATAGTGTGCACTAGAAACTCACTGTGCAGTTTTGGAAACTGCTATTCAGAGTACCATAAGATCTGTGGAGAACGTGTGTCTGATCTTACTGGCATTAACAAGAAGGTTAAAGAATTATATTGTAAGTTGTGCACCCAGAAATCACACTGCTGAGATGGTTGCGTGAATTTTTATGGAATCTTTCTGTAGTCATCCTCCTTATCTCAAGAGCCCAGCTCCTCACTAGATAAGGAATAGGGAACACAGAATTGATGATGTTTGGGGAATTTCTGAATCCCTGAAAAGTAGTTTAAAGTTGAGCACATGCTTGCTTATAACTGATTTGAAGAAAAAAAAAAATCCAAACTCAGCTAGTTCACTCTGAAGGTCATCATGAGATACATGAAAATAACTTATTTCAATAGTTTCACAAAGCTGTCAGTTCCATATTATTAAATGCATACTTTTTCCTGCAATGTGTAAAGCTGAGCAAACTGCTTTCATTTACAGTGAAAATGTGTGTCAGTCCAAGGGTCAGCTTTGTTACAAAACTATAACTTACAAAGTGCTTGTGGATAGTCATCCCTACTGCTGCTATTAACCATTGTCATTCATAGAATGGCTTAGGTTGGAAGGGACATTAAAGATCACCTAGTTTCAAACCCCTGCCATGGATGGGGTTACCAGCCACCAGATCAAGCAGCCTAGGGTCCCAGTCAGCTCAGCATTGAATGCCTCCAGGGATGGGGCATCCACAACTTCCCTAGGAAACATGTTCCAGCACTTCTCCACCCTCTGAGTAAAGAATTTCTTCGTAGCAACTAATCTAGAAAAACCTTCTTTTAGCTTAAACCATTCCCTATTGTCCTATTGCTATCAGGCTATGTAAAGAATCAGTCCCCCTCCTCTCCCAAAGGTTACTATGAGGTCTACCCAGAACCTTCTCTTCTCCGAGAGAATGAAGTCCAGCTCCCTCAATCTTTCTTCACAGGAGAAGTGCTCCAGCACCTCCTCTTTACGGCACTACAATGGACCTGCTCCAACAACTCTGCATCCTTTCTGTACTGAGGGTCCCAAGCTTGGACACAGTACACCAGATGGGACCTCATGAATGCACAGTAGAGGCATTCAGCTGATATGGAGCCTAATTGCCATATTCAGTGTAAAAATTTAGCCCATTTGTTTAAATTTTTAAATTATACTTGTTAACGCAGTAGTAAAATTCAGTCTAAAATTATTTCCTAGGTTACTGGTTAACCATAGGACTAAGCCCCAAGCCCTGTCTTTCTTTTATCCCAAAAGAACAAATATTCTAGATCATTTAAGACTTTATCATATATCTATATCATTTTCATTCATAAAAGAAATACAGATCATTAAGAACTAATCCAGGCTTTGTCACAAGTAGAAAGCAGACCATTGCAACTTTCTAGTTCATGCTACATGTTCATGTTGTTTTTAACTTGGGCTTAACTGTGAATAATCACAGCTAGAAAAATTACTATGTCAACTTAGTCTCCATACAGTATGAACTACTGCTTGTCCTGCAACACATTGAAACTACTTCTGACAAGTTAATTGCAGTACCAGGCAAAGGATTATTATGACTGTCAACAGTCATACACAGGAAAAAAACTGACTCACCAAACTGATGATGATGAGAGTCTCTAACTGTAGACCACTCCTTCTCAGAGAGCAGGAAAGCAGCCTTCATCCAAGGGATGTTCTATCTTTATAGGCTAGCCCTTAAAAAAGCCAAGAGTGGGGGGACCTAGGGTCCACCCCTTCCATCATGAGATAAATTTATTGTACCTGTGCATTCTGGACCAACCACCACCTGCCCCTCTTTGCCTGCACCAAGCACTCAATCATCAGTTCAAGCTGTGACATAACAGTTTCCCTACAACTGCTGTTATGATCTTTTGCTTCTCTTTGATACCACTTTAATTCCTGTTGCCTGAAGATATTTCATACATCGTATTTTTTTACTCAGAAAATCAATGCATTTATTTTTCACTGGAAGAATATTCTAAATGTTGTTTTGGTTCATTTATGAAACCAACATAAAAGAAACAGTAAATCCGCTTTCATTCTATCTGTTATTTCTGTTTTGGGAGTAGCTGATTCATTGCTTCCTTGTTTTGTGGAGATTTTTAACGATTCAGTAAAATTATGGAAAATGTCTGGTGGACTTAACTCACCAGTTTCAGCAATGGAACAGGAAATTCATAAATCAGAAATTTCCAAATTATAAACTTAATTTTTAATTTTGCACAGCTGCCTAGTAATTTAAGACATATTCAGCCAAAGTATCCAGATAAACAAGAGAATTCTAGTTACAACCTACCATTGTGGTAAGAGTTTAATATTATGACTGTATTTTTATTCATGTTGTCAAGTCCAAATGGTCCTGATATCTCATCTTATATGGCATATCACATTCATGCATGTCTACTGACAATGAAAGTATTGGTACAGAAAAAAAAATCCTCAAATTTTTAAAGGTCTAACTATTACCTTAAACCTGTTGACACTGAAACATAGTCAGTGTGCTTTACAGATTACATTGCTATATATACCAGCGTATGTTCCTTACTAACACTAGTCAACTGCTGGGAATTGTTAAGTAATCTGTGTGGTTTGTATAAGCTGTACTTTCCACTCCTGGTACAGCTCTTAAGAGTTGCCAGTTGCCTGACTCAAGCAGAGGATTTAAGAAATAAATACACAGACAGTCAAGGGAAATGAAAAAATAACCACAAGAGTATTTTTAAAATGAACATGTCATTCATGTTCATTTTAAAAATACTCTTGAACATTTCAATATGTCATTCAAAAAGCAAACACATTTCTTTAATAATACGATTATTTCAATGAAAACAATTAAAATTTCATGTAATCTCTAAGTTTTTCATTTTGTTGTTTGTTTGTTTTTTGTAGATCACCTTATAAGTTGTTAGTATGCTCTATACAATCTTTGAATATTGAGATTGGAAAGGACTTCAAGAGGTCTCTGCTCAAAGAGTGGTTAACTACAAGATCATTTCAGGTTGCTCAGGTACTTAATTTTATAATTATCATGTACCACCTCTTCTATTGTAATATTTACTGATTTTGAGTAATTTAATCACAGAATTTAGGGGTTGGAAGGGACCTCTAGAGATCATCTAGTACAGCCCCCCTGCCAAAGCAGACTCCCTAGGCCAGGTTGCACAGGTAGGTGTCCAGGTGGGTCTTGAGCGTCTCCAGAGAAAGGGACTCCCCAGTCTCTCTGTGCAGCCTGTGCCAGTGCTCCATAACCCTCACTGTGAAGAAGTTCTCATGTATTTGTGTGGAACTTCCTGTGCTTCAGTTGACCATTTCCCCTCCTCCTTTCACCACGCACTGCTGAGAAGAGTACAGCCTTGTCCCTTTGCTTCCTGCTCCTTAGATATTTATAGGTATGGATTAGATCCCCTCTGAGTCTTCTTTTTTCAAGGCTGAACAACCCAGGTTACTCAGACTTTCCTCATAAGGGAGGTGTTCCAGGCCTTTTATCATCTTTGTAGCCCTCCATTGACTCTTTCCAGGAGATCTCTGTCTTTTGTTTGTACAGGGGAGCCCAGAACTGGACACAGTATTCCCGGTGAGGCCTCACCAGGGCAGAGTAGAAGGGGAGGATCACCTCCCTCGACTTGCTGGTCACACACTTTTTAATGCACCCCAGGATGCCATTGGCCTTCTTGGCCACCAGGGCACAATGCTGACTCACAGCCAACCTGTCACCCACCAGGACACCCAGGTCACTCTTCCCAAAGCTCCTCTCCAGCAGGTCACCGCCAACCTGTACCAGTGCATGCGCTTATTCCTCCCTCGGTGCAAGACTATATACTTGCTCTTGTTAAACCTCACCCAGTTTCCTTCTGCCCAACTCTCCAGCCTGTCCAGGTCTTGCTGAATGGCAGCACAGCCTTCCAGTGTGTCAGCCATTCCTCCCAGCTTGGTTTCATCAGCAAACTTGTTGAGGGTGGACTCTATCCCCTTACCATGGCCATTGATGAAGATGTTGAACAGGACCAGACCCAGCACCGACCCCTGAAGAACATCACTAAGTCCAGACCTCCAACTGGACTCTGCACCAGTGATCACAACACTCTGAGCTCTCCTATTCAGCCAGTTCTCAACCCACCTCACCATCCACACCTCTATTCCACACCTCTTCAACTTTGTTATAAGGATGCTGTGGGAGACAGTGTCAAATGCCTTGCTGAAATCAAGGTAGACTACATCCACTGCTCTTTCCCTATCCACCCAGCCTGTAATGGCATCACAGAAGGCTATCAGGTTGGTTGAGCATGACCTCTCCTTGGTGAACCCATGCTGACTACTCCTGATAACTCTATTCTCTTCCAATTGCCTAGAGAAGGCATCCAGAACAAACTGTTCCACCACCTTTCCAGGGACAGAGGTGAGGTTGACTGGCCTGTAGTTCCCCAGATCCTCCTTCTTGCCCTTTCTGAAGATCAGAGTGACATCGGCTATCCTCCAATCTTCAGGCACCTCTCACATTCTCCAAGACCTCTCAGAAACAATAGAGAGTGGCTCGGCAATCACCTCGGCCAACACCCTCAGCATACGAGGATGATTTAGTTCTTTATTTTTTCTGTATTATACTTTTGTTTGCTTTGCTGACACTGGATTAGAATGTTTGTGCCATCTTCTTGTTGAAGGTTTGTTTAAAAATGAAACACAAAATTCTTATGGATTATCTGCAATGTATTTTATTATGTGTTTGTATGTAACTATCTGCCATTATATTATATCAATTAAGATGAACTGTATTATAATTAAGACACATTGTATCTTTACCTCTGTTCAAATTGCTTTATCAGAGCTTTAATATTTTACTTCTAAATTAACACTTGTAAAACAGAATATTTAGTTTGTTATATGAATAATTCCACTGTTCATTAGCTTCTGTAATGTTCAGAGACACTTAATAGAGTGTGTGAAACACACTTACGGTTCTTTGATCCTGTTTATTTCAATAGAAAAGTACAAAAAGGTTGTTTTGATAAAGTTCCAATTAAATACTGAAGAAGCACAAGACTGTACAGGATGCGTTAAAATTTATGTGAACTCCTCTGTAGACTAACTACTACTGTGTGGAAGGAAATTGGCTAATTAACTTGTGCAAAAGTAGCCCCAAATGGAAATATCTGACTTTGAACTGGTGCTGTTTGAACAGTCAGCTGGAAGGACAAATACAAGAGCGACATAAGTAGAATTAATGACAGTGGCAAAGTAGCTTCGCAGAGTTGGAACTATATTGCTCAGATAGTCCATGGGGACAAAACAGTAGGAGAGAGTCTAGAATATTTTAAAAAGGAAAATGACAGTAATCTATTTTATATGTTGTACATAAGTATAAAAATTGCATCTGAGAGCAGTAGGTTTTGTAGTGCCAATTTTCATTGCTTCTAGCATTGCTAGCAGAACTGTTATAAATATTCATAACAATTTTATCACTCCAACCAACTGCTTTAATATATAGTATGCCAAACATATTAAATGTTTGCTTCCTTAAGGCTTTTTTTTATTCTCAGAAAACAAATGTTGATTGATACAGTGAAGAGGGCTTTAAAAGAGCCCTAGTGGCTTTTCTTTTTTTATTTTTATTTTTATTTTTTTTTTGAGAATCACATCTGTTGAACAAGGGAATGCTTATATCAGCTACACTTGCTTCTCATTCTGAGTATGCTATCTAGAACTTGTTTCTCCTCTCATGCAGTAAATACAAATGGGTTTTCTAAGAGTATGTCTGTGGCCTTCTTAGGGCTATGAGATCTAAGCAGAGTGACTGATGTAGCTCAAGTTGGAAGATACTTGCTTCCGGGTTATAAATTCAGCTGGACTTCTGGAGTTAAACTATTGTCAAAGAGCATTAGGACTGATAGTGACTCCCTAGAGAACAATTTACAAAGTAGAAAAGAGGAAACTGTGGCAGCAGAATTTGCAAAATTTGTTCAGGTTGATTTGGGGTTTAACTTCTGCCTGCAGGCTTAGCGCTGCTCGCCACTCTTGTGGAAAAAGCAGACTGATCCCCATCCTAGCAGCTGGCTGATGGCTCAAATTCTGCACCCACAAGAGCAAAACACATCTGGTTATGAATGAGACTTAGAGTTTTGTCTGTTGGATTATAATTTATGCTCATGTTTTGGTGAAAGCGTACAGCTTATCTGTATTTAGAAAGGGTCAAGGTGGGAACAAGTGAGAGGCTCTGTACTCCTTCCTTCTTCCCCGATCCCTATAAAAGAATTTATATATTCAAATTCAGTGAAAACAGTTCTTTTTGTTAGTATGTAAGCCTCTCTGCTTTAGCAGTGAATATGATGATTCTTGGTTGGCATACATTTGATTTTTTAATCTAAACTACAATATGTGGCCTCTGGTGTTACCAATTATTCACTTGTACTCATAATTCATTTGTACTTTTTCATCCAGATAGCCTCTTGGTACACATTCTGTTACTGAAATATTTCAAGTATCCCATAAAACCCCAAGTATAACAGCTAAAGCTTTGATAGACAGTTGTGAGGAAAAGGATCTAAAGTGTATTACATGAGCAGCCGTAGAGCTATCTTCAGGACAAGATTTTAGATACTGACCTTTTTTATTATTTCTGTCCTCTTACAGTGGATTGTAGAGTATATTGTATTTGATTTACTCTATTAAATACCTGTCCATATAAGAAAGCAAAAACGAAGTGACTGGAGAGTGATTCTCTGAAAGGTATGTGTGTTGGTACATAATCAGGTGGTTTTTTGATCTGGTTAATGCATACAAGCTTCTATCAGTCAGTATTTCTCAGGCATGTGCTGGATGTTTACAGAAAATATTTCCTGCAAGATGTACATAGGAGTTAAAAACATGATTACTTTTTGATTTGGCTCTACCTTTACAGCATAGTCTGCCTCCAGTGCTCTGTATAAACACAAGGCAGGAATGTGCAAGTTTCTGATACTATTTCGAAAAGCATCAAGACATCCATTGACAACAATCCCCACATCAAATTGCACATTTCAGTATCAGCACAGGTTCTCAAAGAAAATGTAAATATTTGCTTGGAATCACCAACAGCTGGTGTAATTGAAAATCCCACAGTGATTGTGAAGATCCTTGTCCCTTTCTTTAATGTTGCTCTACTGTTTATTTGCTTGCCAACACATCCTTGCTCTTGAGACATTATCTATGATTTGTTCAGTCCTTGTCTCAGGTGTGGTACATGCAAATGGAAATTGCCCTTACATTGAAACTGCTCTGGCTTCATCATTTAGATTCAGTTTTGGGTCCATTCATCTCAGCCTTTTTGTTATCAGCGAATCAGTGACTTTTCAGGATGATGGGAGAATGGCACATTGGCAAAGTAGGCTTATAAAAACTGTAAGTTGACAGATTGTTGCTCATAACATGGTAAGAAGCATTTAGGAAAACAAAGTTGTGAATGAGTTCATTTTACACAGTGCAAGAAGTGGAATGCATTTTTAATCTGCATTTAGACCTTCCATAACATGTGTGACCAAGAAAGAAATAATAAAAATATGTAGCTATTTGAAATGCCCTGCTTGCAAATGCTGTAGGGCTTCACCTTCTTCCACAGATTCACTTCTACAGGAAGTTGTAAATAGCCTTTGGTCTTCAAATCCTCAACTTTACACCATCATGTTCTAGAAATTGCTAATTTTTCCAGGTTTCTTTAATTTGATAATGGACCATTCTGTTATCCTCATTATTGAGACTAATTTAGCTTAATATCTGATTTCTTTAGCAACACTGATTTCAATCTTCATTTATTTGTTTAACTTTAATGGTAGCGATTAGAGACAAAGAAACAAGAGTATCTTAAGCAGAGATCTATGGTACTTGCAGAAAACTGCATGTTCCCTGAGTGATATCGTATTTGAATGCCTCTTTTTTTCCATCCTCACAGAATGGTAAAGATAACAGATCCTTATAATTTGTCGTAGAATTTCGGATTCAAAGTGCTGAGAAAATACTATTAACTGCAAATTGATGACTTTTCATTTATAAAATCAATTTAATAAAAACAGAAGTGACCATGAGAGTAGAAAAGTTTGTTGAAATGTGTTTCTGTTGGCAATTTTTTTTTTTTTTTAAGAAAAAAGTTATTGTCAAAATAAAGAAAAGGATGGTTTAATTGAATAAATTTCTGTTCTAATCTGCAATTGGTTTACACTTTCAGAATCTGTCAGTTTTAAAGTGAGATTTAAGTTAAGCCTGTTTTTGTTTTTTTTTTTTTCCATAAAATAGTGTCCTTTGTTCTCTAATATGGAGCAAGCAGGTAGTGGTGTTCAGGATAAAGCTGTTGAATCAGACGATATAATTAATTATATTTTTTTCCTATGTAATGGATATCAAAGAAAAATAAACTATATTACATTATCTTTAGGAGGTTGATAGAGATTGTATAGATTTTAAAAAGTGATTCCAAAATTGCAGCTGAAAAGCTGTAATGGTTCCAGCTCAGTTCAACCTAGTCCCACGACTAATGGGGTGGAAGGACCAATGGACACATGCCCTGGGAAAAGGGGAAGAGGGAAAAGGTAGGGATATGGTCCTAAAAACAAAACAGTGGCAAAAAGCTAAGGGAGAAAACTAATTTTCTAAATATGACTGTGTAATGTGAGATAAACAATATAATACAATATAATCAGAACTGAAGAAATAAATGAGAGTGTCTGAAAACTGAAGGCCTTACTCTAATGATGTAGGTGAGACTGGCCAGTGAGTGCACAGAGCCAAAGAAGGGAAAGAGAGATTGTCTTGTAACCCACAGTCAGTTTTATCTTTCCCAACAACCAGAAAATGAAAACAGAATAATGAAGTCTTCTGAGATCTGTATTTCACTCTTCCAAGACTGGAGCTGCAACATTAACCCTTTAATTCCCGGTGCACTGCATGATGTTATGATGTGGAATACTGATAATAAAAATCATAAAACCATGACAAAAGCAGAAGAAATTCAGTACCTGAGTTCTTTGAGTAACTGACAAATCAGTAGTAAATAGTAGAATTTTCCATAGAAAGCTTTTCTGAAGGAGGAAAATTCCTAGTTTCAAATGCTTTAATCATGACCTGTAAACATGGTGTGTCCAAATGATAACTGAATTTCTCAAACTGAAGCTCTTCCCACATTTTAGAAACTAACTATCTTTGATCTCCTGCAGAGTCCTAATAAAGTGATTTTTTTTTTATGTCAATACTATTCAGATAGCTCTGACAAATGTAATTTTTTTGTCACATCATTTTAATATCAGTGGAATGAGTTTGCTGCAGGCCTATTAGAAGCCATCTACAGTGGGTTCTCCAGCACTTCATTTTCCATAGGAATCCTGGGTTTTGGATCCCAGAGTAGTATATCCTCATGAAATTTAATGCTTGCTGCACTTAGACAAGACAGCTGTGACCTGGCCTTCCTGATCCAACTAAAAACTGCTGACAGACTGCATTATGTTTTACTTTACTACACAACAATTTTTGAAAATGCTTTTGGTGTAGTCAGTGGTGCATGCAAAAAACAGCTGCACAGAATTAAGCACAAAACCATTTAGTATTTCCATGCTAGTATGAGTTTAACATCTTTTGGTACCTAGAATTAAATATTTTAAATTTAGATGTTCCACTGTTTTGGTTTCTTTTTCTGCCTAAGGAAAACTGATGGCCCATGGACTACTTAAACTCTGTGAATCTCTACATACTTTTAAGAATATAATTTTAAAATATCTGTATCCCACAAAACTCATCCTTAAGGAGTTATCTGTTTTTCAGCCTCATTAAAACAATTTTCATCATAGAAGCCCATGATATGCCTTCTACTGACAGCCACAGAATTATGTCCACACAGAAGTGCTTCTGTCTTTGATGGCATGGATTGTGCTGCTCTCTTCATCAACAATTTATTGAGATCTCATGTCAAATATCTAACAGGAGCTCAAAGCTGCCTTAATTGTCACTGAGAAAACAGTCACTGGTAGAGTTTTTCCTAAACATGAAGCATTGCATTCTCCTTTCTTAGAGCACTTTCTTTTTCTAATAGCATAGAAATACTGATCAGATTTGCATAATTAGAACTGTAGCTATCTGCACATATCAAGGGAAATGTGTAGTTTACTACATGGCCCTGATTTTACCAGTATTCAATATGATGATGTTGAGTACAGAGGCACAGTGCACTGAGGATCTGTACTTCCTAATCCCACGGTCTCCAGTAGTCTCACCTGAGTTCTGACTCTCCAAGAGGAGAATACATTGAGATAAACAAGCTATTACAATTACTAGCCCACTAAAACACTAGCAAGGGACAATAATTCCCCATTTATAATTATTGTTCTATTTGGTGATTCATTCCATTTTAGTTAATTTAATATGATTTACAAATAACTAAGTAGAGGTAACAGACCTGGGAGTATTGTTTGATGCTCAGCTGAACATGAACCAGCAGTGTGCCCAGGTGGCCAGAAAAGCCAATGGCATCCTGGTTTGTATCAGAAATAATGTCGCCAGCAGGAGCAGGGAAGTAATTGTCCTCCTGTACTCAGCACTGGTGCGGCTGCACCTCGAGTACTGTGTTCAGTTTTGGGCCTCTCACTGCAAGAAAGACATTGAGGCCCTGGAGCGTGTTCAGAGAAGGGCGACTAAGCTGGTGAAGCAGTTACTAAGCAGCTACTAAGCTTATCAACAACTGCTTCAAAGATTTTTAAGACTTCAAGCTGATAATATTTTACTGAGCATTTGGATATTTAAAAGCTCTGTTTATATTTTTTTTCTAATTCTGAAAAAAATATTCCAAAATTTACCTATGAAAGGAACCTACTTCTGTTACAGCTCTCTTGGAAGCTGGCCATAACATATACATCCAGCAATTCACACTGTAGAATTTTGTGCTTCATGTGAGGAGAGAGGAAGGCTATAAAATGGAAAACGTTTCACTTCTGGAAGCAAGACATCTTCTCTGCACCAGTATTTTGGCTTGCCTAGATCCACTGCAGTATGTTATAGAGCTAGATTTGTTTCCTTAATACTGAGCTTCTTCAAATGATTTATTTTGCTTAGTGAGAGAACTGCAGCAGAAAATATTTCTCCATCTCTGTCTATCTGGTTATCCCAATAAGTGAGCTATGTCTGATGTGATATGTTTTCATTAAGCTATGCTAACCACAATTAATTATGCATCTACACACTATTTTTCTACTGATAAAACCTGTTTCAATGTATACTTCATTACTTCGGTTCCCAGGGTGATGGAAAACAATAGAAAGAACAAAGGAATTCCCTTTTTTTACCACTACAGCTATATCTTGAAATATGATGTGTAAGAACTGAAAGTATAAAAATTTGAGGACATGAAGTATGGGAAGGTCAGTTTCCTAAGAAGTAACAATTCTTGTTTTTATCTGACACCACAGCATCAGCAATAAATGCTTCCTGTAACTAAGTATAAATATAGTTTATAGTAACATATAGTTTTACATTAGTTAGAGATATTTCTTAATAGAAGAAGTAATTTTAAAAACATATGTAAGTAAATGAACATAACAAATGTAAGTAGAATAGTTATTTATATTACAATTACTTGTAGTTAATGATGACTTGTACCAAAGAATTTGTGCCAATAAAACAGTAATTTTGAAAAATACAACTTTACTGTTCCATTTCTAACTACTACCTTTGAAACTAAGCTGGAGAAGAATTTCAAATCCAAAATCCATCTATAAATTAGAACTTAAGATTCAACAGTGTGCAATTTTTTTTAATTCATCAGTGCTTTGTCAAGACGTCTTACAGAAGTTCTCAGGGAAGTGATGAAGTTGCCATCCCTGGAGGAGTTTAAGAGACATGTAGATGTGGCACGTAGGGATGTGATTTAGTGACACACTTGGTAATTTTAGATGATAGCCGGACTTGCCAATCTTATGGACCTTTTCCAAACTGAATGATTCTCTGATTCTATACCATATCACTCAGTACTGTGATCATTAAACTATAAACAAAATAATCCAGACTTTGCTATGTCAGCTCATTTGCTTGTGTTATATAACCTAATCAAGTATCTGCTAAGAGGTTATTAAATCCTTATGCAGGTGCATTTTATTTTTTATCATATGAAAACATTTACTTCCAGACATTTATTTTGCACCAATCTCACCACACTGCAGCTTTATCATCAAACTACCACGTTTTTATTAAATATAGATATGCTTATATTTAAATTATATTTAAATTACTAATTTAGTTCTGGCTAAAGCAATCCAACAGATATACTAAATTCAAGCAATGTATTTTTAAAGACTGTAACACAGATGTGATTATTATTTTTGTGGATAATAGCACTGGAACAAAATTAGTTATGTACTCTTTTAACAATAAAACTACTCTTCAGTCCTCTTACTTGACAAAATACAAAACATGGTATCAGTAGAAAAGTAACAAAAAACATCCATATAAACACAGTGAATAATCCTTGTGTTATTGATTTAAATATAAATAAATAAATAACAAACACAAAAATGTATATCTGTCTTGTCTCTTAGACTAATGAATGCATTTCAAGTTCTGGTTGTCTGAAGCAGCTTTAGAGCACTGAATTAGTTTAACATATATTAAATTACTTACAGTGAATCCTCCAATTATATTAAGACACAATCCCTCATTCAGACAGTTGATGCTGAGCAGCCTGCAGTAGTCAATTACTTCCTCACAGTTCTTTCCCGTGAATCCTGGCATGCAGCTGCAAATACACCAGCGTATTTTAGAAGGCTTGGATTTTAAAAGTTAATTGTATTTAATTATGTTCCATAATTCCATTAAACAATGTCCTTGTGGTAGCAGAACAGAATTCATAACTTATTAAAAATAAGCAGAACAGGTTTTCAAGCAATTAAAAATCAGTTCCATGATTTGGGATACTTATGTTTCTCCATAAAATATTATTTTTCGTTGAATAAATATTCTAAATCCAATCCTTAATATAATCTTTCAGGAAAAAAAAAAAAAACAAACTATCAAGAATGAGGCAACATCTAATAAGAAGCTAAAAATTAGATTTTCTAAATCTATTAGAAAGGAGGGGTCAATTAACTATAAGATATAGAAATGAGAAATTTGATTGTAAACGAGGTTTAAAATACCAATGATCTTTGCAAGTGGTTCACTAGCATGTCAATAATGACATATGAATTATGAAGGATAATTCATGGCTGTTTTTGTTTTTCACTGAACTGTATTCAGTAATTTAGTTAAAGGTAAAATGTAATATTCCATTTTCTGACTGTTGGTTCTATGTGCTCTGAATGGAGACATGCTTCTACCGCAAAAGCAGCTACAGATATTCCTTCTGCCTCATGTCAATGTTTATCACTATAGGAGAATATTCTTTTCTAATCTAACCCTCCAATATTTAAAAAAAAGTCCAATATTCAATAAGAAATATGAAATTCAAATGTGTAGTAGACGTCTTAATGAAAGGAAATAACAGGATACTATAGAACAATAAATAGTTGAATATTTTTATCTTGTTCAAAATAAAAAGGTAGAAGACAGATTGCAAAAGCTGTTGTTCTTTGGTAGATATATAATCCCTGTCAAATTTCCTTAGAGACATGCCTAGCATGTTCTTAATTTTAAACTCTATCTGGTAGCTTGAAATTAAAATACTTAATCAACGAAATGTCCAGTTAGCTGAAAAATTGTGTTTGTTGAGGAACTTCAAAGTAATAAACAGAAGGTTTTCTGTTTTCTCTTTTTGTTTGTTTGTATGTGTGTTCTGTGAAGGGCACATTATCTAATGCTTCAGTTCAAAAGATGAAAATCATGATGATGGTACAAAATTGCTTTTGTGAATTTTGTGAAAATTTTTGTGAATTTTTGTTGTCCTAAAGAACACAAATAATGGAAAGTAAACAATCACAATTTATTGTGATGGATAAACATGTTCACTGCCTATTTGAATTCACCTTAAATTTTGACATTTAAGAACAAATGTTGCTATTAGACGGTTAGGTTGTACATGATACGAAGACTGAATAGATGAACTTAGGATAGAATACAGTCATACGTCGTAACCAAAGAGAAGAAAATTAAATTGAATGTTTGTTTGTATGTTGAGACTGGAAAACAATTACTTTCTCAAAGAAGTAAAGTAGATTGAAGCTTGGATGCTGATGGATATAAACAGCATGCAGACGAGCATAAGGAGAAACAGGGACAGCCACAGAATCACAGAATCACAGAATTGTAGGGGTTGGAAGGGACCTCTAGGGATCATCTAGTCCAACCCCCTGCCAACGCAGCTCCCTAGCCCAGGTTGCACAGGTAGGCGTCCAGGTGGGTCTTGAACGTCTCCAGAGAAGGAGACTCCACCACCTCTCCGGGCAACATGTTCCAGTGCTCTTCCACACCCACTGTGACAAAGTTCCCATGCACATTTGTGCAGATCTTCCTATGCCTCAGTTTGTGTCCATTTCTCTTTCTTCTGTCACCACACACTGCAGAGAAGAGTCCAGCCTCATCCCTTTGCCTCCTGCTCCTTAGATATTTATAGATCAGACCCCCTCTGAGTCTTCTTTTTTCAAGGCTGAACAGACTCAGGTCTCTCAGCCTTTCCTCATAAGGGAGGAACCAAAATAAAATGAAACTAGCAAAAAGGTCTTTGTTCCTACTATATGGGTATAAATATACATACAATTTCTATTATTGTAAATCTGATTTTATTTCCACAAAAGAAAAGAAAAAGAATATAATAGAAAGAGAAAATCACTTTAATATGTTAGCAACAAACTGTTTAAAATTTGCAATACTAGTAAAAAAAACAAAACTAGCTGGATCCTACAGGGACTGAATGTTACAACTAAAGCTGAGCACTGAAACTATTTCCAGTGTAAACATTTTTATCTTATATCAAAATCTGCAGTTTTAGTATCTACTTTAGGACAGCAGTCTGGGCTTTCTCTCTACCTCTTTGGGATCCTTCAGAAAATGCTTCATCTCACCTTGAATACCTCACTTTGAAAAGGATGAATCATGTTTTGGAGTAAACCTTTTCCTTCACCAAGAAAGCCCATTGTCTGGCTTGGATGTTGGAGAGTATCATGTGGAAAGAACACTAGAAAAAAATTCTACTTGAACAGTATGTTCAATGCAGGCCTATGATATTTTACAAAGTTGAAGCATGCACTGTCCATTACTGTATTCACAGTGTTTTCTGTAAGCGATTATTCCCCTTTCAAAATCATTCCTGGTATTGAAAAAAGTAAACTTAAAAATCATATTATTTTTCAAACTATCTTTTCACAAATGTGACTTTCTTGTCACACTGTTAAATATGTGTTTTACAAAGAGCATAACAGTATACATGAATGATGCACAACTATTAAAGATAAAATTTCAGCAATACTGGTATTAATAGGATCTTTGGTTTTAATAATAGTGGTAAACAGATTTGCTGCTTTTTTGGGCCCCAAACAATAATTCAAGTGGTTGTCTTTATAATCAATATAAATGGCTTGTTAATTGTCCTTTTTTACTTTCCATTATATTGATCTGTATAATGTCTGCCACTCTTAGTCTCTTAAATCACCATGCCCTTCCACAGTTACTTTTATTAACTGCATTCAGTGGTACAAGGTTCACAGTAAACCATCATCTCCAGCAGTGCTTTTTGAAATCATAAACTACTGAAACTAAATTACACACAGGGCCACGATATTTTTTTTTATTTTGTTATTATTAGTATTTTTAGAAAGGGCAATCTATATCTTGTTATTAATTGTCCACATTATGCATACTTTAAATGTAAGCTTTAGGCAACAGTTCATACTAATTCATGCAGCTTCATACTGTGTAAAAGACTGGATATTTAATAGTAAATTATTAATATCTTTTATCTAGATCAAAAATATTGTAAAATGAACGAGAACATTGTCAATCTGTGCTTTACATATTTATATGTGAAAACGTACCACTGTATATGTGTTGATATGTATACCTGCATATATGTAGGTATAACAATGAAAAAAAGTTTATCTTGTATGGACAGTTGTAAACATAGTTCTACATATATTAAAGTTTGCAGACTTTTTAGCCAAATTTCTTATGGACTGTAACTTTATGTTCTATACTTTTGTTATGTGTTTTCAGTTTTTAAGTTCACTCAGAATGTGTTTTCAGACTTTTGTGTACTGCAGCTTTCAATTTCCTACTTTCATGAATGTCCTAAAATTTGCAAGTTGCTTTCCACACTTCAGTAACACTTAGTAGGACTTATTTTAAGGCAAGCAGATAAAAGCCAAGGAAAACTAAAGAGAAAAAATAGTATTCCTCAGTAGTGTAAGAAAACATCCATAAAGCTATTTAAAATTGAATAAAATTATATACCCACTGAATCTTCCATAATTTAAAAGAGAATAAGCTTCAGTGTGGTCTTTCTGAATAAAGCAATTTTTAATACAGTTCTTGAAGGATCAATGTAAGAGCTACTAATGCATGCCTGTGAATTAGGAATGAATACAGTTGTCTTATCCTTTTAGAAATATAACATAAGCATCACTCTGTCTGAATGGGAGTAGTATCTGTAATTTAATTGTGCCATTTGTTCTCAGAGTGTCAGGATTTACATATTTCATCTTAAACAATTAATGGCTAAGCAATTTATACCTCCTTAAATGTTCCTTTTGATACTTCAAGAGTTTTCAAGGATTACACAATATACCACCCAAATTAAGAAAAAATTGTTAAAGTGAGTGCCTAGTTTTTTGTATTCTGTCATTGACTTCTTTTCTCTCTGCAATCAATGGCATCAAGTGATCCAATGAAGTATTGAAATAAATTGGTTTCTAATCTTACCGGCATTTATAGTTCTGTTGTTGAGATACACAGGTTGCATTGTTTAAGCATGGCAATAGTTCACATGGACTCAATGTTCTCTCACAAAACTTGCCAGTGAACAACGGCAGACAGCTACATGCAACATCCTACAGAAGAAAAGGAAATTGGTAATAACTTTATGTTGTACTCAATTAATAAAAAAATAGTATTCACTTCATTATTATAGTGTTCCTAAAGAGGACACAGTAAGCAGTCTACATATACATAACTAGATTCATAGATTCATAGATTCATAGATACATTAGGTTGGAAAGGACCTACAAGATCATCTAGTCCAACCATCCTCCTATCACCATCCCTACCCACTAAGCTACTAAATCAAATCCCTTAGCACCTCATCTAAACGCTTCTTGAACAGCACTAAAAACAGTTCTAGCCTTAAATAGGTTTTAAACATAAATTAGGAGAAGTGGAATAGGCCTTCGAGAACAAATTATACCAGAGCTGGGTTTGCTGACTGGAAATACTCCAGTTCTAAACGTATCTGGCTGGAGCTTTATAATTTATTTATGTTTTTTGTCCTTTCTAAATTTGTTTAAGCGTGAAAATCTCTATTGAACAATAGCAGTGCGTGAGGTATATCAGATATCGGAGAGTATTCAATAAACACAGAAGGAAAGAAAATGATTCCCCCCACCACCCCCCACACCCAAAAAAAAAAAAAAAAAAAAAAAATAAAAGGGGAGAAAGGTAAAAATTNAAAAAAAAAAAAAAGTAAAAGACATTTGCCAGTTACTACAACCAATAATTTACACAGAAAGAAGTGCAAGATAGTTTACAACAAAATATTTGTTAGAGTTACTGGTCTCATTCTTATTTTCCTCAGCAATATAATGCTTTTTACAGTCATTTTTCATATCAGAAATTAAACAACAATTATATACAAGTTCGTTTTCCTGATGAAAATCAGTTTGCAAAATTAAAAAATCCATCATATTTTTAGCAACTTAGATGTCACCTTTTCTTTCTCTTGAGAATGAGTAAATATCACTAATATATCTTAACTGAGTTTTTGAACTCCTCTTTTACTATTTTATTTCTCTGTGAACAGTGGTATTTACAATGCTCATGTTAATGAAAGAAAATTGGCAATGCTGTTTGAAATACTACCAAATATGACTTCGTTATCAAACCTTGGTAAGCATGCATGAATTCATTTTATTAAAAAATATATATATATATAATTCACAGGAAAAGCAACAATAAAAAACTACTAGGTAATAAAGATTATTGTATGGTGTTTTATATCACATTTTATTTGAGAAAGATAGGGAAAAAAAGCAGCACTGCTAGCTTCTTAAGTGATAACCAAATATCTCAACTGTAAATGAAGAAGTCAAGGTTTTTAACCAAAGAAGTATTATAAATATGACACACGCATATAATGCAACATTTCTTTATGATGCACGTAAAGGTAACCTTAAATAAGAATTAATTTTTTTGGCATTGTGTTCAAATACATATCTCTAAAGCTTATACTTACATTTGGCAAATCAATACATGTACCTCTGTTCTGACATGGCCTTGAAGAACACTCATCGATATCAATTTCACAGTTGTGACCAAGAAAGCCTGCTGGACAATCACAAATATATCCAGACTTATAATATTGGCATACGCCCCTGTTCAGGCATGGCTGAGATGCACAAGGGTCGCCAGGTTCCTCACAAAAAGGACCTAAAAAAAACAAACATAGGAAATCAGAGTGTTCAAGAGAAGGATACTTCTTAATGTGCCCATAAACATTATGTTATTACTATTATTATGTTGTGTTTGACTATTATTCCACATTAATTCTATTTTTTAACTGTAGAAGGAATTATTTATTTTGTTTGTGGATCAGACGCCGGGCTCAGTCAAACAAGCATGATGAATGACAGCCTACTTTCACTCCGTCACTCCTTTAGTCACCTCTCTGCATTTTCCCATATTTTTATTCACATTCACCTTTCCTAAATGTTTGTTCCCACTTATACCAGTTTTGTCACATTCATATACAAATTCAGTATTTCTGATATGGTGACCTAGATAATCTTAGGTTTATGTGGGATTACTGATACTGTTACTGATCCTGTTGCACAGACCTTGCAAGAATATAATCTCCACAAAATCCTGAGTCCACCCCCCTACTTTAATCATCTGTGCAATTTGTCTCATTAAATTCTTCCTTGACCATCTGTAAAATCCATTTACCAGTCATGGCACTATCTGTAACTTCTTCCAGCTACTCATTCGGCAACCTTATTTTCAGTAATTTCTCATGTTCTGTCCTGTAGTTTCTCATGTTCTGTTCAGTTACTGCAAACTCAGGGGCCTAAAATCTGACTGCATACTCCAACAGTTATGAGCTGCCTTATTGTTTTGGGCAATTAACTTCTTTATTTTTTTTAGTGGTGCAACATCAAAGATGAAGGACTGTAGAAGACTGAACCTGTAGAACTCCAGAGCAGGTCACTCTGGCCCAGGATGCAGCAATCAAGAGTACTTCCATTTATTTATGAAAAATCATAAAGAAAATACGATTTTTTTTTTTTGCATACCCATTACTTTGATACTCTGTTATGAAAGAACTCTTATTTAAAATCCTTTTCTAACACATGCTTACAAATTACATCAGAAGTACTTTTCAATTATTTGCTGTACAACAAAATTAAGATCATAAATCTATTTTGATACAGTAGACCCATTTGACTCAAGAGAAATAAAAATAGGCATTCATATAGTAAGCTGATTTTTTTAAAAAAGATGTCTTTTCTTGACATGGTAAACAAAATGCTTTCAAGTTCAGAATTTTAAACTGCTAAGTAAACAGCTAATTTGTTCTAAACCAATTTGTAGATAAACAGGTGGGTCACTAAAGACTTTTCTTTCCAATACATACTAGCTATATGGAACAACGTTAACTAGGTTCCAAATACCATAATCAATCTCTATTATACACCAAAACAGCTGATAGAACAAACACCTTGCAAGAAAATACCATTAGCAGAAGAAGGGTCAAACAACATTTTCCTCTTTATCACCCACTCCATTCATTGAAACCAGTTGTTTCAGTAAGGCAAAATAAATCAGACTTATCTTTAAGGATATATTGTTCACTTTTCTTTTGCATGAGAGGATATTCAAAGAATCCTGTCTGAATTTGATTCTATCTCTCATCACCATAGTAACGAAATTACAGTAAAATGATTTAGGAGCTTGTAGATGTTAGCGCTTGCTAATAAGAAAAACCAAGAATGCCAATCCTCAGAATACCACTGACTGGTATTAGTGTATATATGAGAATATTTGGAACAGAAAGCGAGGGGAATTATTTCTTAATATTAGATTTAATATTTAGCTGTTCTGTTATTCTTCGGTACAATATTGTAACACAACAGCAGTCATAGACAGTCTTTGTATGGAAACTGAGATTATACATCAATGCTTACTCTTATTTATTTTTTCATTTGATTTGAGTACATCTGATAAGCATGGGTACTCCTGACTCACCCACATTACACAACTGCAGAAGGCAAATCATCTGTGACTCCAACTGTTCTACCAAAAGACAGACAGCATAGTTCCTGAAACCAAATTAATTACTGAGTTGTTATTACATTGTTTCTACACCTAAAATCTTTTAATCCTCATCTTCTTTTTTTTGTTGTTGTTTTTTTTCTTTTTTTCACCAGAAATATAAAAATTTTCTAAGCCTTTTGATAAAAATGTCACTGGATATGACTATTAAAACAGTGAAAAGCTAAATGAACAAAATAACATAGTACCGTGAAGGCCAATTGAAGGGAAGACAAATATGAAAGAGCTTCCTTTTTGGTAACACTGTGTTCATTTGTTGCAAAGCAAGGAAAAAGCCATTATTCTGCTAAAAAGGACAAAGTGATTTTTTTTTTTTTAATTTTTTTTATGGAAGACTAAAAGTAGCTGGAAGAGGAATAGAGATAAGCTTGACAGGACAGAAAGAAATTGTTAATCACAGCATGGGAGGAACGAATGTATAGTTCAAGGACTGAAAAAAAAAAAGCGTTTAACTTCTTTTTTCCTTGGTGTCATCATGCAAAAAAGAAAAAAATACACCTTTTTGCTACTTTGGAAAAAGCATGCATTTAAGTTTGAATTGGGAGCCAATTACCTAACCATGTCAAAGAGGATCAATTTTAAAGACACGGAAGCAGCAACTGTAATTGTGACCTAAAATACAAAGCACAACTTCAATAGGTCTATCTAGAGTGAATTCAATAAATACTCTACCAATGGTCTAACATCTTAGAGTTTAGTGATGAACAAGAATGTTTCTTTAATCATTAAAGATATCTACATCTTTGGCATTCCTCTGCTTTATAATGTATTGTGTTCAGAATCTGTGAAAACTAAGAACAATGCTCTTTTACCTGCATATCTATGCCTTATGAGTCTGACAAGTCAACAAAAGGAATTCTGGAGAACTAGTGTTCTGAGCTTTTTATTCTATAACTCCCAAACCTGATGTCACATTCAATATATTTTCTAAAGATTGAAAGGTGACTTGATTATGGCTCTCAGTGGGAGAAAATGTCAAGCACTTAAGGGCTTTCTAATTCAGTGGAGAAAAGTGTAACAAAAACACTTGTCTGAAGAGAAAGCTGAATCACATAAAGTTAGAAATACTTCACACATTCTTATGAGTGAATTATCTGCAACAGACTATCAGCAGTTGTTGATGTTTTCATTTCAAGGCTACATGGTTTTTGAAAGACTATACTTTAACCATATAGAAGATAGAAGCCTTGGTATGTAGGTAAGCTAACCCTATAAAATCTAGTGAGAACAGGTGAACTTGTCCTCTTAATTTAGTAATCTATTAATCTATTTTGACTCAAATGATCTACAAGACACTTCAAAGACCGTGAAAAATTCATACAGATTCCTTATTTAAACGTTATCTTTTTTGCTGTTTTGATTTTATATGTGAATGAATACAATTCTTCACAATCTTCATTTGAAAAAGTCAAAAAGTCACAAGTCAGCAGTAAAACTGTTCATCATTTGACTTAACTGTATCCCCGCTCATCTCTCATAATCTCACTACTGTGTTTGAAAGATAATCCAGTGAAAATCAAAAGGACATTGTTGGCATATTTGATAAGGATCAATCAGTTGATTAAGATACAATATAGTGCCATTTACATAAACATACTGATTAACATATATATATATATTAATATGAGTCTTTCTGGGCTTTGTACTTATATAAGCATTCCTCTTCTTAGGGAGAGAAAGAAGCAAAATATGTGAATGATCATCTTAGCTTGATATGCTTTAATATGATTTCAGTACATTCATTATTATGAAATTGTTATTCCACTTAGGAAAAAAAACATTTTCTAAAGCATCTATGCATAAAGCACAGTAGAATATTTCAGGAAAGAGCATGCATTACAACAACATTCATTCACTTATCAGTTCTCCAGTTGGAATGAAGGGATAATACTTCAGGGTTAAAAAGAGGAAACTATTTAGTGGTTGAGGGATTTATTTTTGTTCTAGATGAAACAAATGGTTGCCAGGAGTTACAATCAAAGACCAAGTTACAGCAGAAAATCTGTGAATACTGAGAAGCATAACTCAAATTTTAATTTTTTTTAATATTTTAATATGTTTAGTATCATAACTGAAATTACATAAACCCACTTAATATATCATATCCTTCTTGTCATGCCATTACAGTGCTCTTTTTCACTTTAAAACTAACTCTAGAATAAGGCGCTTTTAATCTGAGGACCATTGGATTTCAGTTGATTAAACAAAAGTATTTCTGTAATTAAATTAATTGTTATTTGCACAGCTCAGTTAGCAATTCATTGTAATTAGTCTAATTCTCTTCACTCCTTGCTTTTACTTCCGCAAGTTTCATTAGCTTCCCTTTCTTTTAACGCAAAGCTGAAATGGATTTTAGCAGTTCTCTTCATAGAAAGAATGTGTTCTATTTCAAAGAAACAGTGAAACACAAGCTCTTGTCTCTCCAGACCCTGAAATATGACAGTATGCTGGTATTTCTCAGGAATCTGATGACACCAAGCTGAGTGGTGCAGATAATACAACAGAAGAAAGGGATACCATCGAGAGGACCTCAACAAGCTTGAGAATTGTGCCCAGGAGAACCAAATTAGGTTCAACAAGGCCAAGTGCAAGGTGTCATGCTTGGGTTGGGACAATACCAGATGTATGTACAGGCTGGGAGAAGAACTCATTGCGAGCAGTCTTGAGTAGAAGGACTTGGGGGTTTTGATGGATGAAAAGGTGGATATTAGCCAGCAGTGTGTACTTTCAGACTGGGAGGCGAAGAATATCCTGAGCTGCAACAAAATGGGGTGGCCAGCAGGGAGAGGGAGGTGATATTCCCCTTCTACTCTACTCTCTTGAGGCCCCATCTGAAGCACTGTGTCTGAGCCCAGGGCCCTCAAAATGAGAAAGATGTGGATCTGTTGGAGAGGGCCCAGAGAAGGTGCTGGAGCATCTCTCCAATGAAGAAACGTAGGGGAAGTTGGGTTTGTTTTGCTGAGAGAAGACTCCAGGGAGACCTCATTGTGGTCATTCAGTACTTGAAGGGAGATAATAAACTAGAGGCAGACTGGAGATGATCAAGTCCAACTACCCTACTCTAGTGAACCCCTGATCTCTCTGGGCAGTTTCTTCCAGTGCTTTTTAACTCTCAAAGTAAAGAAGGGAGGGTCAGAGACAGATAGTCTTTAAAGTCTCTTCCAACCCAAACCATTATGTGATTCCATGATTCTATGAAATATTAATACAGTATTTATAACTTTGTGTACATTTCTAATAATACACAATCAATCACAGCTTCTTCTTTTTTTTTTTTTTGTTTCCCATGTGAAATTTCACTGAAGTTTGAAAGAACATGAAAGTTACATAAGGCACTATAAACCTAAGTCTTAGAAGAGACTGAGTACAAACCCTCCTGAAAGACTATAAAGGGTACAAACTTAATTTCAGATAAAATAGGCAGTATCAAAGCTCAGTGACGTGCTTTACATAAAGCTCCAATTAGTAGACTTGAGAGCAGATATTTTAAAAAAAATGAACATAAGCTTCCATGAGAAAATAGTCTATTAGAGGTAAAATAATGTCACTGCTGTAGAGATACATCTCTGAGTCTTTGTCAGCTTTTTCTTTTATTTAATACCTTGACTAAACATAGTGTATAGAAATTATAAAATAGCTGAAGCAAACAGAGTTGGACTGACTGACCTGATGCTATTCTATCCATAGTGAAGTCAGTGGCACTGTTAATGGAAGGCCATTACTCCCCTGGGCAAGAATAGGGTATCACTCTGTTTGTAACAGATCGGTATATTATTCCTGAATTAAAATCATTTCATAGTTACTTATTTTGTTGCAGAAATGGATGTTCTCTTTGTTTCTAGCGGCAGTAGGAGGAATAGCAATAACGTTCAGGATACCAGTGCTGCCCACCCACATAAAGTTTAGATTTAAAGTTTCCTTTCTAGCAGCAAGCTCCTAGGGCTTAATGATGGATATTTGAGAAGAAGTTTCCTGAGGAAACAGATAGAAACAATTTCTATTATAAAAAAAGTGTGGGCAACGCAGCAAGAATAAATTGAATAGAAAGAAAGCAATCACAGAAGAAAGAAAAAGGTTGAATGACTAAAATGGCATATATCCTTAGCTGTTCATTTCACATGGATGCATATTTACCGATCTTCAAGAGCTGTTGCAAAAAATAAAAACATTATTTTTCAGTGAATTATAAGTTAAAAATCTTCAAAGAAAATGAGCTCATTTAGAACAAATATAATCCAGCTTTTTCTACTTTATTGTCTGTGTGTTTATGGCTAGCTAGAAATGAAGAGCAACATCCCTCCTGAAGAGCTTAATGATATGGGAAAGAAATGCGCCTCAAGCCATGTAAGTCTATTAAATTTGTAATGAACAAGGTGTTACTTAAAACTTCTACAGATGTCTATATATATATATGTTTAAAAACAAACAAACAAAAAAAGCCCTGAAAACTCCTGAACCTTTCTGTTTCTTGTGAAAAAAGAAAACCATATAACCATATTACCTCTTCTTCAGTTTCATGGAGTAATGACTGGTAGTTTCAATTTTAATACTTCATAGTGACAACAATTAGCTCTCTTTTGAAATCCTATCCCATAAAACATTCTTAACTCTTTCTTCTGTTAAAAAACAAACACACAAAAAATTGAAAAAAATTGTAATGTTTGCATGATATTTCACTCAGTTAAGGAAGGAAGACTAGGAGGGAGGAAGAGAGGGTTTCCTAGTAAGGCATCAGTTCCCTGTAACATACTCCAGAGTAAATGGGATAGGCATGGCAGACACTTGCATAGACTAAAGAAAATGCTACATAATTAAAAATGGTGCCTTAACAATCTAATCTGTAAGTGAATCATAGAATCACACAATCACAGAATCGTAGAATGGCCTGAGTTGAAAAGGGCAATAGGAACAAAATGGTTTTTATAGACGAAACTTCTTATTTGCTTGCCTTTCTTTAACTGTTTTTTATCAAATCAGTAAATGCATTTTAATGTCTACCAGTCTTTGATTATTTGCAGATTTTGACCCTCACTGTTACAAAACCCTGAAAATGAACAATTTTTTAAACTGAATTAACTCTTTTAATTTATTTTCTTCTAGACTCTTCTTGCTTAAAATGAAAAGGGAGAATTCAGCAGATACTGAATGCCTTTTTGATGAGATTTATAAAATATTGGCCAGAGCTACTTCAAAACACTCAAAACACTTTGGGACATTCTGTTTTATAAAATGGTCACAACATGAATAACATTCTTAGCCATATTATGTGCAATCTTGTTATTTATGATTGTTAGCACTTACCTTTCTAACACTGTAAAACTAGATGAGACTTTAAAGAACAAAGAAAAGCCTGAATAACATTTTTGAAAGCACCTAAATGGCCTGACACACAAAATAAATGTGCTCTGTGAGATATCCCACTTAGAGATCCCTTCTAGTAAAGTCAGACAATTTCACATCTTAAAATAGCTTGTTATTAAGTAGCGTTGGCAGCTCAATATTGAATTTTAAATTTCATTCTTGTGGCAAGTTAGGTACTTTGATATTCTGTGAAGCCCCATTTTCAAAAACAATCTAGGTACCCACAGAATGGAAATTCTGTTGCTGGCACAGAAAACATAGTGATAAATGAAAGCTTTAAATAGTGGAATACATATTTCAACCATATGTTTTTCAAAAGTGATTGTGAACTATCTGCTAGCAGGTTTACTGAATTCTACATAATAATTTATTCTTCCCATCTTCTTTTGCCTCCTTTTTTTCTCCCAGTGTATCTTTGAAATCTATGAGATTTACTCTGTGCATTTCATAGCAAGGTTTTATTTAGTTTAGTTACTCATGGAGCCTCTGGTAGCATATGCTTTTGTCATCAATTAATGTATTTACAGTTCAAGCAAGAACAACCTGGAATTAATAACAGTGAGATTATCCCATGTCCCCAAAATTAAATAAGGTTTTAAAGCAAATAGTGACAAAAAGACCGCAAACAAACAAACTAACAAAACAACAGCAGCAAAAGGCTTTTAACGTAAAGAATGTTACATTCTAGACAAATAAGCCTTCCTCTTTCCCCAAGAAAGAAGCCACCAAATAATTTTACATATGTCTCACAGATTTATGTTTTTCTATTATTCTGCAACTGATGAGACATAAAGTCTCAAATGAACTTACATTTTTTACCTTCTAATGTTTTATGAAAAAATTCAAGAGCCCTGAAACTTTGATTAAAGCTTTTGAGCCAAAGAATAGCTACTAGAGTAATAAACACATACAAAGTAGTTCCCATTTGTACAGGCTTTGGTATAAAAGTGACACAGTAGAAAGAAACAACTGAAGACATATACAGCTTACTTCAGTAAGAATTTGGGTTACATAATTCACTTATACAAATATGCAAAATGTCACATCCCAGTCTTTAGGCAGACATAGTCATGTTTATTGACTATCTTATCTCACTGCATATATCCTCACATAATCTGACAGAGATAGAAGGCATCCTCTAAGAAAGTTATTGAATGTATATCAATTAAATGCATCAGTAGATGCAATAAGTACATTTAGAAAATTCCTGAACCTTCTTTCCTACAGGGCATAAGTTACTAGACAAGTAGTATTTTTTAGGTCTCTGGACACAAAAAGATCAAAGTTTAAGGAAGAAAAATAAAGAAACAAACTTTCTCTGCAAAGCTTCCAAAAATTGACTCTAGTAGCATGTACCTCAGTATTCAGCAATCATCACTAAAACTTAGTAAGTGCAAACATTTAAGAATTAGAAGTATTTTAAAACTCTTCAAGAGCTATTTTTTATTAATGTTTCTTGCTATTTTTATCTGTACATTTCTTTCACCAATAGTACTTTCAAGTATTCCTCTGAAATCAAAGCCGTAATATTTTAAATATAGAGAGCTGTTCGGATATTTATATGAATCCAGGAAAAGCTTTAAATAAAGCAATAGAGGGAAAGCCAGCATTTTGCTACTTTTTGTTTCCATAGTTTTAAAAAATAACAAGCTTAATAGCAGATTCCTTTCATTACAGTGAAACAGAAGGTTTCAGCTGAGATACATCCCTACTAAATTACTTAACGTTGTGCAGAAACATGTCTGTAGATCTGAGGCAACTACTAAGATCTGAAAAACAGATCTTGGAGAGATATCCACTTGAAAAACAAGCAAGGTCAGGGTTGAAGAAGAAACGTAAATTACAGGAATATATTCTGTGTGGGTTTATGCTCAAGCAACTTCAGAGAACAGGAAGATATGACAGACAAGGGAAGGCCTAAGGCAGAAGTGGAGACTGCTGCTGCTGCTGGTGATGATGATTATGATGCTTATGAGGAGGAGGAGGAGGGATTGGATGGTAGAAAAAGTGAAATCAAAACAAGCCCTTGAGTATCAGGAAAGGAGTTTACGTCAGAAATGGAGAAACTGTAAATTGGGATGAACAGCTCCAAATACAAACATCCTTTTCAAGAAAATCAGCATTTGAGCAGCCAAAGCTTCTTAGAACTGTAACTTTTAATCACCAATAACCTTTGGGTATATTTCAATTTCTGGAGTCCAAATTTGAGATACATCATTATTTAATGAGACAAACTGATCCCTGGACATTGGAAAGCCTTCTGGGGAACCCAGCAACTCAGGAGAAGCACTGCAGACAGAGAATGCACTTGTCACTGACAACATGCCAGGGTAATAACATTAAGAGGGGAACAGGGTCTGGGGTCTTAAATAAAAGGGACTGGCATCATCAAAAACAGGTGATGCTGACACAGTCTTACAATTCTAAAACAATGATGTAATATAGATCAATATAGGCCTCATGTAATAAAAGACCTTTGGAAAGAAGAGAGACAGAATGAAGCATAAGGGAATACAAGTATGGGACGATATGGGTCATAGGTTTAATAACTAGATCTGAGGGTGTAAGCAACTTACCAGTGGTTAGTTAAAGAAAAGCAGACCTGGAATTGAATGAAACTGGTCTTAAGGGTTAAAAAAAAATGAAGAAAGAAAGAATATCTAACTTACACAAAGACCATCATATGCAGTAAATTCAGATGTAACAAAAGCTTGCAGTCCAACAAAGAAGTATAACAGCACATAAGCAAACATATAAATATTACCTAAACTGGCTCCTAAAATGAAGAAGATGAAACCAGAAGTATTCCAGGTGCTGACAACTTACCATAAGACCCCTGCTATCAGAACCAGTATGAAATCTCTTAGATGTAAAGGAACTGAAAAAGGATAAGCATAGCTTCTGGAAAAGGGTTAGAAGTTGAGAAGTGTGTATATGACAGCTGTAATTATTACTGAAATGTTTTCTTTGTAGTATATTGTTAATATTTCAATTATACTATATATTTTTGCCTTTATACACACAGTATTACCTCAAGAGTCCTGTATTCAAACTTTACACATTTAAACATCTAATGTCAGCAAGATAAGAGTTCTGTGCTCTGAGACGCACAAAAAAGATTTGTATGACCTCACACAGAATTGCTGAATAGCCTGGGTTAAAAGGACCTCAAAGATCATCGAGTTTCAATCCTCCTGACATGGGCAGGGTCACTAACCACTAGAGCAGGCTGCCCAGAGCCAAATCTAGCCTTGCCTTGAATGCCTCCAGGGATGGGGCATCCACAGCCTCTCTGGGCAACCTGTTACAGAGTGTAACCACCCTGAGTGAAAAACTTCCTCCTAACATCTAACCTAAATCTCCCCTGTCTTAGTTTAAAAATGTTCCCCCTTTTCCTGTCACTATCAACCCATGTAAACAGTCATTCTCCCTCCTGTTGATATGCTCCTTACAAGTACTGGAAAGCCACAATGAGGTCTCCCCAGAGCCTTCTATTCTCCAACCTAAACAAGCCCAGTTCCCACAACCTCTCAACAGGAGGGACGCTCCAGCCCTCTGATCACTTTAGTGTCCTTCCTTTGGATTCATGTCAAAAGCTCTGAATCATTCTTGTGTTGGGGACCCCAGGCCTGGATGCAGTATTCCAGATGGAGCCTCACAAGAGCTGAGTGGATCACCTCCCTCTCCCTGCTGGTCACCCTTTTTTAATGCAGGCCAGTATATAGTTGGCCTCATGGACTGCAAGCACACACTGNTTTAATGCAGGCCAGGATATAGTTGGCCTCATGGACTGCAAGCACACACTGCTGGCTCATGTCCAGCTTCTTGTCCACCAGGACCCCCAGGTCCCACTCCGCAGGGCTGCTCTCTGAGAGTTCTTCCCCTACTCTGTAGAAATACCTGGGATTGCCCTGGCCCAAGAGCAACACCTTGCACTTGGTCTTATTGAACCTCATTAGGTTCACATGGGCCCACTTCTCCAGCCTTCCAGGTCCCTCTGGATGGCTTCCCTTCACTCCAGTGTATCAAATGTGCCACTCAGCTTGGTGTTACCTGCAAACTTGCTGAGAGTGCAATCAGTTCCACTGTCAACATCATTAACAATGTGTGATATAAAAACTAAGCCCGTATTAAAACCACCAAAGTAAATTCAGCAGCTCCAGAAGATTGTTTGTTCCATTCTGTCTATGACAAAGAATTGTTCCTGGGAAATCTTTCTGTCTCCTAACAAAACAGGGCAAACCAAATAAATAGTTCAGGTTAGATACAGAACTCTATGCAACGGATCTCAAGCAACATAAAATCAATGAAGAACATCTGAATGTCTGTTGAATAAATGGATTAATCAGAGAATATAGTCTTACTACAGATTCATCTGAAGAAGCATTCAGAAAGAATGGTCAAGGTGGTAAACCATAGTTGTGGTGTTGTTTTTTTTTTTTTAATTACATGTTATTTTTGGAAAAGAAAACAATGAAACAAAACATATTTCAAATGTGATGCATTCCTATCTTTGTTTTATCACTTTTAAGACAGTTGTTGACAAAACCTTTTCATTTCTCCTAAAATGTATTTTTATTTTCATTTGTAATCTCTTCATTTTGAAAAATGCTTTTAATTCAAAAGATTAGAGTTGAATTTTATTGTTTGAATAGTTCATCAAATATGACTCAAATCTGTTTTATGAGGATTTAAATCTATAAATAACATGAACAGAAGAATATTCAAAGTTCTCTAAAGGCTTTGAAAAGATTTTTAAATTGTGACTTTTGGCCATAATTCACAAGTTGTCATTATTTTCTTGTAAGATTAATTTGGTTTTGTCTAATAATCTGTATAATCTGCATTCCCTTTAAAAGTAGATTTTATTTTAAATAAAATCCTATTAATACTCTTAATTGGGCAGCAAGCTGTCTGAACTGATCGCCAGAGTGTTAAACTATATTTGGTGGGGGAACAGAATCTACTTCTGAGGGACAGAGAAGGGTCAAGGAATGCTGTCACTTTAAGAAAGAGCTGGGGAAAATCTCAGATTTGCCTCAGAGGAATTCTGTAGGGCTTTTCCGAGAAGGTAACATGCCCAATAGCTCAGATGAAGTGCCTCTACACTAGCACATACAACATAGGAAATAAGCAGGAGGAAATAGAAACAGTGATGCAATTAGAAAACTGTGACCTGATTGTTAAGGTGGGACAAATCACACAACTAGAATACTGCAACTGAGGGCAACGAGTTTTTTAGGAGGCATAGATAAGGCAGGAGGGGGGGGGGATTTTAAGAATTAAGCTCTTTAAGAGCGCCTGTCTGAAAGCACAAGATATTTCCATCCCCCAGTGTAAGAAATCAAGATGAGGAGTCTGGAAACTGGCATGGTTGAGAAAGGATCTGCTGCTGAAACTGAGGCATAAGAAGGAAATGTACAGGCAGTGAAAAAAAGAGACACATGGCCTGGCAAGAATACAGGGACGCAATCTGGACATGCGGAGATGGGATCAGGAAAACCAAAGAGTGGATAATCGGTGAGGGATGTGAAAAATAACAAGAACTTTTTCTATAAGTACGTTGGTCAGAAAAGGCAGGCAAAGGAGAGTGTACCTACCCTGATAAATGCTAAAGGGATAAAGGGAGACCTGCCTTCAACAGACATGAAGAAGGCTGAGTTTTTTGCCTCAGTCTTCTCTGGCAGTCAGGCTTCCCACTCTTCTTGTGTACCTGAACCTACAGGTAGGGGACAGGGAAGCAAAACCCCTCCCACTGTAGGGGCAGTGCAAGTCCTAGACCGCCTCATGAGATTGAATGTATACAAGTCTATGAGGTCCAATGACATGCATCCTAGGTTTCTGAAGGAGCTGGATGATTTGGTTGCCAATCCACTCTCCATCACATTTGAAAAGTCACGGCTGTCAGGCAAAGTCACCTCCCTCTACCTGTCGGTCACGCTTCTCTTGATGCCAATCAGGATATAGTTGACCTTCTGGACTGCAAGCACACATTGCCAGCTCATGTTGAGTCTTTCATCAACGAATATCCTCAAATCCTTCTCCTCAGCGGTGCTCTCAAGCCATTCTCCACCCAGCCTGTATCTGTGCTTGGGATTTCCCTGACCCAAGTGCAGGATTGGCCTTATTGAACTTCATGAGGTTGCCTTGGCCCTGTCTCTCCAGCCCATACAGCTCCTTCTGGATGGCATCTCTTCCCTCTAATTCATCAACTTCACCACTCAGCTTGGTGTCATTTAAAGGTAGAATAATACAGTATAGGACAATTTAGTACAGTATGGAATAGTACAGTACAGTATAGTCTGTAGTATAGTACTGTATATAGTATGTAGTATATACTGTAGTATAGTATAGTGTAATACAGAACTATTATAGTAAACATATAGAAAAAAAGTATTTGTGTGGTCTAGTAAAAAAATGTATTAATTACCTTATTCTTTATTCTGAAGTTGAAAAAAACTCTTAAAACAGAACTAAATATTGGAGAGTATGGAAGACAAAAAAGAAATGCTGATAGCACTGTAAAATGGGCAAACGTACACAAATATTTATATATATATATATAATATTTATGGCTGCCTATCTGATTTTAAAGCTACTTGAGTTTCAGAGTCATGAAAAACAATTGCAATCTTAATTTGCTCATTGAAGAGTGAGAGCTCTTCTGCCCTATTTGAGTTACAATGTTATCAGTCAAGACAGATCCATTCAATCTGCATGAATTCTTAGGAACTAAATCCAAACTGTAAACATTAGCTAAATGAATTATTGAGTTATTTAAGTGCTACACACTAATGTACTATTTCTGATGCTGGATGAGTGGAGATACATTTCCCAGGACATTGTTCCTGAAGATGGGGCCAAATAGCATGACAGCTCCTATCTATACCTGTCAAGGGTTGAATTTTTTTTTTCCTTCATTTTCTCGTCACGTGACAGGGCCTAGCCTCCTTCCCCCACTCCTCTCCACATGGGGAGCTGATGGAAAAGAGAGAAGAGGGACTTGCAGCTCAGTTGAGATATAGAGAAAAAAAATATTAAAAATGGTAAAGAAATGTGAGCTAATGCAATATAAAAGGAATCAAGATTCATAAAACAAATGGGAAAGGGAGCATCATAGAATCATAGAATCACCAAGGTTGGAAAAGACCCACAGGATCATCCAGTCTAACCATCCACCCATCACCAATAGTTCTCACTAAACCATGTCTCAACACAGTGTCCAAACGTTTCTTGAACACCTTCAGGGTCAGTGCCTCCACCACCTCCCTGGGCAGCCCATACAAGTGCCTGACCACTCTTTCAGAGAAATAGCATTTCCTATTGCCCAGCCTCCCCTGATGTAGTTTGAAGCCATTCCCTCTAGTCCTATCACTAGTTACATGAGAGAAGAGGATGACCCCCAGCACACTACAGCCTCCCTTCAGGTAGTTATAGAGAACGATAAGGTCTCCCCTGAGCCTCCTTTTCTCCAGTCTGAACAATTTCAGCTCCTTCAGCCGCTCCTCATAAAGCCTGTGCTTCAGACCCCTCACCAGTTTTGTTGGCCTTCTCTGAACATGCTCCAGGGCCTCAATGTCTTTCTTGCAGTGAGGGACCCAAAACTGGACACAGTTCTCAAAGTGCAGCCTCACCAGTGCTGAGTACAGGGGGACAATTACTTCACTGTCGCTGCTGGCAACACTGTTTCTGATGCAAGCCAGGATGCCATTGGCATCCTTGGCAGTCGGGGCACACTGCTAGCTGATGTTCAGGTGAGTGCTGACCAACACCCCCAGGTCTGTTTCTTCTACACAGTCCTCCAGTCACTCTGTTGCAAACCTGTAGCATTGCCTGGGGCTGTTGTGGCCTAAAGTGCAGGACTCAGCAGTTGGTTCTGTTGAACTTCATCTCACTGGACTCAGCCTAGTGATCCAGCCTGCCCGAATCACTCTGTAGGGCCTTCTTACTGTCAGGCAGACTGATACTTCCTGCCAACTTGGTGGCATCTACAAACTTACTAAGGGTGCACCTGATGCTCTCATCCAGGTCATCAATAAAAATACTGAACAGAACAGGCCGCAGTGCCAATCCCTGGAGAACACCACTCGTGGCCAATTGTCAGCTGGATTTAACTCCATTCACCACCACTCTCTGGACCCAGCCCNTGTCAGCTGGATTTAACCCCATTCCCCCCCCCTCTCTGGACCCAGCCCTCCAGCCAGTTCCTTATCCAGCCAAGAGTTTACCAGTCCAAGCCATGGGCTGCAAGCTTCTGCAGGAGAAAACTGTGGGAGACGGTGTCAAAAGCTTTGCTGAACTCTAGGTAGACTACATCAACAGCCTTTCCCTCATCCACCAGATGGTCACTTGATCATAGAAGGAGAACAGGTTGNTCGCTGCTGGCAACACTGTTTCTGATGCAAGCCAGGATGCCATTGGCATCCTTGGCAGTCGGGGCACACTGCTAGCTGATGTTCAGGTGAGTGCTGACCAACACCCCCAGGTCTGTTTCTTCTACACAGTCCTCCAGTCACTCTGTTGCAAACCTGTAGCCTTGCCTGGGGCTGGTGTGGCCTAAAGTGCAGGACTCGGC
>VXAB01009977.1:62603-104119 GCA_013399175.1 Odontophorus gujanensis
CCTTCTTGTAGATGGGAGTCACATTGGCAAGCCTCCAGTCTTCTGGGACCTCACCAGTCAACAAGGAGCACTGATAGATGACAGAAAGTGGCTCAGCTGTCACCTCTCCCAGTTCTCTCAGCACTCTCGGGTGAATCTCATCTCGCCCTAAGGACTTGTATCAGTTCTGCTGGAGTAGTAGGTTTCTGACTGTGTCCTCCTGAATTGTGGGGGGTTTTGTCTGCTCCCCAGCCGAGACCACCAGGTCAGAGAGTGGAGTACCCTGAGGATAACTGGTCTGACTTTTACAGACAGATGTAAAGAAGGAATTCAGAACCTCTGCCTTTTCCTTATCCTCAATGGTCACATTCCCAGCCTTATCCAGTAAAGAATGGAGCTTCTCCTTGGTCCCCCTCTTACTGTTGATACATTTGTAAAAGAGATTCTTGTTCCTTTTTACTCCAGCGGTCAGGTTGAGTTCAATCTGGGCTTTTGCCTTTCTGATCTTCTCTCTGCACATCTTAACAACTTCCTTGTATTCTTTTTGAGTTGCTCATCCCTTCTTCCACAGCAGGTAGATTCCCTTTTTCTCCTGGAGCCTCAAGAATAGCTCTCTATGCATCCATGCCGGTCTTCTTCCCCACCAGCTCAGGAGGCAGCCTCTGCTCCTGCACCTTTAAGATTTCCTTCTTGAAGAGCAACCAGCTGTCTTGGGCTCCTTTACTCTCTAAGACTGAATCCTGGGGGAGAATTCCGAACAATTCAAAGTCCATGCTCTAGAAGTTCAAGGTAGCATTTTTGACATTCCGTCTCCTGGCTCCACCAAGCATCAAGAACTCTACCATTTTATGGTCACTCCGTCCAAGACAGCCCCCGACCTTCACATCTCCCACCAGACCTTCTCTGTTCGTGAGCTGCAGATCTAAGGGGACAGCTCCTCTCGCAGGCTCTCTCACCAGTTGCATCAGAAAGTGGGGTGGATCAGACTGGGAAGTTTCCTAGAAATATCCCTGACCCAGGCCCCAGGGAAGCAGCACACCTCCCTACAGGTAGGGTCAGGTCGACATATTGGGCCCTCTGTTCCTCTCAGAAGGGAGTCAACCATGACTACCACCCTCCTCTCTTTTCTGGAGGAGGCAGTCTTCAAGCGTGGAGCTGACCGCCTCACCTTAGACAAATTTGGAGGCAGTCCTCCCACCTTATCCTCACTCACCTTTCCCTCCAGTTTCAGGGCTTCAAACCTATTACACAGAGGCACCTGAAGAACCGAGGTAGGTCGGGATGGGGTTTGCCTGCACCACCTAGCTGGGACCTGCTACCATTCCACCACTCCTCACAAGTTGGCTCTCTCTACTTGGCTAATTACATGTGCTGTAAGCTTGGCAGTGCAGAGCAGAAGAGGACTTTCTCAAGTCACTACATCACTTTGTATCAACCCCCCAAAAACCACTTGCGAAGAGCCAGAGCACTCTGGGAACTCTAGTCCTCCCTGAGCAGCTCTCCCAGTTTCACCAGTTTATTGCATGATGTCATGGTTTGGAACGTCTATGGAAAACCATGACAATACTTTTTTGACTGAAGTTATTTAACAGCCAGTGTTACACTTTTGCTGGTGTTAAAGCTGAGGATTAACTGTGATGTTCTTGAATGGGAAAGGTATGACAGATTTAACTAGACCAACAACAAGAGAAAATGCCAAATAATGTAGAAGTAACACTACACAGTTTGGAATGGTGTAAAAACAATTCTATTTACCTGTGTTATGAGCTTAACAGAAAATGAGAGCTACATGTTATGCTCAAATTATTATAAGCAGAAACACACCAAAAAAGCCAATGATTTTAGCTAGTCCAATTAATGTTTTAACAGTCTAACAGTTTATATTCACTACTTAATACAGAAAAGCTAAACAGCCATAAAATAGTTATAGAATAAAATGTACTAATATCCCATTTCTCTGGTGTTATATTCATCCTTCCCATTGCTCTCTGGATTACAAAGGTGATGGTTTTTGCACTCCTCAATAAGGAGGTGAATGTTCAAGCATTAACTGTGAGAGTTACAAGTATCTTAATGACTTCCTGGTGAAAAATAAAATACTCATTGAAGTGGTTTCTTCCTCCTCTTTCTCAGGCCTAGGTTGATGGTTTTAAACATATTTTCGTATCACAATTCACTTCCGTTAGGCTGCCAGCTGTGACCCAAGACTCACACACAGCAAGAGAACAGATAAGCAGTTACTGGTCGCAGTGGTGGTGTGACCCAGAGTTACTATTCCCAAAGCTGAAGCTGAAGTACCACATAAGAAGTCACTAGGCCTCAGTGCAGGTGTTATACCAGAGAAACCCTATCCGAATCTATTTCTTCATAATTTTACACATGCTGCACTATAAAACATTGTTATTTCATTCAGAACACTGATTTGCAACACAAAGCGTACAGAACCTTGTAAAATTTGATCCATCCTCAAAGCCAACGCAATCCAAATGAGCCAAAAGGGGTTTATTTTTATCCTTTTCCTTCATTCTGTTCTATTTTCAAATTATTTCTTCTCTTCCCTCTTTATATTCTTGATTTCTATTCACCTCCAATACCGAGCTTATTTTTCCATCTATTCTATTTGATAATATAAACCTTTACAATTATAATGATCACTAAACTTACTGAGATACCAGCTATCATTCTCATTTCCTTAGCCTTACCTGCCCTTCGATAGAAGATCCAAAATTCATAAATATAATTCTGTAGTTTTAGCCTCTAGAATCTCAGTGGGTATGATATCTAGATATTACAGGAAGTTTAAGGCTGATTTTGATTTGAAAACATGTACTTAGATTATTAGGAACCAGTAAGTAATTAAAACCTAATTAATAACAAAAGCTGTTTGTCTTTAGCAAGTCATAAAACAATACTAATTTATGACTATTTGGTTATAAACTAATATTAGAGTGGGTAATATGGTCTTAAGAACCAGTTACATGGCTGCCTCTTGAAGTAAATAAACCGAGCCTTTAGGATACCAAAATATAGTCCTTACTGACCTTTATATGAAATTAGATCTAGATTTAATTTTTTCTGGCTTGGTTTAAATCTAGATTTTCTCAGAGAAGAGAAAAACCATTTGGAAGGGTTAGGTTATGAGATACACTGGACAAGAGAGTCGTGTGTTGGGATTTGTTTGAATTGTCTTTGTAATTGATTTAAAAATAGAATAAATTTATGCAAAATACATAGGCATGTACTTCAATTCTGTTTTACTGTTTTATTTATTGTTGGTTTAAAGGGGCATAATATATCAACTGAGATCATCAAACAAAAGTGATTCTGTTTGTTATCTAAACATTTTAAGTGCACTCCTGAATGGGTGCCATTATTCCAGAGTGCTTGCTTCATTTAGTATAGAATGATGCTTCTGATATTCATAACTCTGACTTACTTACCATCCTCTCTCTTCTACCTGCCTTTTGATTGAACTGCCTTCTGTTCTTGATTTACTGTCCTATTAAATACTCTTATGAAGTACTTTGAATATACCTATGAAAACAATGAAAGTACTGCTGATACTGAGTCATGATACATGTTTACAGTTAATGCTATTACTTCCAATTAGAGGAGACAGGAAGACATTATTTAAAAGGATATTCTTTTTGTATCTGTGTGGTATGAAATCTTGTGTGTGTAAGAGATGCATGTGAATGCTTATAAATATCAGCAGCTGCTAAGACCTACCATTTAGCGAAGACCTATAACAGCTGTAGTTATTGATACAACACAGCAATGAAGTTTATAGTACGTTAAAATCTATGCATGTGGAGGCATATAATTCTTGTAGGATTCATATACAAATATTTACAAATTGTGTTTTTTTGACTAGGTTTTTGGCTGGGGAGATAAAATTTTGTGTTTTCTAACGTAGCACTACGTTAAATGTTCAGGTTGGTGGGCTCAAGGTTCATGCACATTCAGTAGAGTTGCTTCAGTGTGATTATGGTCAGAGTGCTGGAAAGCTTTCAATGGATTTGCATTCTCAGAACACTGGTGTATGACATTTATAAATCACTGAGTGACTTACAAGAACCAAACTGACTTAAATGTGGCAAAACTTCCAGTGTCAAGCACCTTCCTCTTGAGGAGTGATAAAAAATCTTTTTTTGCTAATGGATCATTTGGAAAGTTTGGAATTAGAAGAATTACTCTGGACAGTAAACTAAATAATCAGTCAATAATCAGTCTCTGTCCTGCATTCAACTTTTGGCCTATTCTGAAGGAAAGAACACCACATCCAGAATGAATTTCAAAATGAATCGTGGTTAAAATATATTTGCAGACAAAAACTTCTATACAGATAAGTTCTCATCATAGAGATGAATAATTTTTACACACAGTAATGATCAGTAATTTTTCCATACAGTAATGAAGAAAAAAAATGTTAATTCTAAATTGAAATGGCATAGTAAAAGGTCTGAAGGTTTTACATTCTTTAATTATACAATAGTTCACTGACACTATCATTATTACAGTAATAAGTTAGATCAAATTTAGTTACAGGAGATGTTTGTATTTCCGATTGTATGCGCAAATAGTTTTTTTAACACATTAATGTCAATCAGGCTGGCATTCTTTTGAAACAATATAAGAAGACTTCCTAAAAATGAAAGACTGCCTAATATAAAAAGAAAAGAGGCTTTGCTTTTCAAAAAGCACAATGGATATTTTGATGACTTTGATTCATCACTATGCGGACAAAGATAGTGCTGAAAGGTATACTATCTGTTAACTTCATAGTGATTAATGACAAGGCAAGATATCAGGTATCTCAGAGCTGAGAACCGATTAGCTTGGGAGAAAGCTGAAAAGCCAGAGGGAAGAAATAAGTCATAGTAACAAAAGGAGATGAAGAAGCAGCACAGTTCTCTTGACTGTAGATTGATAGTCCTGCAGTCATACTTAGTGTCAGAAGAAATTTCAAATTACTGCTCATGGACACTATAGCTTTACATTTGAACAAACTACAGGTTGACCAGTTAAACACCGAGGGTTTAAGAGAGATATAAGAGTTTCCAGTAGCAAACTAAGAAATATTATTCCCTAGATTCCATAAAAACAACAACACAAATACGGAAAATATAGAAAATATAGAAAATATAGAAAGTATAGAAAATACAGAAAATATAGAAAATATAGAAATACAGAAAAACAAACAGCAGCAATTTTGTTCCATTAACATATATATTTTAGAAGTATTTAACTGAAATGGAGCAAATAGAATTGTACATGCATACAGTGTAAGTTGAAGCTGCAAAACATGTATCGAATTCTCTTTTCAATTCTTGTTTGTTTGGTTTTGTTTTTTGTTTTTTGACATCTAGAGTTCTCAGTCCACTCAGTGCACTGTCTGAATAAATATTTTACGAGTTTACATTCTACTAGGAAATCCATAAAACAAAAGGAAAAACATTCAGTATTAATCAATCTCAACAGCATTTTATATGTCTCTACCTTTCTAACTTCTTGGCATTTGCAATCATTAAAAAATTTGCCATCATTTAAAAAAAATCTTAGTTCCTTACATACCACAGCATTTGTCTGAAGGAATGAATTCCATACATGATTGCTTATGTTAATAAGCATCCACAGAAGCTGCTGTCTTGCACAACAATTTAAGACACTGTTTTAAAACTTTCAGTACATCTCATTTCAGTAACTGTTCTGTTTCTTTGTATAGAACAATAACTACAAAAATAAGGAAACCCTACTGTGATCAGCAAATCATTCTTTAGTTTTTGAGTGTTGATAAAATGGTTCCTGTTAAATGATATTCTAGACAATTAATTGAGTAGAGAATACCTGCTGGTTTTAAAGGCCAATAATAACAGTAAGAAATTGTGAATATCTAATTTTGATAGTAAACACTTATTAAGCTCTTTATTCCTTCAGTGACTGAGATGTCTTTCAGACAAATCAAATTATGTGTGTACATCTACATTCTGTATCACTATACAGTAGTGGATCACCTTGAGGTACAGTGGTCAGATCTTTTACAGGCAACTCACAGGGATGAACCACCTAAGTCTGGAAGAATCAGTTTGTGGATATGAAGGCCTGGATACGGAAGCCTAGGCCTCAGGAAAATTCAGCTTTAATTATAAGACTTGGGTAACTAAGTTCTCTCTCTATACACAACTGTGGTAAAATACCCTCTAAACAGCTACTGCCTATTCTTCAAAGGAACCACATTCTCTAGGCACTGATTTTTCTGTCTTTTGTATTTGCATAATATGCTGATGTCATATTATTAATACCATATCTAGGGTAGAGCTGGCCCAATTGAATGTGTTTACTACCCATCTTCAGTGATGTAACTGAGAGCTAAATGATATTCATTCACTTCTAATTAAAATAACACAGACAAAGACAACAGCTTATCTGTTGCACTTCTCTTACTCTGATGCTGTTACACCCATTTTCAGTGAGGATACAAAAATTAGAAGTCTCTTTAAATTACCAGAAAAGCTCAATATATTATACATGATTAGAGGAAGGCTTGCATATTAATAGCAAAGAAAATCACAACACATTATAAGAGGCTACAGTTGCAGACAATCACAGTTAATTTTAATAAAACTGAGCTGTAGTCACGTTCTGTGTAAACCATGTCACTCTCATAAAAACTTACTGCAGAATGTTTTTATGTTTGGTTCACAAAACTTTGTCTTGTGTTTAAAATTTAAATACTCAGAAAATATATAGAAATACCATTACAGAACATATGATTATTCTGACAAGCTTTCAGGATCTTCACTGTTTCAAAAAACATTTAATGATTATAATTAAGTTTAATTTATTTTAAACAATGCAATCACAAAATTCAAAAATACACTTTAAACTGAAGTAAGCTATGTATGCAGACTGGCTCTTTCTTTTACATAAAACAAAATGCAAGTTTAAGTGATTTGTTCCTCTTAGTCAATAAAGCTACAGTAATCTTGCAGCTGCAATTCAGTCTATTCAAAACATATTTCTTGCAGTTCTTAATGTGAATTCATTTACGGAATGATGTTTGACTTGGGGCTTTAAATCTTTTGTAAATGATCGCTGAAATAAATCCATAAAATCATGTTGGTCACACTGAAAAATGAGTTGAAAAACACTGAAAAACTGAGAGTCTATAATCACAAATTGTTAAGATGTGAAGAATAGCTTTTTGCTATGGAATATGGATTTCAAAATACCTCAGAAATGTAATATGCAATCCTATGGAGCACACGCAGAATTCTATAATTAAGTAAGAAAATTAATCTATGCAATATCTGGTTAAATAACAGTATTTAGAAAAGAGTTTCATGTTTTATATCATCACATTCAAAATGGGAATAACTGATTTCTTTCTGCTGAAAAAAAAACAACTTGTATGAATGGAAAAACTTAATGCCTCAAGAAGAAAATTAAATATTTTCTGTTAAATATTTTCTCCTTTAATTATTCTTTTTAGGCATACTTTCTAATTTGGAGAACATGCACAATTCTGAATAGAAATTAAGGCAGCAGTGATAGTTTTTAAAGCTTTAAGGGCTTGAAAATTGCCCTTTTCCCAATCTGGCACTGTTGCAGTTCTGAGTAGTGGGCACAGACTACAGGTTCAAAATAACCTGAATATGTAGAATTTACACATTATTGTCACATTTGTTTCAACTAGCTATGTAAATATACTTAACATACTGGAAAATAGGAATGGGATTACACAATATTTATTGCTATGATCGTGTCATTTTGATAGATAATCAAAATCAATATCACACCTGTCCTTTTGTTTTTGACTATATCAACTCCTGCAGTGCAAAAACATAGAAAAAGTGATAGGCAGATGTCATAGTTGGAATACAGAAATGCTTCATCAGAAAATCTCAGCTGGAAGGCTTTGAAGCTGCCTGGGTTGGCAAAATGAAGGAAGGAAAACAATATGCAATTACTGACAAACGAATTCACTGTGTAAAGAACTGGTGAGCCAAGAGTTGGTGTTCCAAAGAGCAAGCTTGTTACTGTGTTACTCCTTTGACAATACTTACAGTATGATGGAAGAACACAGGAGGTCATAAAATGTTATATTTACAGTTTCATGAGGGCAATGAATGTCATGAAATGACAAACTCCCACCTCCCTGTATAGGAAAGGTTAATGTGAATGTATGATCAAAATTGGTGAAGCTTACAGAAAGGACTTAGATCAGTACAGCTTTAAGGAGGAAAACTAGTATACTGCAGTTTCAGGTGGTAACTGATAGACACATAGAATGGACTGTGTTGGAAGGGACCTTGAATATCATCTAGTTCCTATCGTCCTCGGTCACCTCTCACTAGACCAGGTTACCCAAAGTCCCATCCAACCTGATCTTGAAACACTCCAGGCATGGGGCATACACAGCTTCCACAGAAAATTTGTTCCAGTGCCTTGGTATCTGATCTAAATCTCCCCTTTTCTAGTTCAAAGCTATTACCCCTTTTCTTATCACTAATCTCCATGTTAAAAAAGTCCCTTTCCCTGTAAGTACAGAAAAGCTACTACAAAATCTCCTTTCCTCTAAGCTCAATAACCCCATAACTCCTATGAGGTGCTCCAGTCCTCCGATTATCTTGGGAGCTCTCCTCTTGACCCCATCTGACAGATGTGTATCTTATGTTAGGGGATCCAGAGCTGAACACAGTACTTTAAATCAGTCTCATAAAAGTGGAGAAGAAGAAGAGAATCACCTCCTTCAGTCTTCTGACTACATTTTTTAATGCTGACATAATACAGTTGGCTTTCTTGGGTGCAAGTGCATATTACCATTTCACACAGAGCTTTTCATTCACCAACCCTCAACTCCATCTCCACAGAACCATCCAACATCCGTTAATCTTCCAGTTTGTACTGATGGTTTCAATTGCCCCAACCCAGATGAAGCACCTTTTACTTGGCCTCTGTTTCTCTTGCATTTAGTACGGATTTTTTGAACGAAGGTAACTAGGACTGTATCAGAAGACACACCTACTAGATAATTTAGTTACAAAACAACAACACCAAAAAATTGTCTTCTTAAACATATTCTGAAGAAAACAAATTATGGTGGAATAAATGATCACAAAGTTGCACAGTTCAAAAATACTGCATGACTGAAAGACAGGTGTCCAAAAATATAAATAAGGGAAACATTTATGACATAATTATTTAACTCAACCCTGGCTGTATTTCAGTAGAATTATATGTTGAACTTAAAAAAAAATAAAAAATAAAGCAAACAAAGAAAGTGAGTCAGTAGATACACTCTTAAAAAAAAAAAAAAGAATCAGATAATAATAACAAATAGGACTTAGAAAAATAATTGAACAAACTTTTTGTACATCTTAAGGAAAAAAAAATCCCAGGAATAATGTGATATCAATTTTCAAGTACAAACAGGATTGCTGATAAGCTGAAGGGAATATTCACTGCCTGTGAAGAATATAGATCCTTTGGACTCTGATCAAAGACCATGGTACATCAATGAGTTAGTAATCCGCCTTTCAGCTGCCCTGAGCAGCCATTGTGCCGTGCTGCATTGTGCTGAACTGTGTGGCTTTCAGGTCTGTGTTGCGCTGTGAGTATCCTTGGCCTCAGGATAAACTTAGATGGTGAATTCTAACAAATGAAGCTTCCACTTGGTACAACTGATTATACCAGCTCTGTGTCCTTGCTTACAGTGAATCAGCAAATTCTCATCTGAACGTCCTTTTGTTTGGCAGCAGAAGTTACAGAGTTGTTTTCATGTAAGAAAATCCTCTAATAGTTCAAAAAATGAACATTTATTTTTACCAAGTATCCCTTTCCATAGACAGGGCCAGAATGGTATAGTGCATGCTGCTTGGAAGCCCATTACATGGCGCACTACTTGTGGTTCCTAGTATTTAAAAGGACACACAAATATATGTACATCTCTCTCTTTTCCTCTATATTGTTAGCCTCAAAAAGAAGAATTTTAAATTATCATTTAACACTCTTCTTTACAGAGTCCTACTGAGTACCTTTCAAAACAGACCAGCACCATTCGGTGCAAAATACCTTCAACATAAGAATCACTAAAGAAAAGTAAAGGATGATAATGACTAGGAATTATATGGTAGTAACTTTCTAAAAATATAGTAGTCTGAAAAATAAATAGACAAACTTTCCATAAGCAAAGATGCAGGAATACATGATCCTGTACTGGAGAAGAGAGATGGAGCAAATGATACTGAGAAGTCTTTAATGCTATGTGTCCTTGACTTTTATCAGTCAGAATACAAGTATCTCAGGCAGCATGCACTGCCTCAGAACAAATTCTTTGGTTTGACAATGAAAAATGTGATAAGTGGTTTCTTTGCTGTTGTTTTTTGTTTGTTTGTGTGTTTTTTCCCCCATAAAAATGATTTCAACAGTATTCTGTTAAAGACAAATATGGTACAAACCTTGAGGAAAATGTGAAAACAGGTAAACAAGAAAGCTGCATAAATGAAGATTTTAAAATTCTAACAAGATAAACCATAAGTGTCAACAAAAATCAAAGCAGTATTGTGTCAAATACCTTTACAGTGAGATATATTCCCTATGATGGTGCAAACACACATTTCAGTGGAGATTATGAAATTCAGTCAGCTGATGAAAGGCAAGTCCTGAATCACCAGTGCAAAGTAAACAATTCAACATCATTAAATCATATATCTGTCATTTCTGACGCTAAATGAAATCTAAGCTGCCCATCACAAAGCAGCAGTACCCTCTTTGTGATATATTTGAGACTACCAAATAAAGAGATATAGGGGGTACTAGTGAGAAAGAAAGACAGTGTTTATGATTGACATCATGTAAAGGAGATTTTTTTCACAAGTAAAGTTCCACTCTACAAAGAGAAACATTACCTCTTACGCATGATAACTACCATATAAATTCTCTCCGTGGTAGAAAAATTACAAGAATAATATTAGTTGACAGTGATGATGTAATAAACTCCTAGCATATCAGTCCTGTTTCTGAACAAGCTAATGTGATTCCTTGCAACACAGAATGTTTAAGAAATATGTTATGTATTACTGCAGTACCATCAGATTCTGCAGTGGCTTCAGAAAAAATAATTCATTATTCAGACATGTTTTTGAGTATATTTCTTGTAATCTATGGTGGCTAAGGGCACAGGTCCTCGATTAAGCTGGACTGGCTAGGTCTTTCAGTGTCAAAAACATTTGCGGTACTATACTTAGTGCTTTTGTGCTATAGTAAAGCACACAGGTTGTACTTAGATGGCATAAAGAAATCCACACTTGTCCGCCTATAAATGGCATAGATTTCGTCCTAAATCTCAATGTACATAATTTCTGCACCATATTTTTCTGTACCATAATTATTCTTTGTCAATAATTATGCACATATTAGGATGCATGTCATGTATCGTTAACTACTTTGATCACAAGATTGAGTGATTAAACGCATACATCAGCACAATGGAAATTAAGGTCCTGCTCCCATTTCACTATACAGAAAAGCTAGAAGATGCTGAAATGCCATTTAGACCTGTGTACTGACAATGAGGCGTCAAAAAATCTGAGAGAGAATATAGTCATATAACTGATAACATTTATATGGATGACAGTGAAATACAGTTCAGTTTTGGAATATTAAAAACTTACACTTGGATCTAAAAAAAAAAAATGAATTAAAGCGTGTTCTGCTCATTTTTTGAAACCGTTTTTATGTAAAGTACAAAAGTTAGAAACTTGCAGTCATCAGAATAAACACCTCAATGCTTTCCACATGAGCCTGTATGAATGGTTTTACTGATATAAAATGTCACAGTACAGCTTTAAACATTGAGATTAGCAGCACAGTTATATGCTTCTTTAGGCATGAATGCACTGGTCCAGGCATCTGTATGTTGGATAACAAATTGATCAAATCTCCTTTTACTGGTGAGATAATAAACAGTAAATGGCTGAAAAGGAGTTTGATGAAACATTAAATGGACACTCTCAAGATAAATATTTAGTGGAGTGTCAGCAGTATCACTGAAATATGGAAAGCTAAAGGCTAAGTGCAATTTGCTGAGTCACAAGAGTCTGCACTGATATTTAAAGGGCCTTCAAGAAAAATCTTTCGAACCATACAAAGGGTAGCATTCAAAGTAAATCCAGTGAAAAATAAACAATATTTTTAGGGCATTTATGGTACTAATTAACTACAAATCAGTAATATAAACTTCTATGATCACAAAAAATTGGATTCATTTTTCATGAAGAAGCCACAAAACCAAATATTCATATACTGAGTCAGTAGTGACTCTGTGAAGACATTCCTGGAAAGTCCATCTATTTAAAAAACACAGAAGACAGTTCGTATTCTGGATATTTTGATACAAGCCTGGCACTGCAGAGCTTTGGAGAAAAACAAACAACAAGCTTGTTTTATTCAGGATGATCAGAATTTAAAGGAGCTGTTAAGGTGAAATGTTGATTAAACTATCCAATTTTTTTGTAACAGAATTTTTATGGTCAGATTATATATTTTTTTAAAGACATATTTTTAAAATTCTGAAAAAAAAAATAGGGACAGATATGCAATTTAGTTTAGCAAATATAACTACTACCATATTTCCCTGGATGTTGATGATATACCTTCAAGTTGGTTTTGTAAATCTGACCTACTATGTGAAAAAAAGCCAGAAAAACATTAATTTGCGGGGATGAAGCCAAGGGTATTAACATTTTCATACAATGAAAATATTTATCTCATTATCATCTGTGTGCTGGTATGTTATTTTCTGTGGCATATAGCAGATAAGTAGTAACTAATCTCACTACATCTCAGATACAGTACAGACTCTTTCTTGCTAGAAAATACTATCTTACTTATTTTACTACTGAGCGCAAATCGTCAGTGATAGCGCAGCTTTTACTTCTTATGGTTACCATAACAACTGTATTATCAAGTTAGCCTTCTATTAGCCTTCATTTCTTTCTCTTATACATTTATGAAAGACCTTTATTAATTTTGTAGTTCTTTGATAAATATTAGTAAAATCTTATATAATCCTTAGTTTATCCTACAATGCTAACTAGTTCCTCTATTTCTTTTTCAGATGTGGAGGCCATTACAATATTGTTAAGTTAAATAATTTTGTCTTTTTTTTCCCACAGCATTTCTTCCTCTTCCAGTCCTTTTAACTGCCATTTTCTGTTTTCCATTTAGGACTCATATTAAATGAACTGACAATACTACATGATATTAACAGGAATATATTATGCCCAAAACATAATGCTTATTGGTGGAAAATATTTACTTTGGAAGTTCTAAGGTGAATAAAATAGTCTATATAAATGCAGAATTATTAGTCCAATTACAGCATTTCTGTTGCCATTAAGACAGGCAACTAAATAACATTCTGTTGATAAAAAGAGGCTACAGTTGCTTTAAAGGAGTATACAAATTTAAAAAAAAATAAAAAAACTTCTTTGGACTACAGAGTCCCATGCCCTTTTAAAAGTACTATGTCATATAATCCCTTTTGTAAACATGAACAAGAATTGCTTTTGGGGAGACGGGACCCTCTTGACTAAGCAGAGCAAAGGCATCATTGGCAGTAGCTGACCTAACAAGGGAGAGTTTTAAACTAGAAAGAACAGAGGAGGAACAAAGTTATCAAATACTCCATGAGGGAGTAATGGGCAGGGTTGACATGCACAGGCTCTGGAGTGATGTGAATGAAAGGGAACACAAAATCAACAAACACAGCCTAAATGAGATCACCTCTGGTGTTTTGTCTTGCAAGCAAGGAAGTGCCAACAAAGCACCACTATGAAAAATAAGACAAACCCTAGTCTCTTTATGGGAAATCAATATGCAGGGGTGCCTCTCTGGAGTGCCTGTACACTAATGCACACTGCATGACACACAACATGAGGAATCTGAGAACTTGAGAGACAAAATAATGGCTGCAGAGATACCATTTTGCTGTTCTGTCAAAAAGATGTCGAGCCAACTCCCATGACTGGAGTTCTTCAAAAGGGTTTTTCAGATTCTTTAGGAAGTACAAGGAAGGCAAGGAGGGGGAGATGCTTTCTATGTAGAAAGCATGGAGATCAGTCAAGGGAGTTGATGCAGAGAGAACTAAGAGCTTTAGTTAAGGATTAAAGAGCAAAACAGTATGGGTGACACTGTGATTGACTTGCTGACCAGGCTTCTTTAGATGCAGACCAGGGTGTTGCTGGCTCATGTCCAACTTTCCATCCACCAGTACCCCCAAGTCCTTGTTGCCAGAGCTGTGCTAAACCCTTACATGCCCCTGTTTGTACTGATAGCAGGGGTTGTCACAACCCAGATACAAAAACTTGCTCTTGGCTTTGTTGAACCTCATGATATTCACTTGGGCCCACTTCATCCCATCCCTCAGGCATGCCAACCACATCACACAGCTTGATGTCATTTGCAAACTTGCTGAGGTTGCACTACATCCCACCGCCAATGTCACTGATGAAGATGTTAAAGAGCACCAGTCCCAGTACTCATCACCACTCAGTGTCACCGGGCATTGAGTCATTATTCATAAACAATGATGGGCCTGTTGGAGATGCGAAGGTAAAAGGCAGCCTTGGCTGCCGTGACTACACAGTGATGAAGTTGAGGGTCCTACGAGGAGAGAGAGAGAAAAAAGACCACAGCAATGGATTTCAGGAGCATAGATTTAGCCTCTTCAACTATCCATTGAAGAGTCCATTGGGATGTAGCCCTGGAGGGTAGAGGGGCCAGGGAAGACTAGTTAATATTAAAATATCCTCTCCTTCAAGCTCAAGAGTGGTCTATCCTAATGACCAGGAAGTCAGGCAGAAATGCCAAGGAATTCTGCATGAATGAACAGTTTACCTCTGGCAAAAGTCAGGCACAGAAATGAAATGTAAAGAAAGTGGAAATAAAGACAGGTAACCTGGGAGAAATATTGAGATACCGCCGAAACACAAAAAGACTCAATTAGGAAAACCTAAGTCCAGTTAGAATTGAATCTGGCCAAGGATGTCAAAGGCAGTAAGAGCACTAGTAAGTGCATCGGTAACAAAATGAAGTCCATACACATTATAGGTCCACTGATTAATAAGGCAGAGGCTTGGTGACACAAGGCAAGCACATACTGAAGGCCTTTTCATCTCAGACTTCATCAACAGTCCTAGGCTCTGGAGGCCAAGGTGTAAGAGGAATAGGTCAGGGAGTCCTTAAACAAACTGGACGTACACAAGACTACAGGCCTGATGGGATGCACTCATAAGTTCTGGGAGCTGGCAGATATCATTGTGAGGCCATTCTTAGTAATCTTCTCTTGATCACATTGAAGACAGGCAAAAGCTGTCTGGATGTGGTCCTAGGTAACTAGCTCTAGATGTCTCTGCTTGAGCAAGAACCATATGAACCAGATAACCTCAAGAGGCCCTTTCCATCATTCTGTGATTCAGTGATTCACTTTAAAGTGTCAGGTTGCATATTTCACAAGTTAAGTTGTCAGTTTTACTGACCGTTCACAGTAGAAAACTAGAGAAGTCTTTCAAACTCTGGAACAAAGTAATTGCATTCTCACACTGTTTTAGCAAGATTACAAAAATAAAATTGATATAATCTCCTGTTCAATCCCTTGTGCTTTGTTAGTACAACTTCATTTTTCTTGCAAGAGGATAAGCTTAACTTGACAGAAAATATTCCAATTAAGTTTCTTATTTAATGACTGTACTTTGTAAAGGTGTGAATATCTCTGTATATCAGTTGAAAATACCTTGAGTAAAACATCATAGGATTGTTATTTTCATAACGGTACTGTACTGCTTGTTCTGCATGGGTTGCCTTGTGATTAGCCAAATACTTACATTTTCCTCTCCATCTACTGATGAGCTTACACTTCAACAGACTTGTTTTTTTTACTTATACTCCTTAAGAGTATAATATTTAGTGCTTCTATTACTCCAGTTTTGAAGGTCATTCAAATCTTGAAAAACTTTTCTAATTCTCCTCTTTATTGACAGAGCATTCTAAATGGAGTCTTTAGCAAATTTCATTACATCTCTACTTCTGCACTCAAGATATTAATGGGTTGATATTGTCATTGCTGTCCCTGTCTCATGCATATTTGCACAGCCCACTACTTGAAGAATCATTTCCAAATGTGATCACCTTTTTAGATAGCTGCACGATGTAGATTTGCAAACCACAGTTCTTTTGAACGTATATAGGTGAATATGTTTGATTGCTATAGATATTTCCATGAACATCTATCAGGGTGGCCACTGTTCATTTTCCTATGAGAAGTTGAAGTAATTACTGCGGGTATAAAATGGTTCATCATAGTAACACTTATTTTTGTGAATAGGTTAAGTGGACAGATACTATGATTTCTATCATCATATCTATTTTTACTGCTATTAAAAATTTCCTTTTTCATTAGATCTCCTTTTGGTTAATCACTTTCTGTTGGTACGTGCTGCATACAAAACTACAATTCATCAGTAATGTGCATACTACACAAGTTACTTACACATACATAATTTCACTGCAAATTTATCCAGTAAATAAGCCTGGGTTTTTTGCACCTGAGCTGTATTCCTGGTTCCTGCAGCATCCTGTTAAGTGACTTTTGAGCTTTTAGCTCAGTGTTTTTCTTTTCTGCAGCATTTGTTCTCTTCCCAGTATTATTTTTAGTATTTTTTTAGTCACAATTCACCAGCTTTCTGCATGCTTCCTATACTTAATTTTTCATATCCCCTAGTGTTTTTTTTTTTCGCCTCAGAAAGTGTAATTTATAACTCTGTAAGTGAAATGGTAGCACAGGTAGAACCAAAAACCCTATTGTATTCTACGCTTTGGTCTTCGAAAGGAAATGGAAATGCTTCTGCTATTTTTTTGTCCACTTCTTTTATTCATCTTTCAATAAAGATTATTTAAACATCATGCTTTGCAGCTATAAGAGATGCAGCATATATCTTTCCTTTAAAAATGTATTCTACAGAACTCGCTACTTCATGAAAACATGTAATTGAAGACATTTAATCCATTATGCATCTGAATAAACTAGAATTAACATTCAAAAATATTCTCTTAACCCCTCACACTATGTGAAAGTTGTTTTACTCATGCCCTTTTTTTCCATAACATTGTACAGAATATACACTAGACTAGTTCAGGTGGAAGAGACCTACATGGACCATGAAGTCAAAACGCCTCACCACTTCAGGACTAAATTAAAGTTAAAGCACATAAATGAGAGCATTATCCAGATGACCTCTGAACTGTGAGAGGTATAGGGCATCAACTGCTTTTCTTAGAAACCTGTTAAAGTGATTAAACACATATATGGTAAAAGCACCTAGAAGATAGCATAGAGACTGGAATGTTTGGGAACATAGAATCACCAAGGTTGGAAAAGACCTCTAAGATACAGCCCACCCATCCACCTACCATCAATATTTCCTCATTTAACCATGTCCCTCAGTACAGCACCTAAACATTTCTTGAATACTTCCTGGGACAGTGACTCAGTCACCTCCCTGGGCAGCCATACCAGAGCCTAACCACTCTTTTGGAAAAGAAATCTTCTGAATAGACTAGGCTAAGAAAGATAGGACTGAAGAGAAATACAGACATCTTCAAGTACATCTAAGACTGTTGCAAATAAGAAAGATTAGGAACAACACAGAAATAACAACAAAAGGTAAATATTTATGCCAGTCATTGTCAGTCAATTCTATTTGTGGTATTTACATGCTATTATTTATTTTAGCACTTTACAGATGTTGTTATTTTGAAAAGTCTCAATTTAATACATAAACACCACGTATGTTTTTTTCAAGTAGATCTATTTTTTTAGAAGATCATTTTGACAAGAGTTAATTATGTAGTCATCAATAGTATTAGGGTATTAAATATTTCTTGCTTTTAAGAACTTGTGGCAATACATTACACAGCATGGTCGTTACCTGCCTGTGCCTCCTTTAAATCACGAAAACAAAACTATTTGCAATCAGTTGTTGAAAAATAGTATTTAAATATGCAGTTCAGCCAAACGTACATCATTAACATCAAAAGAAAACCTCTATCAGCACAGGTAATTTACCTTCTAAGTTGAAAAAGACCCAACCTACACTACCTGGATGCAAAAGAAGACACAGAAAAACCGCATGAGATTTTTTGATGATTTAAAGCACAAAGCGGTAAATGTGTCTGACTGTACTAGGTATATTAGATCTTTTTTATCCCTTTTGTGAAAGAGTCATTTTTTTTTTTGCACTCAAATGCACTTGATACAGAGTAATTTGCCAGTGAAATATAGAGATAGCAAATTAACTAATCAGATGTATAATGCTCTGATACCATAATGTAACTAAGATACTGAGATCATCAGCAGTTGTTACGAGTCACGTGTTTGACTGGGACAGTGGAGTTTTCAGAAACACAGGAGTATTGAGGATTGCAAAAAGGTACCTCATTATAAAAAACTTGAGATATTACAGCATGACAAAGTGAACAACGAAAGGTTCTAATGAGCCAATGAGTACTGTCAGCTTGTAGTCAGTTATAATGACAGTGAGATCTCTGAGATAGTCTAATCTTTTCCTGCCTTTTTCCCTTCTATTTCTTTCTTCCTTCCTTCCCTCCATTCTCACAGTTCCTCATTCAGTTTCCTTCATTTTCTTTCCCTTCCTCATTTCCTTCATTTGATAACGTTCAAAAATATGCACCAAAGTATTCAAAGCAAAATAACAGGCTTCATACATCACATATGTGTACATGCCAGCACTTTTTATAACTTCTGTATTAACCATTAATTATAGGTCACGCATCACGTGACTGTATCAAGCAATGTCCATTCTTGAGGCATAAATTCTGATTGCTTTTAAACTATGCCTTTTTTCTGTTGTTGTTGTTTGTTTTGAACTTGAGCTAATTATTAACCATAAAATTAGCATTCCCTCATAGTGTCTCCTGATGATAACAGATGCTTGTCTAGTCATGATTATGGCTTCCTGAAATACAAAAAGGTATTCGCAGTGCAAGGGTTTATCATTTTTATCATTTCATTATGATATATGCATCAGTGCAGTTGAGTACTAGGATCAGTAGGACAGTACCTATATCATTAATGGACTAATTTGCCCTTTAGGACTTATTTCAATCTTTATCAGTTATAAGTTAACGGTCATATGTTTTTGATATCAATGCTGCCTCACATTACTTCTTAGTATGATTTAAGATACTAAGATACATTAGTATCCTCAGTCCATTATTCAATCAAATACAGATGACAGCAGTCTAACTGCTGTTCTCAAATATCCCATTTGGTTCATCCAACCAATGTACATTCTCCTTGTGTAGACTGAAATATCCAAATACTTAGATAATGCTTGCATCTTTATTCCTCATGGAGTTTGTAGACTGTAGGCACTTTCCAATAGTGCCTCAGAGCATCTTCTATTACTCCTATTGTCATAATATTATGGATTTATTGGTCAAATAAAAACTACTGTAGACTGTAGCTCCTACAATATTGGGTTCATTTTTCTCTCTATTCAGAGCAATTACATCAAATACTTGAGAAGAACACAAACAAGAATTCTGCTTTCAGCCCACACACCCATTCTTCCCTGTTCCCCAAACTTATCTGAATAGAAATATGTGTTCTAAGATAGATATTTAGAGAAGACTTATGATTATATGCTAGGAATTGCAATTAGATAAACATCTTTACTTTTTTGCATTTCCTAGCATAATTGTTTTAAATAGAAAGTGAACTACAATTGCATTCAGATTCAAACGAGCAGAGACTTGTAAAGAGAAAATTATTATAAACAGTTCTGTTTAGTATCTGAAGAGAAAAATGGGACTGAGAAAATAAAAAAAAAATGCACTGCTTTGCATTAGTAAACATCCTACCTTTCAATGGAAGTACAAAAAATGCTGAAACACCGAGGCTATATCCACGAATATATTATAAAAACTTCACACGGTTTATAAAAATTCTCTAAAGACTCAAGATATGGTGCTATCAAAAGCTAGTCAAAACTAATTTATCTGATCTTCAATGTCCTTTATTTGTTCAGTGATTATGTAATCAGTGTTTTGTGGGGGTTTTTTCCTCTTTATATTGCATTTATAAGATATTCTATCTGTGATGCCACAGGCTTTACTTTTTATAGGACACTGAAAGCACAGTTTTGAAAGAGACTCGTTTTCTTTATATGTGTGTCTTTATATGTTATTTTTGGTCTAACATAAAACGAATAACAACTTGATATACATCAACCTAAATTATACTGGAGATTAAATTAAGCTTGGAGTAAAATATATTTAACTGAATAGCAATGATATTTCTTTTTTTCTCTCGTTCTGTTTATTTCACTATCCTTATATAAAAATGCAACTTGTAATTTATTTCAGAAACTTTACTTTTTGCATATAGGCATCTAGAAAAGCTATCTGTACATAGAGAAAACACAAATTTCTTCCTTGTAACTTATGTTTAGATCTTAGTTTAGATCAGAGTGTTTAAGCCTTCCAAGACTTTCTGAAAATTTTCAGCATAGTATAGGAAAAAAAAAGAAGTAATTCTACAGTAATACTTGACATATTTGACATCTCAGTAAAATGGAGCATTTGGACCATTGTAATTTTTTTGCTATTGTTTGGTTAGTTTTTAATAAGGCTGATTTCATAAGAAATCTCAGTTTTCAACTTCTTTCAAAGGTATCAGTTTAAAACACACTAGTAATATAATCTACTGACTGAAACTGATGGCAAAAATAACTTTAGGCCACACAGTAATGCATCCAATTACTCTCCCTCTCTCTCTTTTTTTTAATCTCACAGTTGTTATTTTTTTTTTGTCTTTTTTCTTTTTGAAAGCAATCTTACTCTCTCAACTGTAGCATCAGCCATAAAATTTTAAGGAAGTGTGAAATAGCTTATGGCCCTGATCCAGCAAATCACTTAGAAGAGAATGCATCTGGGTCTAGTCATACAATTGCATATGCGTATGCACTTATATCACTTGTATAAAGCTCTGTTCTTTTCTTGAAGTATTTATACGGAACTTCCTGTGTTCCAGTTTGTGCCCGTTGCCACTTGTTCAGTTGCTATGCACTGCTGGGAACAGCCTGACTCACCCACTTGATTTCTACCCTTCATATATTTATAAGTGTTGACGAGATCCCCTCTTAGTCCTCTCCATGCTGAACAGACACAGGTTTCTCAGTCTTTTCTTATAAGAGAGATGCTTCAGGCATCTTTGTAACCCTATGCTAGACTACCTCTAGAAGCTCTCTGCTTTTCTTGAACTGAGGAGCTCAGAACTGGACACAGTACTTCAGATGTGGCCTCATCAGGACAAAGTAGAGGAGGAGGATCATCTCCCTTGACCCGGTAGTCACACTCCTCTTAATACACTCCAATATACCATTGGCTTTCTTGGCCACAAGAGCATAGTACCGGCTCAAGGACAATTTGTTGTCCACAAGGCACCTAGGTCCTTTTCTACAGAGGTCCTTTCCAGCACGTCATCCCCTAACCTGTACTGTTGCGTGAAGTTATTCCATTCCAGCTGTAGGACTCTACAGCTGCCCGTGTTCAACCTTATGATGCACCTCTCCATCTATTTAGCCACTTCAGGACTTGATGAATGGCAGCACAGCCTTCTGTTATGTCTGCCAGTCTCCTTCCCAGCTTTGTATCAGCAGGGGTATCATAGGGTTTCAAATCACGTAAGTAATAGAAAATAAGTAATTTTCTCTTAACCAAATTTTTAAAATGACACTGACAATACTCTCAACAAACTCTGCTTTCACAAGGATGTATTTTTTCCTCATCAATTCTATTCATTTTCTGAGATTCTGAAACTGAATCACTGAATCACCACTTCTGAGATGAATTCTTCATATTCTACCCTAAATTTCAACAGTCAAACCATTCACTTCATCACAGCTCAAGTATACATCCCTAGTGAATGTTATAATCAGCATACTTAAAATCTGTACACAATCCAAAAGTGTTAGCACACTGTCATCTATTTTAGACTTATTTTAGTGTTGACAGTGTCACTTTTCTTATAATAGGTCAATTTTTCTAACTGCAAAAATACTTTTATTCATCTCATTTTCAGTAATCATTCCTGTATATATATATATATATTTTTTTTTTTTTTGCTACAATTCGTTTTGTTAAATGCTTGCTAGTTGGTATATCGGAGAGTAAATTGTACATTTCACTGATTCCAAGGTCTTAACTTACATTTAAACTTTCAAAGATCAATGGAATTTGCCCTTACATAAACTTTAAGAATAACAAAAGTTGAGTGCAAGTTGACTAATACCTATAAAGTGAGTAAAGGACCACTGACCTCCTCAGTATTTGAAGCTATTCTAGTAGTTAACAGTAAGCTACAGGAAGAATATGTTTGATGTTATCCTAGTGTGACTGTATTTGTCTATCAGAAAGCACTACCATATTTTTAGTATACACTTGAACACTGACAATTATTTATTAATTAATGACGCTTTTCTATTAACAAAAGGTAAGGCACTGTATGATGCAGAAAGCTTAATCAAAATCAAGAAATTTTGAAAACTAGAGTACTGAAGAGTGCAGTAGAATCATGCATAAACTGTAGGAAAATAGGACAATAGGGCCTTATGCCAAAGTTGTTGGTCACGTACAAGATGATTTAGTAGCCAGACACTGCTTTAGTTTCACGGGAGGATGACCAAATTAATAATCACTGTTGTGTATAACTAAGATGAGCCAAGCATATCCCTTGATCTGTGTTCCTTAGCACATGTATTTCATATCTTNAACATTTAAGAAAAATTCTGCTAGAACAGATAAAATTCGTTCAGACTAGCTCCAATAAGACTTTGTTATGTATCTGTATTACTAGGTAAGGTTGATGATCTGTATCACATTTAGGAACAAGATTAAGCAGTTTATCTTCACGTCTAAGTCATATGTGACTGACACATAACACCTCTGATATGCAATAGTAACATCATCTGGTAAAGAGTTGAGTCTTTTAATCATCAGATCAGAGAGGACAGGAGCTGCTTTAGGAACTTGCAGAACATGCAATGAAGCAAAACATCTACTTTGTAGCTATATTTAAAGCACAGACTGTACACTGTGATAGTTCATGCTATAAATATAGCAAAGAATGATGAGGATTTGTGAATCTCTGAAGTTTGAAATATCTACTTTATATTTTCTATAAAACTGATTAAAAATAAGTTATAAATGAAATGGTAAAATGGGCAAAGAAAGCAAACCAGGTAGAATTACTTTATAGAAAACATTTTATAATAAGAAATAAATATGTTTATGAGACTTGAGACAGGTGAGAATTGAAAACGCTTGTTCTGGACGTGCTGTTACAGATCTCACAGTACAGCTGAGAGAATCATGAAATATACATGAAATTATGTGATTAAAAAAGTAATAACTTCATTAAATAAAAACCCAACAAACTACAGTGTGCATTTTCTTCCACAAAAAACTATGGCCATTTTGGTGTCATTCATAAAAATGCCAGAAAATTTGACCATACTTTCTCCATTCCAGTGACATTGAGTAGTTACAAGGACTTTATAACCTAAATAAAGTATCTGTATAAATTATATAAATAATATTTTTAAGATATTTTAGTACCAAGGATTATCATCCTCATAGTCTAAAGCTTTCTCAGAATAACTGTCATCCTTAACAGCAGAAACTGTCAGTCTGTTACAAAAATTAAATTAAATTAAAAAACAAAAAAGTGGAAACAATTAAAATAGGCTGAAAAGACTTGATGTCTAATTGCCCTCTTCCCTTCACTTTCCTACATCCCTGTTGCTGTCAGCTCTGTTCCCTAAAAACAATTAAAACCAAATTCTGTACAGCACGTATCTCTTCAGGCTGACTCCACTCCCTCCCAGTGCCTTACTTTTCAAGTCACTTGTGTGTGGGGTGTTGAAGTGCTGGTAGTCTGCATCTGAAAATATGTAACGTGGAAAAATACTCTCTCAGTCCACCACTATCCATGATAAACACACTAATCATTACCAATACAGATAGCCGAGACACTTCTACTACCTGCAGATTGTGAATTAGTCACATTAATTTTCAGTGCATCTTCAGATCACGAACATAAAATCACTCAGAGTGCTAGTTTCTGAAACATTCTCTTTGTTGGAGGATGTATAATAGGCACCTCCTCTATGAAGGCCAGAATCTAAGGATCCTCTTTTCATCTGTGGGATGCTAGTCCAAGGCACCCAGACTAGGAGTCCTTTCTCATGAAAGCTGCTACTCTTTCATTTGCACATTCAACCATTGGCAAATATGAACAGGTATACCAGAGACACACAGAATACACACACACACACACAGAAGACACAGATTTAGCCAGCTACAAGGCTGTCCAAAAAGAAGGGAATGATTTTAACAACAGCCATATGAAACACCACCAAAAGTGACATAAAACATAAGACAGAACTCTATCCTTCTCTCTGATCTGTCAGGATTGAATCTCACTCATTAGAACACACACCTTTACACACGTAAACTTTTTTGACAATAAATTTTGCATATCCTTTCAGATCGTGCTGTTACTGCTGGTAGAATTTTGTTCATAAATGTTTGTAAGATTTTAAGCATCATTTGCACATTCTTGGTTTTACGTTCACATTTTCTGTGTACATGTTCAATCACTAAAACAGATGAAAGACTTTAATCCACTACCAACTCACATACTAAGAATAGCATTCGCAATAAAAGATTTGTAATTAAACAACACATTTTGTTTAAGAAAACAATACAGTTACAGTAGAATAACAATAGAAAATTTTTTTACATATTTATAATTCTTTAGACAACTATCTTGAAATTGCCTTAATACAGAGTAGCAGAGAAAGAAATGTAAACTTAAAACAAATATCGAGTCTGAAAATATTTGCAGAACTATTGTATATTTGAGAATTAGTCCTGATATAACGTATTCTAGTGTACTACATAATTCCTCATAACAGGTAAAGCTAAAGTAATTCATATTACAACAGGAAAAAAATGAAGTAAATTCACGGAACAGAATCACGTAAGTTGGGGAAGATCTCCAAGATCATCAAATCCAACCACCAACCTGACCTACTGGATTCCCATCACTAAACCATGTCACTTAGTGCTATGCCCACACATCTTTTACATACTTCTATGGCTAGGGACTCCACCCCTTAACTGAGCAGCCTGTTCCAATCTTTGACCATCTTGTCCATGAAGAAACCCTTCCTTATATCCAGTCTAAACCTTCTTTGGCACAACTTGTTTTCTTCTGTTTTCTCTCTACTCAGCCCTGATGAGGCCACATCTCACATACTGCATTCAGTTTTGGCCTCCTCACTACAAGAAAGACATTAAGGCACTGGAGCACGTCCAGAGAAGGGAACTAAAGTGGGTGAGGGGTCTGAAGCACAGGCCTTATGAGGAGCACATGAGGGAGCTGGGCTTGTCAAGTCTGGAGGAGTTTCAAGGTAGACCTTATTGCTCCCTACAACTACCTGAAGGGAGGTTGTGGTGAGAGATTCAGGTTGGATGGTAGGAAGAACTTCTTTACTTTTAATTCCATATCTCAATGTTATTTGCATTTTTTTTGTTTTCCAGGGATAACTAATGTTTCCATTAAACATTTTTAGAAGTTCTACCATCCTAGTGTATTCTAGTTAACTTTATACTTAAATTACTATTCCTAAATAATGTTCTTTTGAATATTGCTCCTTCTCTTATACCAACACAATAAATCTCTGCTGTGAAGTACAAGAATGAACAGCTTTAAATTTGAAGGCCAAATTCCATTTATAATGGAATGGTGTGGCTAAATTTTCTAATTTAATCTATTCTCATGAAAGCATTTTCTTTGAGAAATAAATAACAAGAAAACTGATTAGCTTTTTTTTAAATCAAGAAACACCACTAAATTATGAAATTGTTGACTCTTTATAAATTATTTCTATCTTATTTTTATAGCACATCTATTAAGAGGATACTGAAATTATGAATATAGGTGTTGCCAACATTCCAAATCATCTAGCAAGAACTGATCCCCAATTCCTAGAAAACCGTACTTGACAAACAGTGAATTGATTCTTGAAAATTATGAACCTTTTCTTGTCATATTGCCAACAAAAGGAAGGTCCTCATGGATGGGAACTAAGTATCAAGAGTTTCTGTCATTTATACAGTTTTGCTTCAGTACAAGGCTCCAAGAAGTCTAATTTTTTTACATTACAAGACATCTAAAAAAACCTGAGGAAATGTAAAACAGTACAATAATAAACCAAAACAGACATTTCAGTAAAGAAAAGGTCCACACAATTATTACAGCAAAGAAAGTTGTGTCTTACCTGTAAAGCCCTTGTTACATTCACAAATAAAAGTGTTTGGAGTAACGTTGCTGCAGTTACCATTGAAACATGAATGTGGCTGGCACTGTCCAACTATTTCTGTACAATTTTTACCTGTTTAAAAGCAATAATATGGACATTGAACTTAAATATTTTATTTTTTTCCTCTATATTTCAAAATTACATGTTAAATAACATATTAGTTGGATGGGTAGATTTTAGTGCTAATATTGGTCACTAGCTTTCATGAAAGTTACTGAAGTTCTAAAAAATAGTACAAAACTATTTAGTTTCATTAATATGAACTACGGTTTATCTACCTTATTTACTGTATTATTACAAATTCACATGGAAATTAAAATCCAGAAATGCTATTAATACAGCAGGTATTGGAATTTTTCTTTGTTTGATTTTTTTTCCTGTGTTTTTTTTTTTGTTTTGTTTTGTTTACATGAATATAGTTTACGGTTTCTTCCAGCACAAAAAGTAAAAATGAAAAAAAAAAAAGCCATTTTCATTTGGAGTCCAACTTTTGACAAATTTTTTCCTAATACGCATCTTTCTGGGAATTACAGTATCAATTATCATTTATGCTATTACAGCATATGGAAATAAAAACAAACAAACATGAATATGCTTGCTACCTCTATTTTTTGTAATAACATTATTTTCTATTCAGCAATTACTCCCCTTTCTTATATACTTTTTATAATGGGAAATGCTTTTACTTCCAGTACTTTCGTGCAGCCATGATATGATGGTTTAATCTCGCAGTTCTTGTTCTCATACAGTTTATTTACTGAACCAGTATTGTCAGAACAAAGTGATGACATTAGCCAACACCGTCCCATAGAGGTTAGCAGAATATTTTGAACATTGCTTAATGATAGCATTAAACATGATTAGTTTTAATTGCTTATGAATATTTCCATCAGTCCAAAAAATAGTACCAGGCTTTTTGGTATTATTATTTTCAAAGAATTTTACACAGCCCCCAGAAGTCACAGAAGAAATGGGAAGCATTTTACTATTTTAAGTTCTAAATTACTAAAAAATATTTTTCTCAAAAATACTTTTCTCAAGCAAATGCATTGGTAACTGAACTATTATGCAATCTGAAAAACACATAAAAATAAATTACATCAAACTTTATGTAATCTTTAAATTCTGTCTGTGTATCTCACTCATGCCTGACTCATCAAATGTGTTTCCTAACATAGCAACACAGTTGAAAGAACACAGAATAGCAGCCACTGAAGGAAGATTTACTAAAATTCTGTCCCACAAGTACAGTCAGATTTGCAACAGTCCTTTTGATAACAATGATTACTTCTGGTACTTTCTGGTCTCCTTAGCTGCATTATTCTGAATGCAGGAAAAAAATATATCCATAATTTACATCATCCTCTTTTATTTTTCCATTAAAGACAATGACTGGGTAAGAATGCATATAATCATATTGTACTCTGACAGCAAACACAAATGTTATTCCTTAGCTGGGTTTCAGATAAATACTGCAGCTTTACAGAGATAAAACTCAGTGTTTGTTTGTTGAAGGGTTTGTTTTGTTTTTTTTTTTAATGTGAAATATTTAATTTGGTGATAGCAACAACTGTTAAACAAGTATGTCTAGCAAACTTATTTGGAAAGGAACTTAAAGTGTAAAAAAATAAGGAAGAAGAAACAAAATTCTTTTTTTATTTTTCTAATTATTATTTTTTATTGAAGACATTTTAAAATTTAAGAATTTTGTTTAAGAAACTATTTTTGCATGGGCTGACTCCCAGCAATTTCTGCTATTTTGCTTAAGAAATTTTTTTTGCTGTGCAAACAAACAAAACTGTTACTTGTATTTTGTGCTTACATGGAAAAGAAGCACGAAGATTTTTATTTTTTTTAATTCTCTCTCCACAATGCACATAAGAACATAAGGAATTACAAGCATTCTTTGAATGACAACCTAGTTTCCAATGGGACTACAGGGAAAAGGCACCATGCACGTATGGCAAGGGCAATGGACAATCCAACAGTACAAACCCATTGCTAATGACATGCACACTATTTTTAATTAAAGAATATAAATAACAATTAATTAGAGATGGAAAAAAGTACCTGAAAACTCTGGAGGACAATTGCATTCATACGAATTTCTGGTACCTTCAGATTTCTCAGTACAAGAGGCATTGTTATGGCAAGGTTTAGTGGAGCACACATTAAATTTCTGGCAGAATTTTCCAGAATACTGTGAGAAACAATGGCAACTGTACTGTTTTTCCCAAACATGGCTTAAACATCTTCCATGCTTGGAGCACAATGGTGCATTTGGAGACTGCTGACAAAACTGCTGCTTCACAGTTACGTTCAGACGAAGGCCCATGTCGCACAGGTGTGGGCCTCTCTTATGCAGCTCAGCAAAGTAATGAACTCCAACACCAAGCCAGGTAGGGTCAACTTGGTGCAGTCCTCTTATCTGGCAAACAAAAATCTGCTGCTCTTGAAAGCCAGTTTTAGGGCAATTCATAAATTCTTCCTTGGAAACATTTACCAAATTCATTCCATAGGACTGAAAGGATGGCTCAGAAGAGATGAAGAGACTATCACCTAATTGAAGCTGTACAGGGCATATCTGAGGGACACTGAGATTTTTGTCTTCCCTAGTAGTATTTTTATTCAGATTCCAGCATTCCATGTAAAAGTCTGTGCATATATTTTTCCTTAGTGTCCACTCCATTACAACAGGTTTAGGTTCCTCTCGCCACTCAGCAATTATTTGCCTCTCACAGATCATCTGGCCCTTTACAATGCAGAGCTGAAGAAAGCACACCACCATGTGAGCTGTTGATTTCGGAGTCATTCTTTCAACCGGCACGTCTTCATTCACATTTGCTTTTTATTGCTTAAGATGGATGTAGATCACCTGTTTCCTATGCTGTTTCTGTATTTTCCTTTGCAGCCTAGGAATTCAAACAGAGAAAAACATTTCTGTCTTCATGCTAAATACAGTAGACTGTCAAAGCTTCATTAAAAAATAAACAAAAATAGATACAACAAAGCAGGACTGACATGTAAAAACACCAGTCAGAATTCTTTTTCTGGCATTCCTCAGATTCCCTCTTTTTCTTTCTTTTGGAAGGACTCACTGAAAGATCCAAAAATATTTTTACGTACAAAGCTTAACAGTATGTAGCACCTGTCTCTGATGAAAAAAATCAACATCTAGTCAGTTCTGTATGCAGAACCAGACTATAGACAGTCTGATGAAACTGTGTATCACTATGGTAAAAACCCACAACAAGCATTTGCAGCACTGGAGGGGAGAGTCAGTGAAGAATGTTCTAGAAATATTCTATTCTATTCTTCCCACCTTGGAAAGTGTTTTGCGTTTGCCTTTGCCTTCTTGCACTCTCTATCCCTCCTTTTGCTTCAAAATAATCTTCAATGTTTGAGCCAACCTTCAACAGAATCGGACCTCCTTATTAAATCATACAAGAGGGCTTGACCAGTGCCCTTTGTGAAGCAATGACCAGAGCTGTTTAAGCCTTAAGAGAAAAGCAGAAGGTTGTGAATTATGAACTAGTAACACTGGAAGACTTGAGGCTTAAAATATTAAGCTCAAAAGTGGTAGAAGCTACATACTGATCCTCAAAACTCTTTTATTTTCATTTAATTATCAAATTCCAGTCCTGCCTTCAGGTAAGTTAGACATACTCTAACCATCTACTCCACAGCCAGGCAGGTAAGACAATTTCTAATTCCTAACTATTTCCACACTTGAGAGCTAAGTCCCTGTAAGGAAAAATAATAATAATAATGAAAAGAAGACTCAATTTTGCAGAACTGCTACCCTTGAATACCAAGCATATTTCTATATTGAGGCTATTTTATCATCTTGAGTGTCACATGATGCTCAGCAATACCATGAGATAATGTTCCAGCACATGTATAGTTTGGAACATTTGGCATTTTTTCTTTTCATCTAGCAGAGCTAAACTATTATATTTAGTATAGCTCCTATTGCATCTGTCACTATTATCAGATAATACACAGTAATATAAAGCTTAGACTGTTATAAGAAATCCTATGTTCTGCAACCTGCCTTTACACACCTTTTTTTGTAATGAGATTTTGTCAGGGGTTAATAAAATTAATGTTTATAGAAGGTTATCTTTCTTTTTAGACACTTTAAAAAGAGAGCTATTGAATAACTATCATGGAAGAATTCCTGCCCACATAGATTTCCTTTAATCTCAGAAATTCTACATAGTTTGTTATAAAATATAGACTTTTTTTTTCATCAGAATATTTGTATGGGAATAAACTTCTGAACTCTAAGTAAGTGATTGGTAGCATTACTAAAAGTTGATATAGGGTCTTTACAAACCTCATTGTTAGTCTTCACACAACTGATATTATTGTAAGTGTGCTAGAATTACCAATTTGAAATAAACAAATACATCTTGTAAAAGCAATGTAAAAGAATTGGGCAAGATGCAAAATATAAAAAATAAAATTAAGAAAGAATAAAAAATATTTTTTTGTTTTAGTCACATGTAATGCTATAATAGGATGGAAAAGACTGCAATAATCACGGGGCAGCAAAGTCTTTGGCTACAACAAATGAGAACAAGCACAAATGTAGCAGCCACAGACACTGAAATGAAGGAAAAGAGACGCTTACCTATAGAAGGCCTCAAATAAGCAGGGATCTCCAGCAAGAGATACCCTCACCTCCCCTGCCAACCCTTAAATGTGGTCTGGGAAGGGGTGGATCCTGACTCCACCCCTTCCAGTTACTCTGGTACAATGCATGCACTGAAACTACCCTGCCTTCCTACAAGGTGCTCAATCACTGTTGCAGGCCATGACTTATCACATCCACTACACAATAAAATCAAGATAAAAAAAATTACATAGTGAAGAGTATTAAACGTTTAGGTCTAAGCATGCAATAGTTTCAACACTAATATAGATGATGTAGAAAGTCAACAAAGAAATAAAATATCCACGAAATGCCAATACCATAAGTCAAGAGACAAAGTCATTCATTCTATTAGATAAAATTTGAAAGCAATTATAACTGTTAGATTTTAGGTTGAGATCAGGCGAAGAGAAAACCTTCCTATAATTCCACATTCTTGCATGTAATTTATAAAAACGAAATAAAATCCAAGTCTTGTGCATGTGGACACACAGTAAGATGCTTCAAGAAAAACTAACTCGCAAAGGAAAAGTTACATAAGACTGGGTGAAAGGAAGCATATTCTTTTTTATAGTAATGGAGAAGTGAAGCAGCAAGGTTTATGCAGGACCCCAGGGAAGACATTTAAAAGCAAAAACAAAGTCTATGTTGTTTGCATTCCAGTTCAGTATCTCAAATATTATGTTTTTATTTTATTAATGAGAGTTATTAAATTTTAATGACAAAAAAACAAAATGTATTTTCAGTGAGATTGCAGAAATCTCCTTAAAAGTTATCTGAATGAGAATCTCACAGAAAAAGGAACTTGCCAAAGAATTAAATACATCAGAAAATATTTAGGAAAATCATGTCCTTGTGCTGGGGCCAGGGATGTACTTCTTCCCCCTCCGTATGTCTTGTACACATCCTTCCTGGTCTGCCTGTCTTTCCTTCTGGTTGACTCTGGTAGTAAAGGGCTGTGACATTGGATCAAGATGGTATGAAAATATGAAAAGAGCTGTGAGAACTGCAGGAGACCTTCCTGGAAGGCCCCCTGCCTCACTCAGGATCTGCATTTAAGCTCAAGCTCTCATCTTTGATCTTCACCTAGGCCATGCTAGAGGTGGGCTAGTACTTGGCTCTGTATCTTGTTTATCCAGGCCCTGACCCAAATATTTGACTTCCTGAGTTGATATGGGGCTTATCTCTCAGCGTGATGTGTCTGGGAACCACTGGACTGGGGGTTCAGGGTACCAGAGTTATCAGCTGTGTGATGGTACTTTGAGCTCCCTGTCACTAGCCACTCCCATCTCTTTGCCCTTGCAAGACAGCCCACTCGTTGCTCCATGGGACAGTGATATCATGCTTGCTTTATTTCTGATGCACATGTGAAAACATCTTTTTTAAGCATGAATTAAACCACAAATAACATAAAAAATGCTTCAAGTTACAGCACTTGAACAATATGGTTTCAATCCTGTGTATTTTACAAATATGTGTGCTAATTGTGTCAGTAACATACCAAGTTGTCCTTTATGCTTTTACCATTGTCATCACAAAATTTAGAATCTTTAGAAAATTTTCTTAATCCTCTTGCTTGCAAATGATCTTTTTCCTATTTGCTGTACACCATTTAAAGCATAAAATGTTAGATGAATTATTAATTTGTTAACATGACTTTCTAGAACACTGAACACTCTAGACTACACCTCCAAATATAGAATCATAATTTCTATTTATTAAATGTATTATAGCTACAGACAGGAGTACTGATGATATAACCAGCATTGGAGTTGTAGGGCTTTCTAATGGCTAGACCCTTGCTTATGAATCCACGAAGTATAACTGCAGGCAAAACAGCCTTCAGTCAGGGACTTATTACTTGACTTCTTTTCACTGATTCATATTTTGAGAAAAAGAAACATACAAGCAAACTAACACATGAATAGCTGTTTTACTCTCACCCATCTCAGCTTTATCTGCAGATTACACTGTGTTTGTCCAAATTCCTTCAGAGTAAGGTAAGTAGGAAGCTGGGGTGTTTTGCATAACATTTTTTTTTTCTGCTGACTTATATTTATAGGATTCCTGATGCTCAATTCCTAAATGTCCCTGTTCTGGTGTGGGGTGCCTATGGCTGCAGTCCCTTGGTGGTGTACGTACCCCAGTGGTGTGGTGGGCCTCACATTGACATGTCTTCAGACCCCAGTGCCCACTGGTGCTTTACGTACATATGCCTGAGCAGGGCTGTAAGCTCCCTCTGACTTGGTGGCAGTTTGATAGCAGTAGTTTTTACCTCGTTGTGTACATCTGTTCCAGAGAATAAGAAACCAGCCATGAGGGACACAGGCTGCTTCGTGACACAATTCCACCACAGCCCTGCAGTTTTCTCCTTCCCTCTTATTCCTGTTTACTTCTCTAGCAGTTTTATGTGCCTAACATGCCTGCACACCAACGTAAAGACCAAGCACCTGCCAAAAATGAAGTCCAAGGAGCCAAAGAGACAAAATACATGCTAGACAAAATGTGTCATATTCCAAACACCCTAAGTAGAAAACACCATTCTTTTCTACCCTGTGTCCTTTGGTTGTACTTCTCTATCTGGGATTCACCTGACTGTGATCCCAACAGTCACAGAGGTTGAAGGAAAGCTCAACAATAGCAGGAGATTACAGCTACCTTGTAAACTGGACAAATAGCCCAAGAGCATGGTTAAAGATTAACAGTTATATATTTGCATAGAATCAGTGCCCGTATCGTGGAACTGTAGGTTAGAGAATCCACAAAATGCAAAGCAAGCCTCGCCATGATTAGTTATTTTTTTACTTCTTTATTTAGAATTTAAGAATGGCCCTCTAGCAGAGGCCTTTGTGTTATAACATTCAAAATGATCACAGAAATGACAACAAAAAACAAAAAAACACCTGCACAGTAGTTTCTTTTTTGGAAGTTGAGAAACTACTCATATGGTTAAATTAGTAGAAAGAGTCTTAAGAGAAGTCAGCAAGGTTATATCTTCATAGAGAAAAAAGGCATTATCTAAGGACACTGCATTAGAGAGGGGGAAAAGGGTATGTCATTAACGAGGACTTGAAAACAAACAGATAAAAGGGAGCTGACACAGCTGAATGGGAGCATGTAGGAAGAAAATCAAGATGCACACCTCAGAATCTGCAATTCCCTAAAAATAAATGAAATAAAAACATCACAGGCTCTGGTAAATTTAGTGTGAAAGCATAGATTCATATAAAAAACACTAGAGGGAAAAAAAATTCAATAAGCAAATAACACAGTATTGAAACAAACAATAAATCTCTGGAAGCACTCTAGTAACAGAAAGCATAGCAGCCTCTGCGTATATCCAACAGACGTTTTCTGTACAATAGGAGCATTCAAAGAGATAAGTTAGAAAAACTAAATTACATTTTAGTTTTTTTTGTTTACTGTGAAAGAGTTTGGTAATCTAGTACGGAGGATTCACCATGATTTGAAGTGTTCTTAGAAAAAGTAGATAAAGTGACAGCAACAGTGAACTTGATCCCACACAATACCCAGTATTAAAGGAGCTCAAGAATTAAATAGAATAACTTATTCTTGTACATATCCTCTTGCTGTGAGATACACATCTATGTGAAATATTAGAGAAGAGTCAATATGACTCATGTAATGCAAATTCAGGCCACAAGAGAATTATCAGAGTTCTCTTAGGATTCCTCATAAAAGGGAAATTACAAAATCACTCTAAAAATTCAGGATCAGAACTTTGCCTTTTAAGACGTTCTTGCCTCAGGCTAAGAAGAAATTGATGTTTTTAATAGCATCATTCGTAGGAAGAGTCAAAGCATTACTCCTTCCTCTCAGTTGAGTGCCCTACTATGCTCATTCTTAATGAATAGGGAAACTTGAGTTATATTCTGTTCAATGGTTTTGCAGTTTTCTAGAGTAGAGTTGAAAACTGGACTCCTGTGAATTCAGCACGTCTTCTCAAAGATGATAGAAGGATAAGGGAATGTTTTCGCATTCAGGGAGAAAATTCAAGGTTGATTGGCAAGGCAGGCACAGTAGGTAGCTGGATGCTTGCAACACTTTAAGAGAAGTTATAGGCCTCCAGGGTGATGACAGTACTTTCTGAGGACTGAAGCACTCAGAATTTGAGGGAAGACAGAAGTTGATGACTGGATTTGGGGACCTACACAGTGTAATAGGGAAGAATCAGTAATAAGCCCTATCTGTATACATTCTACCTTTCCTCTAGTTGATGTAGGATGAAGAAGCTTTCTCTGCCTTTCTGACTGACACAAGCACCTTTCCTCTCTGAACACAGTACAGTGTCCCAGGATCCGTGTGCCCTCATGTTACCACTGTGGTGGTTCAATGAGTCACAACCACATTTACGGAAAACTGCGATCACTGTACAAACTAGAGAAGGAAAAAACATTCAGATTATATTTCAGCCAAACCTAATAAGAATATCACTAGTCACTGAGAATGGCATTCCCTCTAGCACCACTGACACCACTTTGCTGAATTTCACAGGTTTGCTGCAGTCACTAATGATTTCTTGTAGTGAGGGGCCCAAAACTGAACACAGTATGTGAGATGCGGCCTCACCAGGGCTAAGGAGGAACGATCACCACCCTGTTCCTGCCGGCCACACCATTTCTGATGCAAGCCAGGATGCTACTGGCCTTCTTGGCCACCTGGGCACACTGATCATTGACCAACAGCCCCAGATCACTTTCCTCCACACAGCCTTCCAGCCTCTCTGCCCCAAGCCTGTAGAATTGCCTGCAGTTGTTGTGCCCAGTGTGCAAGACTCAGCACTTGGCCTAGTTGAACTTCATCCCATTCTCTACTTCTAACTGCTTGTATGTGTCCACTGGAGCTTGTCTTTATACTTAAAATGTTCCTGATGTGTTTTAAGCTTTTTTTTTTTTTTAATTTTAATATTGCAAATTTGTTTATATGTTATGCAATCATTAAGACAACCCACTATATTAGGATCAACTGTACTTCAGCTAAAATAGAGTAACATTCTTTAGAATATAACTCAATCTTCTTCAGTTTCAATATGCAACTGTTTTAAGAACATACAAAGATCAAATTAACTTTTACTGCACCAGACATACAGATCCAAAAAATCCATTTTAAGCTGATCATTGCCTCATTTCCATGTTTACAATAGTCTGAGATTATTTCTTTCTTTAGTCCCTATAATAGATATTTATAAACGTGTTCATAATAACCTTTTCATTAAGACTGGAAATACACTTCTGAATTCTACTCCAAACTATACCTTCTTAGTGTGTTTTGATTCACATAATTCAGCAGTTTCAGAACAAGTGACCTTCAAATGAAGCAAACCTGAAAGAAACATCTGAAGAATTAACTATTCTGTATGTATAGAGCTTGCTGGTAACGTCATCCCTGAAAGAATACTAAGGGATATCAGGTAGCAGTATCAAGCAGATTCACTGCTTCACTTTCAATTTCTCTATTATTTCCATGTTGCTTGAAAATGTAGACTTAACTTCGAATGAAGTGTGAACTAAAATAGAACTAATTTCTTAAACTATTCAAGGAGTTATACCCTGCTGCATTCAACAGAATTGTTCCCCAATTACAGCAAAATGAATTAAATTCGTCATGTAGATTAATATGACTGAAAACTAGCTTAAGATTTAAAAAGAAAATTCGTTCTTGTTAAGTCCAGCTAATTTAGGTACTATGAATTGATGTCTACAACTCAGAGAAAGTATTAGCCTAGTTTCTCCAATTTTAGGGAACTATATTAGTCAAGGATTGCTTGACTATTTCATTCTACTGTAACTATAGTTGAGGATAAAAAGAAGGAGCAAGATTATTGGAGACTTTTGGATGTCCTACTTAACTGAAAAATGAGCAGCAAAGGAGCTAGAAAGATGGAGTAAGATGGATGATAAAGGAAGATTCAGTTCTCATTTGAATTTGTATTGAAGTGTTCAGAAGGAATCACAGGACTATGATTTTACTTTTTTTTTTTCATTGATTTATTTAAATGATATACCGGAATAGATATTTTCCCTTATTCTACTAAAAGAAAAAATAGATTGAAATTACCTCTAAGAACTAAACAGTATTAATTTGCAACTATGTTCTAAAATTTAGTAGTATGATAGTATTTAAAATTCAGATACAACACCTATAGGTATCCTACTAAACATTTTCAAAATTAAAGCAAATCGGAAGACAAGATGAATTAAGAATAATATTTAGAACACAAATATCTACTTTTCTGCCTAATGATATTAACAACAAAGAATGAAACATGTAATTTATATACATAGTATCAAGTCTGGTACCTCAAACAATATGTTCTTCCACAATATTCAGTTGTGAGGCTGTTTTTTGGAACTGTTGTGACTATTATCAACTTGTCTTTACAAAACTGACTTTAACAGTGAGTTCTGAGAAACAATTTATGAGATCTCAGGCCATGGATCATTCCCAATAGACAATCAGAGTGCAGAAAGCCATTCTGGAGGCTGAGAAAGAGTGACAGTTTTGATAGGCCAGACAAACTTGTTAAACCTCAGGACTAGATGACAGCCTCTGTCAACATTCAGTTATTAGAACTTCAAGCCCTCAGTGCTGAATTTGATTATTACATTTCAGGAAGTGCAAAAGCACAATATCTATATCTATATCCACCTCATGAAATCAAATAATTTGACAAAATAAAATTATGGGAATAAATATCCATAACATATGACTATTTTACTAGGGTTTAAAAATACGAATTTCATATAAAAGCAAAGTAACCAATAATGAAATAATGACAAATTCAGTTCTATGCTTCACAGTATTAAAGGGTCTGAATGATAATAAGGGTCTGAGTTTTGGGTGGTCCTGTGTGGGGTCAGGACTCGACAATCCGTATATGTCCCTTCCAACTTGGAATGTTCTATGATAATTATCAGTTCAGTAATTGTGTGTTTCACTTAATCCTAGACATTATTAATTCATATTTGGGAACTGCATCTTCCTTGTAAATATCCCAAAGAAGCCAAATGTATACCAACAGCACATACAAAATCTAATTACAGAGAGATATCTAAGTTAACATAGTGATGAAATCTTATTTCTACCACAACATGCAAATGCATAAACACAAGGAATACCAAAAATGTTTGTTTTTTTTTTTTTTTAATTCTAATAGATCTGACAAGATTTTAATATTTGCATTAAGACAATCTACTTCAAATGTTAATAATATATTTAATAGCAAATGTACAATAGCATACCTAGGTACTGAGAAAAACTGATTTATCTTTAGCAGAATTTTGTGAATTATTCATTTACAGTGAGGACAACATGGTAGTTTAATTCATCTTCTGCAATGTTCTCATCTACACCAGCTGGAACATACATTAGTTTAAAGTTCTCTTAATTTGTTAGACTGAATTTTGAAATAACTAAAAAAACAAAATCTAGTAACACCTGCAAAGTTGTCACACCACTTACTGTGGTTTTAGTTGCCCTCATCATAATTCTTGCATAAACTCATAGAATTAATAATATGGAGCCTCTATAAGAATGAAAAAAAAAGCTCACAATTCTCACCCTATTTAATGGACTGCTGATGAAGTTGTCTTAGGTCATCATTGTATCAAACAAGCATTTACATACATGTTACTATCAAAACACTAAGTTTTGTCTGGGATAAACTGCAGCAGGTGCACAGGGGAAATTTTTTTCACACAACACAGGAAATTAAAGTATTTTTCAAAGCCAGCCTCTTCACTAGATGAGATGAATATAATTTTAACAAAAATTTTGAGCAAGGTATTATCTGGGGTGTATATGAGAATTTCTGTCTTGATGTCAAAAAGATATGAAGATCTGAATAGTATAGAATTAGAAATAAACATGCAGCTCTCCTAAAACTTCAGCTAAAATTAACATTCAAAGTAATCCAGATTCCCCTCAGAATAAAAAAGATCATTATGTTGTTTTTTGCTACCATAAATGTCTTAGGATTAGTTCCTGAACTCAAATTCTCTAATTGCAAGAAGACAGATATTTTGTCACTTGTTTCAGTTGCAGAACCACACTGTAGGACAGAAAGTGTCTTGTAAGGCTCTAAAGAGGCTATGATGAATTAAATAGCCTACAAATACCTGTTTTGGACCTCAGGTTGCTTTTATTTAGTTGGTGATTTTATTCAGCCATGTACCTACGTTAGAAATCAAGGCAGAAACACTTCTTGGCTCAGAGGAAAAAGGTCACTGATGCATCAAAAATAATTTGCATTGCCATCTGAGCTTTGATTTTCTTTCACTAGAATAACATTGTTCCAGCGTCAGATTTTAGATGGATTATTAGATGGTTTATATATTACTCAGATTCTCATCACGATCTAAGAAAAAGTTATGTTTCACATAACTGTGCTGCTCTCCCAGTCATTCACGGAAGATGGTCATCTGCCAGAGTAGATTTCAGCTCTGAAGGAAGCATGCAGACTGCAACTGGCAGAGCAAAACAGAAACTGGTCCAATGCTTCCTGCTGAGAGCACTTCATTTCTCCCAGTAGGCTTTGGCATAACTCAGCAGAACTCAAAACAAAACCCTCAGAACATCTGATGAAGGAAAAATTTAATGAAGTCTCTCTCTAACTTTAAATAGAAGCTGACCCCAAATCAGCAACTTCAAAATAAAATCACTTTCCTTTTAGAATGAGACAGTTGTTTCCAATCTGTAGGATTATTAGAGTAAGATATTTATAAACCAGAGACGATCAGATAAGGTGAAAAAGATTTTGTAAACATTACTAATGCCTATTTTGTGTAGATGTAACCTTCCCTGTGGTTCAGGAATTTTTAAAAGTCTTTCAGGTTAAAAAAACTGCTCTCTTCTTTTCAGGAGCCTGAGAAGAAAATGGTTGTGTTTAGGAGTTTCTGAATTTTTTTTCCAAATCTCTGGTTTCTATTCATGCTTGGCTAAACTTGCTTACTGGGATTCTTAGTCAAAATCTGCATTGCAACAGCTTCTGCAAAAGCTTCTACTCAGCTACAGTCAAGCAAAGTTCAAAATTTTACATAGATATCCTTCCCATAAGGGTAGGTCAGGAAACATATATAGCTCTTATCTGCTCTTCTTCTTACATATTATGTAAGACAAAAAAAAAAACATAAACAAATGAAATCAATATCATCTGTCACAAGAATCAAGGAGTCAGACTTCATCGAAAGTTATAAAATGAATTGCTCAAGCTGTCAGAACTATGTCAGAAGTTCTAAAATGATACCACACATTGTCCATCTCCTCCTAAAATGGTTTGGAATAACATCCACAGAATCACAGAATTGTAGGGGTTGGAAGGGTCTTCTAGAGATCATCTAGTCCAACTCCCCTCCCAAAGCAGCTCCCTAGTCCAGGTTGCACAGGTAGGCGTCCAGGCGGGTCTTGAACATCTCCAGAGAAAGAGACTCCACCACCTCTTTGTGCAGCCTGTGCCAGTGCTCTGTCACTGCACTGTGAAGGAGTCCCCACACACATTTGTGCGGAACTGCGTATGCCTCGGTTTGTGGCCATCTTCCCTTGTCCTATCACCACACAGTGCAGAGAAGAGTCCAGCCTTGTCCCTTTGCCTCCTGCTCCTTAGATATTTAGACATGGATCAAACCCCCTCTGTTCCCAAGGCTGAACAGGTCTCTCCCCTCAGTCAGCCAGTTCTCAACCTACCTCACCATCTACTCATCTATTCCACAATTCCTTAGCTTCATTATAAGGATGCCGTGGGAGACAGTGTCAAACACCTATCTCCTTTGCCAGATTCCAGGTTGGCTTTGGCCTTCCTCAACACATCCCTCCAGGCTATAACCATAATACAGATTCCACTATAATCCTTAACATAACTCAGTGGTATTAACTTCAGATAGCAAAATAACACAATTGTTATACCGTGAACAATATACTGAATTTTCATTTTTTGTTGTTAGTTTTTTTCTTTATTTTATTCTTGTTTAATATATGCATTTTCTGTATTATTGTAAATATTTATCATTATTCTTTAATTATAAGAAGTATTGTTCCTAAAGCTAATCACATAAGATTTTATCAAGTTGTTTGTGTAAAGGCAGAGGAAAAATTCCAACTCTCATATACCTTCAAAAACATAATCTGCAAAATAGAAAATTTTGAGAAGATAGTTTTATAGTAAGGTCAGAAGAACTTCTCTAGAAATTAATTAAAAATGCATTTATCTGTAAGATTTTGTTCTCTCCTCCTCAGTTTTATTTTCTCCTTTTTTTTCCATTTGACACGTTTTACTCCTCAAAAATTTTAGTATTCTCACCATGTAGTGGTTGAAAAAGCTCTTTTAGTTTCCTTGCTTTTCTTATTTCCTCCATATGTAACTGTCAGGTTTCCCCCCCCCCCCCCCCTCTTTT
>VXAB01009977.1:104167-189484 GCA_013399175.1 Odontophorus gujanensis
CTGATCTGTTTATTTGCTGGATATTTTGAGCTGTAATAATCCTAGACACTGCCTTTTGAAACACAGAACTGTAGAACGCTCAAGTTGGAAGAGATCATAAAGATCACCTAGCTCCAAACCTCCTACCATGGAGCAAGGTTGCTAGGCACTAGATCAGGCTGCCCAGGACCCCATCAAGCCTGGCCTTGGACACCTCCAGGAATGGGGTATCCATATCCTCTCTGGGCAGTCTGTGCCAGTGCCTCAATGCTCTGAGTAAAAAATTTCTTAACAACTAACCAAGCTCTTCCCTCTTTTAGTTTAAAGCTATTTCCCCCTTACTCTATCACTGTCTGACTGTGTAAACAGTTGCTCTCCCTCCTTACATATATATACACACATACACACACTACATATGTAATGTATAATACTTACATAAACCTATAACTATGAATATAGGAAACACTCCTCAGTGTTATTTGGAAAAAACTTCTCTCTTTCTTCCAAATGTACAAATCAACTTTAGTTTTGTAAATGTTCCATCCATTGGATGCCAATTACAAGTAGAATAGAAAAAAGAAAAGTAACTGCATACAAATACGTCACTGGCAAACCATCACATTCAAAACTTTTAAAATAGTGATTTCTCAAAATAGTTCAGCTTAGCATCTGTTCAGTTAATTGACAGTAATCATTCTCACAGAACATGCCATGATATTACCCTGTAACTCACAGATTGCCTGTATGAGTGAAATAGCCGAACAATAATATATGACCTATTTTAAAAGTCTTGGTTCCTTCTAGGATGGAACAGACACTGCATAAGCACAATAACAGCTACTCAGAGGCATTTGCAACTCTTCAGATTTCAGCAGAAATACCAAGAGTTAGAAGCTTGGTGTATATTTTTTTTAAAAACTTTCTGATGAAATGTTTGACATGTCCTAGGTTTTTCTGCATTTGCTTCATTTTGTACATTTGCTCTGTGACAATGTCAAAGTATACAAGTACACATGGAGACTTGCAGCATAGTTTTGTGGGGTTTTTTTGACCTGGAGAGGAGAAAGCTGGGAAAATATTAAGTATGTGAAAAGTGAATAGAAAGAAAAATGTCTTTGAACTTCAAAATAATCTTGCTCACCCTTAAATTAAAGTCTCTGCTTGAATAGCTAAAGCTTGATGTTTGTTAGCTAGACCAACAACAACAAAGAAATAAATACTACATATACCAAGAATATATGCATGCACACAGTAAGATAAAACTAAGCACAGAAAAAATAAAGCTATCCAGTCTGCTGACATTTTGTAATGTGTGTTAATTCAGATTTTTAGAACTGCATTTATTGGCCAGGTGTCCCATTAACAGATCTATTGTCAGCAGTGTTCAATGACAGTATCCTGAGTACATACTGAAATAAAGTGGAATAAGACCTATAAAGTGGCCACTGTAGCTTTTAATAGAATGAACTACTCCTGTGGTAGAGAACATTATCTTGAAGGTAGAAGTCACTTTCCTATCAGTGTTTCAAGGAGTGCTAATGATGCACGAGATCAATTTAGAAGATGAGTATACAGATGTAAGTTATAGGCTTTAGGAAAATGAGATTTGATCAGTCAAGCATTTCAGGTGAAGATCATGAGAACAGTTAATGAACTTGAAAAAAGGTGTTAGCTCTCCTGAGACAATCTCTTAGTGACTGGGAGGTAATGGTACATATTTGCAGAAGCAATTTAGATAAGACACACTAAAAGAAGAATCAAAGAAAATAATTATTAGAAATGTCAGTATATATTGCTTTATTATAAATAAAAAAACCTATTACCTAAATAAAAATAAAAAGGTTGTTTTCAAGTCTAAAAATACTACATACCTTTTCCAGTCAAGAAAATAAACATAGTAGGAGGCTAATTATTTCTGCTAATATCACACTGATTTCAAAGCACACATTTCAGGAGCAACACTGAATTCTTAGTGCAACCTCATTATGAAGGCTTCTGTAACTGTCTAAAATTTAAGGAGATTAAGACCACCAGAATCCTGCTACTCAAATTGTTTTTTAAAATTAAAAATCAGAACCATAATTTACATTAAGTGAGTTGCACAACTAAACTGTATCATGTGATAGTGAACATTTTAGTCAATTTAAAGCATCATTTGTGTTGAACAGGAAATAGTACAACTGTGAGATCACTAGACAAAAACTAAAATTTACTGGACTAGAAATCCTAGCAATTTCAGACAAGAAAAACAGCAAGTTTTAAAAAACATTAACCCAGGTAATAGATAAATGATTAGTCATTTCAGTTTTGTAAGGTATGGAGCCTTTCATATCAATGAATGAATATCTAAAAATGTTGTATTAAATACCAAAGGATAAAGCTATTGTATTTGAATAACAAGAGATTATAAATGTCTTGTTTCACATAAAATGCTGTCAGAAATACTGTGATCTGACAAACCTGGATGCAATGTCCAAAACTTAAATCAAACTTGATTCACGTATTACTATGCCACTTCCAGAGCACTTTTGGAATGAGGAATTTTTTATTAAAAACCAAAAATGATTCAGATAATACATTTGAATATCTCTAATTAGATAAGAACCATGCTACAAAAGTAGGTAAAATCTTCATTAGGAAATCACCTGAGGAGATGAACGTATTGTTTACATTCTCTTGATAAATTAATGTTAGTTCAGATCTAAAATAAAGCTGAACACTGACTGTCTTTATGGAGCTAAACTGAATAAAGTTCTTCAAAAGAACAGATCTTATTATTCTTCAAACACAAGCTTCCTTACTTCAATGACTGTGCAGCTGATGAAAGTATAGAGACTAATGGTGAAAACAAGAGTGCAGGATCTGACTGCTGTAAAGACAAATTGCTCTTTAGCTTTACTGCATACTGAAGGAAAAAAAAGTTAAGTGCATGCTTAAATGTTGCACTTGATCCAGTCACAACTTCAACAAACTATATTTAGCGTATTTATATAACAATAATATCTGCATTAGAACTAAGGGCTACACAGTCCTTCATAATGTTTTAAAATAATTTCTGTTTAACTCGCAAAATATAAAAGAAGTTTGTAAGGAGAACCAAACCAAGCCAGAACCAATCTGTGGTAATTAATTCTGTATGAAAAGTAAAAGTAATCTTGATTTTAGTAATGACAGCGCAAATTTGAAAGGGGAATAGATTTTCAGCAATTTCAATTACTTTGTCACTAATTACTTATAATCAAAGAATATGGAAAGATTGGCATGCTACTAAACATAACTAATAGATGGCAGCACTGCAGTGTTTTCTATTTATTGCTAAAATGTCAAGCTTCAAGTCTACTTAACTGCTGTAAAACAAAATACAGCACTATACAGAGAAAGTCTTGTGCCTTCTCCGAAGATGTGGCTCATCTCTGAAACAAAACTACATTAAGCAAATGAGAGCAAAGCAGCTATCCACCATCACTATGTGCATGGCTACCTCAGAGAATTTAACCGGCAAACTGTTGCACAGGCAAAGCTAAAACCAGAAAATACTTAAAGTTCACTTGCCAAGACAATTATGAGATAAGCAGGGCAGCTGTGTGCAGATGCTGAAGACATTCTTCAAATCTTAAATGGAAACAAAAACTGCTAAGGCCAAACAGCATGGCAACCACCAACCCTATCCCAGTCCTGCTCAAAGGGAATCAGAGATCTGATACTTTTTACTATGTTATATAGTATCCAGAGCTATTGACTTCCTGCTTGTTCAGTCAAATCCTTATTTCTTTCCTGTTACGCTGCTCTGGGAGGCTCCAATAGCACTGGATGTTTTTGACTCAGTTAAGTTGCATCCTGTCCTGAAAATACTGTTCTTCTATTCCTATTACTGAATTTCTCACTTCTATGGGATGATAAAATAACTGATATAACCATAGTTTATTCCATAAATAGAAGCCTCAGCAGCTTCAAAACATTATGCATTCTGTTTATGTATTCATGAATACATACCAATAGGATTTTTTATTTGTACTGTCAATATGCAAAGCATCTTTTCGTATTTCTAAGATGACCTCTGGCATCTACATTCCAAGGACAAAGAGAAAGAAATGAAGGGGAAAAAATCAAAGAAATTAGGAAATAAGCCTACTAGAGTGAGTGCCTACAAGCCTACAACATCAAACATATGGGTCGTTAAAGGACCTGAATCACAGTCAGGGTATAGTGGCCTCACATACAAGCTGTGTTATGAAGTGTAATACATAAAGAGCCCCACAAGTGAAAGTACAGGGTGAATCTGAAAGGAGATGACAAATTGGCAGTCAGGAGTGGAAATCTTAGAACTCAAGATGGAAGCTCTTCACACATGGATGAACAAAAACTTTGTTTTTAAGAGAAAGTAAATAAACAGGACCTGAAAAATTTTAGACGCTTTTGTTCAAAAAATATTGTTAGAATTATCTAGTTAAATAAATACTGTAAAGATGTAAGGGAAATGTAAGCTTTTCCCTGCATCATTTACCTACTGTCTGTAATGAGACAGGAAATATGCATTTTCTTAATACTGATTTGCTAATACTTTTCTATTAATTCTAATTTCCTTGTTAGCTTGAAAGCTACGCAAGTTCAAAGAAAATTTACTTTCTGTTAAGCTTTTGTTATGAATAATGAGAAAGTTTTAGTTATTCCTGAATACTTCAAACAGTTCTTGGAAACTGACATACCCTTACATTATTTTACAAATGATCTGACAAGAAAGCATCATGTGTGCAGACCTGGCACATTCAGTCATCGTTGTAGTTTTTATAATAATTTTAATTTGCATTAGTTCTCATGGACCTGTTTGCCTCTATTTCCTATTTGCCTTCACATAAACTTCAGCACCATCAGAAGAGTTTATGTAGTAAATACTTCATAATCTTGGTACCTTGATTTGTATGTTCTAAGTTCTTGCCAAAGTGTAAGAAGACATGATCAGATAATTCTACACAGCTGTTTCCACACAATTTACAGATGACACCACAAGAGCACCTGCTGAAACATCTTGAGGTGGCATCTACTTTACTGTAAATGCATGACAACTTTTTGCAGGCGCATCCCAGAGATATCTCAGCAATTGGAACATCTACACCAGAGCAGGGAAAATAACTAAGAAAGTCTTTGCTGCTGCATCTTCTACGTTTTCATCCCGATCCTGGGCCACTGTCCTCAAAGAATGGGAGTGTGGCAGCATAGAGAATAGACACTAGGAAGTGGTGGAGGAGATGTTCCTAAAATGAAGCTGAGCTGGGGAAAAAGGAAAAAAAAATATATATATATATACTCCTAAGTGTTTGGTTGCTGATCACCTCAGTTTCCTAAATCAGAATCAGTAATTAAAGGTTTAGGCTAAGTTAACTGGCCATTAATTAATTGAATTCTCAGAATGTTCTGTAACGTGACAGTATGTCATAAGTAATTTCTTCATCTTTATTTCAACCCATATGTCTCTTCATTATTTCCCTACCTGTTTTTTTCTCCCCATCATTAAACTGCAACATCTCTAGAAATGTCAAAGAAAATCAAGTATTTTCACTACTGCTTCCTGTTTGTACTGTAGAAATACTTGTTTTAGAGTCATGTTTATTTTCAATGTGTGTCTAGAAAACTTTCTACTTAATTATTACTTTAACAATAACATTTTAAGAAAAATATTTCTTTCATCTCTCCGAATCCAGTATGTCACTGGAAAAATCTGTTTATGCAAAGGATTTAGACTCATTCAAGTACGTGGAAAACTAAACTCTCAATCTTCCGGACTTCTGTGGAAAGCTGACACTACATCTCCTGACATAGTTGTTTAAAACAGAATGCTATTTGGAGTGTTAACACTAACTTCCTATAAACAATGGCAAATGCAAAATCGAAGTCACACTATTAAATAAGAGTTTAAATATGCATACTTTTACGAGAAAATTCTTAAATATGGTTTAAATGCTATACTTCCAGAATAGACATGAACTGGACCTAACTGTATCTGCTTTGAAGCATGCTGCATAATTGAAAGTTAATTTTATTAATTTTTCCTCCATGAGTCACAATTGTTGAACTGAATATTTCCCTGCAGAAACACTCCAGATATTTTACAGATTCTGAATCTGACTTTTCAGAATCACAGATCATGTTGATTGATTAAAGTGGTTCAAGAAGGAAGTGCTAAGAAGTTATCTGAGTGCAATGTTTGTTGAACACAATCTACTTCGGCTTTATAGTTTGGTGGAGTTTAGGAAACAATGTAATGACAGCCAGATATTTTTACTCTGCATTTGTTGAAGATGGTGGATGAGTAAATTCACTAAACTTGCAGCTCATCCCCTTTTGCCATAGTGCACTTAAAAGAGATGATAAGTTGGATTCTAGCCTTAGCCAGAAGGCATACAGTATCACTGTTTTGTTTTCAAAAAATAAAATCTACTCATAGCTGATAACTGAGCTATGACTCTTTTCACATTATCATGCAACTATAAACTGGTTCTTGATAAAGTTATCATGGGAATGAGGGCTTTGGATTATGTTACCTTAAATTCCTCTTGACAGCAAACTGCTCTGGCTTTCGTGTGAGAAGTGGACTGGATATGATATTTAATATCTGAATACTAGAAATGTCAATCTGCTTATTTAAATGATGGGATAAGCAAAGATGATAATCTCAAGACAAAACAGCAGTGGACCATAAATAACTCAATTTTAAAACACTACACTGACTGTATGATTATTCTGCATTTAATAATATAGCAGTGAACTACACGGGATCTGAGTAGTTCTTCTCTTGCATCTTGCAGCAGCCAACTGTAAATACATAGGAAAAAGAATCGAAATAGGGCAGATATACAGCCCAGCTCCAAAGACATGCAGCCAGAGAACCAAGGATGATAAAGTTCATATTTTACAGCTTTCAGTGGACTTCTTGATTCATTAAAAATTTATCATTTCTACAAGTAATCCCTTAAAGACCTCAGCAAAGTTAAATATGCAGTTATTTTTACTAGTTCTCCACTGATACTATGGTTGTATCCGAGTCTGAAAAAAGTAAACATCTCAGTAAAATATCAAAAAGCAATGTATCAGTACATAAATCACACAGGTTTTCTTGGGTTCGCAACAATTTCACACCACTATAAACAGCCATGAGGATAAATAATGGTAAAGACAGAAAGGCATAAGCACACACAGAACCCCCAAATCTGCTTTTTCCCCAGCTGCAATTACAAAATTCATAAGCCTGAGTATAGGATAGACCTTAATATAAAGAAATGACATTGTTTTCTATAGCATCGGGTGGCTTCCTACATTCTATTTTAAACACTTCATTCTAAACAACTGAGCATGCAAGTTTCTGCTTTGAAAAAGTTAATTCACAGTCTAATCTTTAAAAAGTTGGATATACAACAGATAAAATGAGGAAGTATTAGCTTATTAATATAAAATACCAATAAAAATCTGCATTTGAAACTATCATCTACTCAAGCATCAGCTGATGTGCTCTTGTTCAGATGATGGATGATAAACAAAACATCACCAGTTCATATTTTAACAGAAGCAGATGTATTTTCCAATATTATATTCCTGACATCAGCCAAGCACTTAGAAAAAGAGTATAGGAAACAGAGCAACCGTGAGTAAATTGCATTTAGTGATGCTATTCAGTACCAATTACAGCAGTGGTTTCTGATTGACCTATCATTAGACAAACCTTTTTCTTATTCTACATCCAGAAATATGCTACTGCAACATATTGCACACATTAACTTTTAATGCTTTATGTTAATATGTACATTAATTTTCTTCTTCTTAACATTGTTAGTTGTTAACCATAAAATGCATTAGCTAAGCTTGCCATCTGCAATGATTTATAACCTTTTTGGTCCCTTTTTGAAGTTCTATGTAAGGATCATATGCCTTTGGTAAAGACAAAATAGTTAGCTCCCTTGAGCAAAAGGTTAAGTACTTAATCAGGAAAATAAAGGCATATCTTTAGTTTCCACCTCAACTATGCAGGGTTGAAATTCTCTCCAATTTCAAAGTAGAAATCTGGTAATTGTGCTGTGACAATTACTTTAGTTCACATGCATAGTTAAATCAGTTTTGCTCAAAATCAAATACATAATATCCTCTGCATTTTAGACGTACTTCAAGATTATCTGAGAATAGTTGACAATGGCTTAACTATTTGATCAATGTCACATATAATAATGGAATAATTTTCTGCTGAAGAAATTTTGACAGAAAGCATAAAAGAAGTTCGTACATTTTTCCATCTCTGGTCTTCAAATCCTATATGAAATTCTTCCATAGGGCACCTATGAGACTGCCTTTGTCTTGATCACTTAGTTTTGTGTACTTAGTTTAGTGTGTACTTAGTATTGCAAAACCTCCTGATGGACTGGGGAAGGGAGGAAAATTGTTTTCAGACTTGTTTAATCTATTTCATCCATAAATCTTAGTATTTCATTATGTGAAGAATAATTTTTCCCCGTCTATTACTCTTAGAATACAACTACAAGCTTCTAAGTTCTACTAATGACAGGACGAGAGGGAATGGCCACAAGTTGCGCCAGGGAAGATTTAGATTAGATTTGAGGAAAAACTTTTTCTCTGAAAGAGTGGTCAGGCACTGGAATGGCCTGCCTAGGGAAGTGGCTGAGGCACCATCCCTAGCGCTGTTCAAGAAGCGTTTAGATGAGGTGCTAAGGGATTTGATTTAGTAGTTTAGTGGGTAGGGATGGTGATAGGAGGATGGTTGGACTAGATGATCTTGTAGGTCCTTTCCAACCTAATGCATCTATGAATCTAAGACTATGAAAAAGACTTCATGATTTGCAGTATCCAACTCCAGTTAGTAATTTATCTCAGCCAAATGTTACTAGCACCTAAGATCCAGAGGATGGTCCAGCCTTTAACATAGGTCCTGCACTAGAATCAAGATTAGACATAAAATTATGCAAGATTAGTTACATTGTATAATTACTTCCCTAACTCTTGTATTTACTCAGAAAATGATTTGGGGACAGCTCTCATTCATGCCTTGTCTTAAACTATCCAGTGAAGAGGGTGAAAGCGATAGCAATAATATCAGTTTGCACTGAAAGCCAGAACACGATATTCAACAAACTACATCTCGTTGTTGGCTTGAATTCTGAATTAAACATACCATGCAGAAAGAGGTGTTCTGGTTTCCGGAAGTAAATGTAGATTTACATGCAGCAGAGAAATAGTGAAGACATGCCAGACATGGGATAAGAGATGCCCAAAGCAGTTAATTCAAAATATGTCTGTTAAAAGGTTTTTAACATTCCTATTTATAATTTAAATCAGAGTAAGTTTTTACTTTTAACCTCAAAAATGCAGTGGAAGTAGTCTGATCAGCCCTGCAGATGAACAAACAAGCAAGGTCAAAATATCTAGAGAAAAATTATACAAATTATCATCCAGGATGTTCTGGCAGAGGATATTAGAAAATCTAGGGTTTACTGTGTATAAAACTTGAACAGATATTCTCTGATCTTTAAAAGAATGAGACTCAAATATTTAGTACACTTTGTTTCTTCCCTGATGCTAGGTAACTAGGATCACGTTTCTCTCAATGTTTGCATGGAAACTACATTCTACTTTTTGAATGTATGGTCTGCTTTCTGTCTCCAAGTACAAAATAAAATCTGTACCTGTTGAATAAAGGAAAAAAAAAAAAAGAGGTCCCTAAAGAGTGTGTAAAATCTGTTCTCAGAGAAATCATCTTAACCCCCTCTAAACTATACTACATTTGTAAATGTAGTACCAGAATTATACCAGTTATATTTCTATCAGTAATGTGTAACATACCTTCTCCTATAGTAAGAAGACAGAATATTGACTCGGTATGAATATTTTGAGAAGAAAATAAAGCCAATATTTATAATTACTACCAAAATACCTTAAGATAATACCTTCATATAAAACAGAATAAATAATAAAAATAGAGACACATAGTCACCCGTCACGGAGTTAATAATCAAGGGAATCTGAATTAAGAGGATGGGGCAGAAAAAGAGTCGAGATTTCCACTCCATTTTTTCTTCGTTTTTATCTTTTGAAGAAATGACAGGTACTTCCAGAAAAACTGCCAATCACATATCATCCCAGTTAAAAAACTGTCACATTGAACATTATACACAGCTCAGTGAAACTGGCACTGCTCCACAATTGAGAAGTTGTTTTATTTTAAACCTTCCAATTATACAATATCCTGAGAGTCACTAACACAAAAGCAGCAGCTTTTTATTTTATGTAAGAACTTCTATCATGTTGTAAATGAAACAATAAGCAGTGAGCTTTTTCGTTTCAAAGATTTTCAGAAGGCAAGAAACTGGATTAACAGTTCTCAGTGCTAGATTAGCATTGAGCAGGTCATAAAAGGATGGCCTTTAGTATAATATTTGTGTTAATACTTCCATGGGCATTCTCAAACTCCTTTTGAGTACCTAGCATATTTGGAAGATAAAATACACTGAAACCTGAGGAGTTCTTCGTCTGCAGTCATTTCCAAAATAATTTGCTTAATCTTGAAATGCTAATTTCATTTGCGTAAAATTGAGCTTAAGGAATGAATTGCTATTGGGGACATAATATTTCAATAATCTTTAATCAGTAAAAGCCCATTTTAATTAATGCACAATCATATGCATATCAAACTCTAGAACCAATTGACACAAAACTGCTAATACATTTTTGAAAAGTAAATGTTCACCCTTATTTCTGAATATAGTACTCATTTCTCTTAAGATACTTTTCTGAAAAAAGTTACGATGTACTGGTTAGTTTTCCACAATCTATAGAGATGTGATTAAATATAAAGATGTTTGCCGAAACAGAAAAGGATGATATTAGCACTAAGTTCATGGTTCCAAATAATAAAAACCCACAGATATTCTGCATCATAGTAACACAATGGAAAGCACAACTACAGGGTAGCAAAGTCCCAGGTTGCAACAAGTGAAGACCTGATCGAATACAACATCAGTAGGCAAAAAAAACAAAGGAAAAAACTACTTACCTTTTGCAAGAGACTTATTACTTTATACCATTGCCTCAAAGTTTGCTGATGAACATGTCCGAACATGTCCAAGCTAGCCCTGGGCAAGGGTTGTGAAATCCTTTGTCTAAGGGACAAGCAGATGGGCATGTCCTGGGGCAATGAAAGAGCGATAAGCTGCAGCTCAATGGCTGCTGAACACTCTTTTGTGTGGTACTCATCTTCATGGGGAGACAGCCATCTCAGGAGGCGCTTGCCTGGCACGCTAGCACGGGATTTGCCACATAGGCAAGAGAAATGGAGGATAAAAGAGGGATCGACCACCATGAGAGTGTTGGTGTTCTTCTATCGGAAACCTCATGAGCTGATTCCCTGCTGCTGAACTCCTTCCTGGGCCTGCGGCCCGAGACATGCTGCTTTCTCCTGGACCTCGCCGCTCCTTTGATGTGTTCTACCATCTGAACCCTCACGAGCTGATCACTGTTTGCTGCTTCTCCGGTGCTGACTGACGCTGTTCCTGGACTTTCCCCATGCTGCTTCTCCTGTGCTGACCCGGTGCCGCTTCTCCAGCACAACTGCTTGCTGCTCAAGGCTGCCCGTCGCTGCTGCTGTTCTCCCCGCTTCTGCCACCCCTGCTCTTCTGCCTCGGACCATCGGAGCCGCTGTAAATTGGACCGCCCCTAGGATCCTGGCTGGTGATTTTCCCCCCGTTGTACAAATCCTTGCTTCTTTCCTATTGCTCGCCTTCCCTTCCCCATCTCCCTGGTCAATATTGGTAATAAACTGGTCGGACCAACGTTTGAACCGTTGTTTCTTAATCTCGCGCCGGGTACACACATAATCAAAGAACCTCGTCTCCCTCCTTTATATTGGAGCATGACATCAGGTAGACAGGGATCACCAGCAAGAGATATCCTCACCTCCACTACCAACTCCAAACCAACCAAGTGCAGTCTGGGAAGGGGTGGATCCTGGCTCTACCCCTTCCAGTTACTCAAGTATATTGCATGCACCTGAGCTCCCCTGGGTTGGCCCTGCCTTCTCAGCAGGTGCTCAATCACTATTTCAGGCCATGACTTAGCATTTCTGCTACATGTATATATGGATATGTTGAGTTAGAAAGGACAAAGAAGGATAAAATCTTGTCTCTGTTAATTAATCATGGGTTGTTTATTAACAAGCAGTGTAATGTAGATGTGAAAAATCCACTGCTCCTTAGGGATGATCAGGCCCTGTACCTGGATAAGTACAGAACTGTGACAATTTGTAAAATATTGGATTAGATTTTTGCTGGAGTATTGAGAAAATTATTATGATGCAACTTCAGATTTCTGACTGAAATATCGTTATAATTGGAAAAGTCTCCCTATGTAATCAATAAAAACAAATATCTCCAGATAATATGATCAGTATTCTTAATTATCATTCTGAACAGCCTGTTTTAAGATTTTGTCATTTAAGGTACCTATATTAGATTCCTCAAGCAAATGATACAGTCAGTTCCTCACTGTAGACTACTCAGTAAATTATTTAGATATATATATATATTCAGATGGAGAAAGTAACTTATCAAGAACTTGTTTAATTCCAAGGAAGCACTTATTTTTAGATAATGCACGTTTCAGATGCATAAACACAGTGTTAGAAATTTGGATCACTTGATTCTCATATTTCAAACAATAATAGGGAGAATCATATCAAAATATAGCTAAGTTAATGGATACCTATAGATACCCTAATTTACCTTTACAGGTATTAGGTGCCGAACACTACTAATTGTTGCACAGAAATAACCTCATTCTTTTGGTCTAAGTGCAGAAACACAGAAAAGAAAAGGCCAAAGAACTTGCTACTCTGTGTCTGTGGTCTTAAGATATCAGTCCTCATTTTTAGAATAGGGAAAATATCTTAGAAATAATTTTATTTTAGGGTGCTATTATAATCATTTTCTTGTTTAAAAAGTCAAACATATCCCGGCAGCAAAATCTAAAAAGTCTCCTCGCTTTCATTTGTCAGAAGGAAGCACTTAAGGTATGCTTTTAAGGAATAAGATTCTTTATGCACTGAGTATTTTGAGAAATGTGTGCTTTGGAGAATCCAGAGGAAGTTGAAGTAAAACAATAGGTTCACAAGGTACAGATCTTATATTATAATGCTATAATTATGTACGGGTTCAAACTTTTATGAAATACAAAATGTAAAGTAGTGTTCTCACTGGATTTCTCCATATTATCAAGCTTCATCAAAATACGTTATGCCTTACCACTAACTATGTGTTAATAGCAATACTAGCATTATTGCAGTCAGGATAGTCCATGAATGTAGTGTAAGGAGAATTTGTAGGAGAGGAGAACATCCTTTTTGATGCTATCTAATGTCTAACTTCTAGCTAGGCAAAAATCTTTACAGAGATGAAAACTACGCATCGTGGAGAAAAAGAAGAAAAGTGAAAACTGTTTTCAGACACAGATGAAGCAGCCAGAGTGGGTATAAAGTTCAGCCTCGCTGTCAGCCTCAGCAGCCACTGCTAATCCGCTGTTTTCCTTGACTAAGTACTCAGACAGTCTAACAACCCTATGAGAAGTCAGGTTTCAGTGCTGATCGCACTGCTGATTGAACTACTGCTGAACAGGAGTTGTGCTTGAACTGTTTTAGAACTGTGTGAGGCTCAGTGACATATTAATTGATTAATAATCTCATATCTATTTTGTACATGTGTTCATATATATATTGGGGATACTGACCTTGAGGTCTGTTCTTCTATACATCTGATCAATTTGTGACTTCTTATATGCAATTAAGCCAACTAGGTTTTATCCCCTTGGTAATTATAAAGGATATACAAAGCATCCTTGGAAACAAAGGTGATTAAAAGTCTTGGATCAGAACATAAACAAAAAACAGCCTCCCCATCCCATGGAAAACAAACAAACCAAAGAAAAGAACCACAGATGTCCTACTTTCTGTATGACTAGACATTTTTAACTTAACAGCAGAGCAGACGCCAATAGTATTCTGAACCTAACCACAGATTTCCTGTGCTTTTCTTGTGCAAGACAAAATTTCTTAGAAGTCTAAATGAAACAAGTCTTTTAATACTGAGTATGTTTTGAAGATTTGCATTTATATAAAGAAATAAACATTGTTTCTGTGCAATATGGTTTGGTTCCAAAGGATCTGCCTGTTTTAATGTGCAAATTGTCCTGTTATTTTGATTTAGCTGAATTTTGCATGTTGCTTCATTAAGAAGGAATTTATGAAACTACATATGGACAAGAAGATTGCTTTTTAGTCTCTTTTCCTATGATAAATGTCCAGAGAATCACGTCTTCATTATTTTGCAAAATAATCTGCTTTAACAAGGGATATGTGATCAAATCTATTCTAGAGTGTAAAGTAGCTGCATGTCATGTTAGAGGTCAGTCAAAGTACTGTGATACAACACACTCTAGTTCATAAATAATTTAATTTAATTTAATTTAATGCTTCGTATTTATGTTTCATTTTTTCATAACTGATTTTCAGCTCCCTTACATGTTCTTTGTCAGATACATACTTTTACACAATGTTTCTCTGTATCTTTTTTTTTTTCTTCCTTTCCATCAACTTAATAATATCTGGAATAGGTGAAATGTTGTTTTCCTCTTTAGTGACCACTGACATTAGTAGTCAGACTCTTGATGGCTCCTGAGGGCATGAATAAAGGCAAAATTCAGGAATAGGTAATGGCAAGATACAATGATTTCTTAGAAATTAATGTCAGGTAAATCTGGAAAGATAAACAAAAAAGAATAATGCAATCACATTCAAAAGTATTTGAACTGTTATTCAGCCAGCAGATGGCAAGTGATGTTCAGTGCAGAAAGGTAAGGCTGAAGATCTTAATTTTACTATGAAAATATGCTATGTAATGAAGATCCAGACAGTCTTTTTTCAGTGACTCACCCAATTATATACTATGCTGTTCTTTTCTACTGAGAGAAGGAAAAAGAAAATATCTTATGCACCCTAGCTACCTGAAGGCTAGTATGTTTCAAGATGCAAAAAAATTCCTTTGTAATGAACCTGAAGGAGCATCATTTCACTTCTTTTCTGACTGTTCTAATCTGTAATACATTAATATGCTTTCATTTTGGAGTATAATCTCTGTTATCTTCCAGTGAACACAGAGGGACACGTAGTAGGAAAATGGAACAGCATCAACAGTTACTGAAAATACATGCTGAAGATTGCCAATAAAACATTACTGTTTCTATAAAGCATTATCAAAGACAGAAAGTACAGTTGTTCCTGAAGTAAGCACTACTATAAAAATGACAAGTATCTAGAACACTGCTCAAAAATAATGTAGTAAAAAATAAGGAACAAAAACAGTTTTTATTTTCTCATACTGTGTATTATATCAAATTTAGTGTTAGTATTGACAAAAATATTAGGAAACAGCTTTTAGCTCTAACAATATAAATTACTCTAAAAATATAAAATGTTTTGTAACAGTGCAGTTCTGAGTCTCAGTGCATTTGTTAGATTATTTAAAATCACCTTTGCCTGAAAAAAATGTCTTATAAGGCAAAAGCCAAAGTTTCCTTAAAAAGTATTTAAAGCTTCTACTGTATACATGGCCAAGCACATGTTGAATTATGTATGCTTCATCTGAAGAATCTAGAAGACAGACTTCTATATAAATACTTTCCAAATGGTGCTAGTCAAACATCTGAAGGAGATATTAAGATAAAAGCATGAATAATTTTCTCTAGTTTATGTGAACACTAAAGTTTTCAGCTGGATTTCACGTACTCTTGTTAACAATTCTGATTAGTATCTAGGGGTATATGATTTTTTCTTGTCTTTCTCTGTAGAATACTGGATAGCATCACTCTTAAAATTCACATTTAATCTTGGTTTTCTAAACATGCTTACTAATGTTAAAAGAGCATAAATAATTCACAGTAAAATTATTATTTTATTAGCTTAATGGAACTAAGGCAGGAAGAACATCACAAAAAAAGAAAATATGCACATTTGATCCTTCTTCATACTTAAAACAGTTTGCTTTTTTTTCCTTTGGAAGTAGTAAAGCATAAATCGTGACATGGATATAACAGCACACTACACATAATATGGAGTAAAGTCAGAAGACTTCAATTTTTTAGAGCCTTGATGTTAATTGGCTTAACGATCCTGCCAAAGCAATTAAAGCAGCAGTGGGTGGTTTGAGGATGGTGCAGATCATTGATGCCTCATCAAACATAATACAGCCATATTTTGTCTGAATGAATTCTGAATGAACCACCCACATAGATCACAGATTTAAGAAAGCCTCTGTTTGAAATATTTTAGTGATAAGTATATCACAAAAGTTTTAAGTGTTGCACACTTCTTGGATTCTAGTGTCAGGCAAGGTGAAAGCTTTATAGTTTTCACTTGACAACCTGATTTCAAAGAAAAAAAATAAAGAATTTGAGGAAGAAACAGCAAGTGCTGCTTTCTTATGACCAAGAGAAGAAAATAGATTATAGGTTTAGGATTTTGCACAGGATCGAGCACAGTCCTGCCAGAAAGGACTTGGGGGTACTGATGGGTGGCAAGCTGGACTTGAGCTAGCAACGTGCCCTCACAGCTCAGAAAGCCAACTGTATCATGGACTGCATCAGAAGCAGCATGGCCAGCAGGGTGAGTGAGGTGATCCTGCCACTCTGTGCTTGTGAGGCATCGCCTGGAATACTGCATCCATATGTGGAGTCTTCAGTACAGGAGAGACATAGGCCTGTTGGGGCATATCCAGAGGAGGGCCACAAAAGTGATCCAAGAGATGGAACACCTCTCCTGTGAGGTTAGGCTGAGAGAGCAGGGTCTGTTCAGACTGGAGAAGAGAAGGCTCTGAGTTGACTTGATAGCAACATTTCAGTGTCTAAAGGGGAGCTACAGGAAAGAAGACAACAGACTCTTTAGCAGGCTCTGTTGTGATAGGACAAGGGGAAATAGTTTCAAACTTAAAGAGGGGAGATTTTGATTGTATATGAGGAAAAAGAGTTTTACAGTGAGGGTGGTGAGGCACTGGAACGGACTGACTCGAGATGTGGTTGCCCTATCCCTGGAGACTTCCAAGGCCAGGCTGGACCAGGCCTCATCTAGCTGTGGATGTCCATGTTCATTGCAGGGGAGTTGGACTAGATGATCTTAAAAGGTTCCTTCTAACTCTAAGTATTCTACGATTCTATGATTTTAAATATTACTGCTTCTAGATAACTTTCACCAAGCCATAACCAAAAAGAGCCTGGCCCCATCTTTTTGACACCTGCCCTTCAGATATCTGAAAGTTTTGACAGGATCACTAAGCCAAACATTCCCAGATCTCTCTGCCTTTCCCTGTATGAGAGATTCTCTAGGCCCCTCATCATCTTCATGGTCCCCCAGTGGACTATCTCTAGAACTTCACTATCTTCCTTGAATTGAGGTGTCTGGAATTGGACACAGTACTCACCAGGGCAGAGGAGAACCTCCCTCAACCTACTGGCCACAACTCTTCTTAATACACTGCAGGATACCATTGGCCTTCTTGGCCACAAGGGCAAACTTCTGGCTCATGGCCAATCTGTTGTCCGTCAGACATCTAGGCCCTTATTCTCGGAGTTCCTTTCCAGCAGATCAGCTCCTAACCTGTACTGAAACATGCAGTTGTTCCTCCCCAGGTGCAAGACCCTACACTTACACTTGATGAACTTCATTAGGTTCCTCTCTGTCCAAATCTCCAACCTGTCCAGGCCTTGCTGAAAGTCCTTAGGTGTGTCTGCCATTCCTCCCATCTTTGTATCATCAGCAAACTTGCTGAGGGTTCACTCTATCCCTTCATCCAGGTCACTGATGAATACCAGACCCAGTACTGACCCATGGGGAATACTGCAGGTTACAGGCTTCCAACTAGACTGTGCCACTGATCACAGCCCTCTGAGCTCTACCATGCAGCCAGTTCACAATTCTATGTAAAGTGCCAGCTTGATTCATTCATTAACAGAACTTGGTTGCCCCTGCTAAAATCAGAACTTCTCAACATGTCTGCTTTTGTATATGAAAAAAATGTAAGTAGAATTATAAGGCTTACCAGTACAGAGGTTTTTGTCACACTGAAGCTAATATAAGCCTCTCACAACAGAAATTTCCTTTGTTTTTAGTTTTATCTTTTCTGATGTTTTTCTTTTATTTTGTAATTATTGTTTTAAAGTGTAATTAATATATAAAATACATTATTTTGACTACAACATCATATACCCACCTAGAACATAGATAACCAATTTTCTCACTGATTGACTGTAAAAACTCAGCTTGAAGTAGAATACAGTTGTTCTCAAAGAAGCAGCAGAAGTAGATAGAATTTATGTGCTGTTCAATTTTAAGAAAAGTTGGAATTCCTTTGATCAGGATATATTCCTGAGCAACTTCTGTCTGAGACAGTCCTATAAAATGTATATGTTTTCTTTTATGGTTATACTTAGTATAATTTTTCTACATAAATTTCTATGCCTTTCTGAAAATTCAAATTAATTTCACTGAAATATAAAACTTTTAAAAGTATCATTGACCCAAGGTTTTATAAGAGAGCTGCAAAGTTCATTTATTTCTACCATTAGCAAAGCTTTAAGTGCATTCATATCCACTGATTTTGTCCTTTTACAGCAAAGTAATTTAGCTACATCTGTTTTTCATAAGACTCCCGGAGCAATCCCTAACCCAAAATAATAAATAAAATTTTCAGAAAGCTGACACAACACATTTCCTGTCCTAGCAGAGCTTTCCTAATGACTTCAAATATGTGACTTTGAGGTACTATCATGTGTATCTTACACACTATCATGTGTATTTAATTGCTAACATATATTTTTTCTTGAATATTTTCTGCTTTGACTCTGATAAAACAAGGTTTGTATTGAAAACATTTGACTTTATATAAACAAAAACTAACCAAATGTACATGTAAATCTTAAAGTTTGTATGTAAAACATATTTTCTCAAAGCCCTCTGTGACTTACAGTTTGCTCATAGGAAAAATACGTATGTGTAAATTACAGATTGAGATGAAATAAAAAGCAAAGACTTTTGTGCATATATCATCTACACATTGCTATCGTGAGCTCTGAAATTTTCTTCCTAGATGTGATTGACCACCTACTAAGTATTATAAATTCTATCTTTTTAGAGTAGATGTGTTAGTTAAGACCAAAAAAGTAAACAATATTTTCATGTATTTACTGTCAAGCTGTGCTGCTTACTAACTTTTCATTTGTCCCTTAAGACTAGGAATCAGTATTTTGTGGCATCTAACTAAATAGATAGGGTAGTTACATTTCATCAGTGTTGGTATTTGTTGTGGTTGAGAGGTAGTACAAAACCATGTTCTGCTACATTGGGAAAGATTATGGACTTCTTTAACATCCAGAAAAATTAAATTGACTTGTGTTCTTGAAAGATCACATTTTTCACTTTGTGTTTTTTTAATTTCATGTAGTCAAAGGGTATCACAGAGCTTTTCTGTGTGACTTTCTTTACTCATCATATGCCTTTACGAAACTTGACCCTTCCACTGGATGGAGAATATTGTAGGGCCCAATCTTAGAGTATGTAATATATGGTATACTTGTATCATCTACAAAAAATCTTCAACCTTCCTCATTGGACGAAACTGTATGCAATTTTCTGAATGCCGTGTTCCAAAGTCTTCACTAATTCTTGCATTTCTGAGTATATCATGACAGAAAAAGTCTATTTGGTACTTCTGTTACACTCCAGTAGGCTCCTTTTTTTGTTTTTACTCAATTTCTATCATTCCACGGAAGTTCATAACTAGCTATTAAAGCCTTATTTCAATCCTGGTGATGTTGATCAATTGCCTGAGGTGTCTAAATTAGATCTTTCTTCAAATCATATTTAACAGTCAATGGAAGAAACCTGGCCTTTCCAGAGAATCAGTCTGGTTTTTGTGATAAATTAGTTAAGCTTGTGTAGTAATTATGTAACTTTCAGAATCATTGCTTCATTCAAGTTTTTTGAAGTTTTTGGCAGAGAATATTTTGTCTATTATTTAGAATAAAAATTAATACATGAGGACACTGATCTGCACTTAGAATCATCGAATGGTTTGAGTTGGAAGGGACCTCAAAGATTCAACTTCCCCTTCTACGGGCAGGTGTGAAAGACAAAACCTGTTTTTCATTGTCTCAAAGCTTGCTTCCTGAGGCCTTACTGGTGATAAAAATCTGACCAACAACTGCAAATTATCTAGGTGGGTGTTACGTAGCCAGGAACCCTTTGTCTTCAGTGTTTACATTTGGAAGCACTTATTTGGAGGTGTTTTGCTCAGGAGTGCTTACTGGTGGAAGATCTGACTTGTGACTGGATAACTGGTATTCGTTTATCAGAGAGGGTTTGCACTATTCATCCTTTCTTTTCTGATCAATGTACCTGAAAAATCCCTTGTAATTTTACACATCCCTTACAAAGTTCAATTCCATTTGTGCCTTTCCTGATTCCATCTCTCCATATCCAGACATTGTCCCTGCATTCTTTCCAGACCACAAAGCCCTTCTTTCACTACCTGTACATATCCTTTTTATCCCTCAGTTTGACCAGCAGGTTCATGCTCAACCATGATACTTTCCTGCCTCCTCTGCTTGCTTTCCTGTGCTGGGGGATGGAAAGTTCTTGTACTCTCAGAAAGGCATCCCAAAAGACTTGCCAGCTTTACTCCATTCGTTTGTCTCTAAGGATAGATTCCCAGGGATCTCATTCAAATACAGTGTAAATGACCTTGATGTAATAAAAATGAACTTTACTCTCTATATCTATGTGGAATGCACATATAAATACGATTAGCCAGTAAATTATGTAGAAATAAACATACACGTTGCTTTTGCCTATCCTGTAGTATATGATGGCTATAGTAATACTGATTTTGTTCAGTGCTGTTTATAAATAGTCCTATTACAGCAGAGAGGAACTTTTTCTCCAAACAAAATGAATGGTAACATTTTCATTCAAATAAAGTTACATCCCTTAACATTTAACATTGTACTAACCTCAGGCCTCTATTCCATTCCTCTATGGAATTCCCTTCCCCTTCCCCTTATTAGATCTGAAGTTCTTAGTCTAACTTCTGTACAAAAATGGCCATTTAAAAACATTTACAGTGTCAGAATCCATATTCCATACCAAGATTTATATTCCATCTGACTGTGACAATTTTATCAGATTTGCCAAACTTTGGAATCCAAGAGAGACATAAGCCATTAACTCTGGAATTTTGTAGCAACAAAATTTTAAAGCTCTGTGGCAGTTTAGCAATTTTCCAAGGGGTGTCTAATTCTTCACAAATTGTCTACACAACAAGGAGCTCACTATTAGAAAGGTGACAGGAAAAAAATGGCAGGGTCTAATTTTCACACATATTCCTTGTTCATAAAACTCACCTTATTGTATTTTCAGAAAAGGTGCACACACAGGAATCTCTTGATTTGTGTCCATAATAGAACTGAATTTTTTGAACAATTTTACCCCCTATTGTGCAGAAAATCACTGTTATATTTCCTCTAAAAATTTTGCACATTGTCCCCTTTAGATGTGTGCTGTGAATTATTGTTTCCACAAAAATCACTCCTAGATCAAAAAGAAAAATTTATACAGCCATGTTATTGGCTGTGCTTTTACTTTTATTATCTTAGGCTGTCTTTTATTCTTGTTTTCCTTCTTTCCCTTTCCCTTTCCCTTCCCCTTCCCCTTCTCCCTTCCCCCTTCCCCCTTCCCCTTTCCCTTCCCATCCCTTCCCTAACATCGAGTTTTTCTAGTAGTTAGAGTGAGGGCTAGATGCAGAATATCTGGTTGTTTACTGCAAAGTGAATCAAAAACTTTTTTCTAAGAAATGTGCATTGTAATTTTGAATATACAATGCAAAAATAAATAAGTAGTAGTGGGATTGCTGTTCTTTCGAGAAACAAAACAAAATGAAAATAGATAAGCAAAATCCTGGAAAATTGGGGAACTATCAAATATCTGTTTCTGTATTTAGCCTGAGCACCAACATTAGCTGCTGCCCACTAAATCTTATTGGCTGTTCTTTTATAACTTCTGGTAGAGGATATTGTGTGACTATTTTCTAATCTTTTTTATTAACTCAGATTATCAAATTGATAAGTAAAGATAAACCCGGGTTTTGGGTAATTGTGGGAAGCCATAGCTTCAAAACAAAAGATCTGCTGTGACAAAGACATCATTGCATCCTCCCAGGTTTCTAGCTACTGGCATCCTTCCAGCTTTTATTAAACATTTCTATTAAACATTCTCTGACTGGGAAAAAAAAATGAGCTAGAAACATAGAAGCCTTCAAGAAGAGTTGGGCAGAATTTTTTGAAAGTATGAAGCTTTTTTCCTCTTTTGTATATAATGAATGTTGAAAAAAAGTTCCCACTTTTATTTATAGCTTATTAATTCTTTACAATTAAACTGTAGGAAGACTAAGTAAAAAGACAGACCAAAATCTCCACAAAATAGAAGAAACTTCTCTCCTTTCTATCTTTTTTTTTTTTTTGTTTTCTACTTCTTCTGTTGGAAAATATCTCCACCATCCACTCTGTAGAACATTAGCTGCATTGATATATTGCTTAGATACAAATTTTTGGAACACTATATCACACACTGGCAGTTGGTATAGTTATCCACTATTAGCTAGATAGAGCATATCCTTTAAAATACTGAACGTTGTTTTTAGCAAACACTGACCAATGGTTTTCATACTACCTTTGTTTGGGGTAGCTGAACATGTGACAGCAGCTTCCCTGCATTTAGGCATAACAGCTAACTCAGTTTTGAAAAGGTACCACTATATCATTATTTCCTGAATTAACAGAACGACAACCAAAACCAAACCAAATAAACTGGCTCTCACCCCAGACAAACAAACAAGAGCAAACAAGCAAACAACGTAATACCAAAGTGAATGAGACAGGAGAAAAAGAGATGCAAAAATAGTAGAAGACAGTGGGAGCCTCTGTAACTAAGTATGCATGGTTGGATAGAATGCGGAGATTACTTTAAAGTCTTTTAGTCCTCCCATTTTTTCAAATCCTGCATTAGTTCTTTAAGGTGGTTTCAGAGACTTATTACTTCAGTCCAGGTAACACTGAACTTCACAAGTAACATAGCAACTCTAGCATTTGATGTCAGCAAAATCTAAAATAGCTTCTCTTAAGGTAGTGCACTACGTATGAAATCTGTGGACAGCAGTGATGATTCTTGAAACCATAACCAAAACTTAGAATCATAGAATGGCTTAGGTTCGAAGGGACCTTAAAGATCATCTTCACGCTTTCAAGCTTTGGTGTCTATAGTAAACAGATTAACTTTGACTTCTGGGAGTGGCTATTCCAGTTCTGATATTTTTACCAAAACTAGGAGATTGGTTGGAATGAAAGCATTCCTGGAGTTTCCCTTTCCATTGTCTTTTTCCTTCAAACATTTTCTGCAGTCCAACTAACTATACAGTCATTTTTCTGGCAAGCTTTGTAACGACAATTCAATCATTTGCCACTAGGGGACAACAATATTGAATGACATCAATACTACCTAATAATCACAATATAAACAGTAAGTAATGAGCACCTTGCACATATCTGAACATATTTATATATACATTGACATTTTTTTGAAAGAAAATTAGTGTAATCGCTACACACAAAACTGACAAAATTTCCATTTGTTTTTAAAATCTAATAATCTAAATATTCAATGTCACTGTCATAATCAGAAATCCTTCCCCTTGTCTGCAACAAATGCTTAGTTGACACTGTAGGGTCTCTCATTTACTGGGAATGTAAATCCAGACTGTGGGATAATAGAGACTAAGTAACAGCTTTTCAAACATTTTAAACAAAGATACTATGTATTTTGGTGATTCTGAATGTAAAGCTTTTATTCTTAAAAAGGACTGTACTAAAGATGATTTCCTGACATATTTAATCTATTATGTATTAAATACATCAGCCATATTCTCTTTTGCTCTTTATTTTATTAAGTTAAACATGCTAACTTGTATTTTACCTCTTAAACATCCTATCGAACCCATTAACCAATGACTTCTTCCCCTATTGTTATTTCATTTTGGAAAAAACTGCTCTTAGTGACTAATACTTAGTTAAGGTCTAAATTTATGCACTGAATTTCCCATCCAAGTTAGGATATCAGTCATCATCAGAGGCAGAAAGAAGTGACAGGAAGTGTGATTCAAGAATGGAATAATCTGTAAGAAATCCTTTTATCTCCTGTTAACTCTAGAAAGAGTCTACATTAACCATTTGTCTTCTCCTAAGCAACTGAAGTGCTGGAAGTATCTATAGTCTTCTTCTATGGTGTACCTGATGATTAGTCTGTGTATAATTAAGAATGTTGCATTTGCTGTATTTATAGGAACAATATATTTCTTGCATAAATAGTTGCCATATTATAAAACATGATATCCCTAACTTTGATAATCATATCAAGTAAAATTCTGAAACAAATCAAATACAGGTATGATGCATATCATATTGCTTTTTTATCAATCTCATAGGCTGAAGAATTCCTTAATTTTTTGGCTTAATGTTATTTCCCATTACAAAATTGCAAATTTATTTCCCATTACAAAATTGCTGTTCTGATGCTTAAGGCATATGTCACAGTATAGCTTTAGAATTTACAAGGATAAAACAATATTTAAAGAAAATACCAATAAACTCACATGAACATAAGCCTCAGTCAGGCAGTCTTATACAAGAATAGCAACATCAGCCTCTGCTCATATCAGTGACCTATACATGTCTCCTTAAACATTTGAGAAAATAGAAAGGACTTGTACAAAGCAAAATCAATACCCTATTAGTTCCTTATCCTGACCTACTGTCACACCATCAGGACTGATATACTATAGCCATGAAGAGAAGATCCTAGGCTCTGGACTATTTCTAAAACAAAATAGCTTTTTTTCCTTTTCTGAAACCATTAGAGTTGGATACAATGGTCATTTAAACCAGCACAGCTATCAGTGCTACAGTATACATTATTTTGCTCCCAAGCTAAAGATATATTTCCACCATGACAGAGTGTTATTTACTCATCAAAAGGGAGAATGCGTTATCTGCTTCTCTCTACCTGCTCACCTTTCTTGATTAGTTATTGCCAGACACCCAGTTATTCTGCCTTCCAGATGTGATTACTTGTTGGTTTACACAACACTGAGGGGAAGATTCCATTTCTTTTGATATGTGCATGTTACAGGATAAAGCAAGATTTTAGTCTTTATGGAATTAATATTGTATACTCTCCATACAGTCCATTAACTGAAAAATTGTATTAATAAAATTACTTTCAAGGCTAACATTTCATAAATCGACTTCAAATGAAATTCTGCTAGTATAAATTAAATGATAACATGAATGGTGTGGAAGATGAAGCTTCTGCTAACCTAGATAACAGCATGTAGCAGTTAAGAAATCAGTTCTTATAAACTTACTGGTAGTAGCATGTTTATGCACCTTATGATAGTTGATTCCATTTTCTATTGCTCAAAAGAAGCTGAATAAATATACACAAAAATGAAATGATGGTGATGGAGACTGTTTTTTTGTTTTGTTTTGTTTTTATGTTTCCTCCAGTTTTTTTTCTTGCTTTTGTTTTGGTTTTAATCCCAAACGAATTCAAGTTATGTGTGGAGTGAGTGTTATGCTTCCTAATAAAATGAAGGCCATATCTACACCTAAAGCATTCATAAACTATAATGGCTCTAGGAAAGACTTAAGAAAGCATGAAGAAACAGTGCAGAGTTATATCATAAAAAGTTGTGCAGATGGAGAAAAAAAAATCCATTTGTAAAAGCTTCAGACTAAAAAATACAAAAAGCACAAAGATAAAATGAAAATTGACATACCACCAGCAAAGAAAATATATCAAAAGACTTAAATGAAAATATATTTCAAGACGATAGATTTCTGATTTGATCACAGTTTTTTTTTGTTCTTTCACGCATACACACAAACATAAAATAATAAAAAAAATAATTGTAAAGGACTTTCTAAAATTGAGAAAGACGCATCAAGAATCAATATCTAGAGTCTAAATTTAGACAATTTTATAGAAGGAAGTAGGCACCTAATTAGTATCTAATTCTTTTGGTGGAAGGGGATAAAATATTGATGCACTTTTTGATTCAAAAAAATTAGAAATATTTGTGGAAATCCTTTTCCTTCTGGGAAAAGAACAAATAACAGATATCAGATTTTTACTTAACTGACTAACATAAAAACCCACAGAATTATATCTATAGTTATGTGATGATGAACTGTGTGAAAACTAAAGTAGTAAACTCTTCTAAAGATATCTTTCATTTTTAGAATGTACTCCTTTAAATACTCTCTAATTCAACTTCATGTCTATCAATGAGTTCAAATTTCTTCAGAACTACGAAATTTTATCATGACAATAATAGCACTCTTTGCCTAGTTAAATCTATCAGTTAAAGATATAATGTTGTAAGAGCTTTCCAACTATTCTAAATTTTGCATCAAGTCAAAAGAAAATAAGTTATTACACTCACTTTCTAATGTGCAACAGATGCAAAGACCACTAAAATTTTGTCAAAACCATTTAATTGCATGACATTCCACATGCCTATACCATTTTGACTTTACAGTAAAATGCGGATGACAAGAGAAAGCAAAAGATATGCTGTTTCTAGATTTTAAAGTATAACATCAAAATGTCTTTAACCTTGAAGTAAATGAAAGCATTTTAGACAACTGTCATCTCTAAGTATCAGAATCTGTTTCACTGACAATGCATAAAAATGATGCATAGGATAGATAAAAATGAACTGAACCAATCCTACACTTTCAGTGTCTTCTTGAAAAAGTTGAAATGGCAGAGCCAATCTTGCCTTGAATTAGAACAAATAATTTGAGTCACTCATGAAATGATGTTTTCAATAACATTAGACAATGATCAAATTTTTAAATTTAAATGAAATTGTAGATATCAGAATTCTTTCTACCATCAAAACGTTCTTCTGACATTAAAGTAACATACGAGAACTTCCTAGCTTTCATGCTGTGTTAGAATGTGGTATGTTCTCAAAAAAAATAAAGTCATAGCAAAAGACACTAGATTACATAGAAAGGACAAAATAAGGTATATCCATGATTAGTAAACACGTAATAGAGGTTCTCTTGCTTCTTTTGTTGTGTTTCTCTTTTCAGAGTGCTAACTGAGAGATATACAGCATTAAAAAAAACCAAGGCTTTGCATATGCACTGAAAAACAGAATAAATATGTAGTATGTCATCTAGTTCTTCAAAATTCAGATTTTCTTTCATAAATTAGAAGCTTATTTTTTAAACTTTCCAGTATGGATAAAAATTATATAATGACACCTATTATATTAGGTTGCTATTTAAAAATAAGTTATCAAATGTTTAGTATTCTCCAGCCCATAGGAAACCAAGCAGAGGAGGCAGGATGTGGCTGACATACTGGTGAGAATGAGAGAAAAGAAGAAAATATACAGGGTGTGGATAAAAGGGGCATGTGGCCTCACAAGAATATAGGAATGATGTCCAGACATTGGTGCAGGAAAACCAAGGTGGAGAAAATAACTTGGTGAGGGATGTGAAAAATAATGCAAGTGGATTCTACAGGCACATTGATCAGAAGAGACAGATCAAGGAGAGTGTACCCCTTCTCATTTATGAGAAGGGCACAAGAAAGATGTGGAGGTGTTGGAGCAGGTCCAGAGGAGAGCCATGAAGGTGTTCAGAGGGCTGGACAACCTCTCTTGTGAAGACAGGTTGAAGGGCTGGTCTTATTTAGCTTGTAGAAGAGAATGCTTCAGGGAGACCTCATTGCGAACTGCTTGAGGGGAGCTTATAAACAAGAGGGACACTGAATTTTTACATGATCTGATAGTGATAGGACAAGATGAAATGACTTTAAAATAAGAGGGAGATTTAGATTAGATGTTAGGTGGTGACATTTTACTCAGAGGGTGGGATGCTAGAACAGGATGCCAGGAGACACTTGAATGCCCCATCTCTGAAGGCATTCCAGGAGAGTCTGGATGGGATCCTGGGCAGCCTGATCTTGTGGATGGCAACACTGTTCATGGCAGTGGGGGTAGAACAAGATGATCTTTGATGTGCAAGCCATTCTGATACAATTATTGTATAAAAATGTATAAAAATTTTATTAAAATGATGTACTATTAAAAGGAAGGTGTATGCTAACTTCATTTAATTCTAAAGATTTGGGTGAAGTTTAAACTGACCCTGATCAATGGGCCTAGTAACTAAAATGTAGTGATTTTATTATGTTGGTTAGTTCTGCCACTTTTATTAGCACTAATTCTTGAGAACAAAAATCTAAGTAAAATTCAATTCTTCTTTTCAGTTAACAGAATATAAGAATTTCAAAGAATGACTGGACATCTAAGAAAAGGAAGAGAATATTTTCTCAGCTGCCCAGTTACAGGTATATACATTATTGAGAAAATTTGGAGAATACTAATGTTATTTACAAACTTATCAAAATCATAAGTGCACGAAAGTTAGACATAACTTTCACTGGTTTATAACAAAATATAAAACTGTAGTTTAAAAATAATTCCTTTTGCATCTTTTCAATATTTTCGTTTTTATATTAAGTAAAAGTTAAATATAATGTCCTTAACTGTGTTCCAAATAAGCTATCTGAAAATCTGGTCTCAGAGTGAATCTAGTCATCCTGGATTTCTATCAATAATGGAAATAAAATTAAAAATAATTAAAAAACAAAACAAAACAAAAAGATGCATGCCTTCTTTCATGGACATTTACCTTGCTCTGTGAAGATTCCTTCTAACTAGACAACTTTTCCAGCAGCTTATTGACAGGAAGCAAATGAGGAGAAGAAAAGCCTGAATATGTAAAGTGGTCACAGAATGATAATCAGTATGGGTTAGTGGGGGAAAGATAAGGTACCAATTACTTCAGCTAAGACTTTCCCCAGAACAAATAGTGAATCACCTTTCATTATAAGAGCAATAGTAACAATAAGCTGAGAAGGGAGATGAGCTAAGGAGAAGAAACAGAAGGTAGTTTATTTTTCATTCTACCATAGTATTTTTAATGTACTACGAGATGGAATTGCAGTATTAGGAGTAGCTTATTATGGATATAAAATATATCGTCTTGCTGTAAATATTTACATTAGGCAAGGACATTTTTTTTCACTAGAATCCAGGAAATGAAAGTCACTGAATCAGATACAATCTAGCAAAAGACAGAGAAAGACATAACCATAATACAAACATCAACAGAGAAAAAGTGTTTTGTTTTATCTACAAGTCAATATTGGCACAATTGTAGATGGGTAAATACCAGCTGTATTGAACCAGAAATTAGAAAAATTGTCCTTAATAGTATAAATATGGTTGACAGCTATGAGAAAGAAAGACAAAAATTAATCAATATAAAGGAAAAGCCACATATTTTAAAATGGATTTTAAAAGGTTTTGAGCTTTGATTACTTCAATAATTTAAAAATTGTTTATCAAACATCCAGTCACAGCTATTTTTTCTGTGCACTTACTGGAAGACATATCTTACTGTGTGTCATGGTTTTATGTTACCAGTATTCCACATCATAACATCATGTGAGGCACTGGGAGTTAGTGCTCTAAGTCCATGGACTGCCGAATTTCTGGGTATTTTGTTCTCAGAAGAGAAGAACTACGTACCTTAGAGGACTTTGCGTTCCTGTTTTCCACCCAGAGAGAAAGATAAAACTTCACACATGTCCCGGAGACTTCTTCTTTTGCTGTTCATCTCGGCAGTGGAGGTTTCCTAGCCATCTCACTCTCAGCTTTATTGTAAGACCTTCAGTTTTGGACACTCTCTCATTTCATTTATTATCTTCAATTCCAATTATATTTTGTTATTTTGCATTCTGATATCTTATTCAGTAAATTAGTTTTCCTCCTGAGATTGTAGCCATTGTTTTGATTTTAGGCCTACCTCCTTAGCCACTCCCATATCCCTCTTTCCCTTTCCCAGGTTGTGGGTTTGTGGGTCCCCCACTCTACTAGTCATGGACCTGGACCAAACTGGCCCATAAGCCATTGACACTGTTCAAGCCCAAATTGATTTGGAAAAATATATATATCGATTATACTAAGAATACTATTGTTATACTTCGCTTATATGATGTAAAAAAGGCTTCTGTTTAATCCTAGTAGCAATCTTTTACAACTAAACAAAATATGGTGACCAAAAATGGGAATAGAAAGTGTTGGGAAAAAATAAAAATAAAAACTCACAGATGTTAATTCATGTTCACACTGATGTATGAATATAAATGTTTATATCATATTTTGGATTTATATAAATTATGTGAGTACTAAACACAGAATACTTAGTGGCCAAACAAATAACACTTCATTTCTGAAAAGGAAGTGTCTACTGAGAAGATAATTCTTCACAGCTACTTCTGGAAAACCTGCAGTAAAAGATTTCAGAAACTGAATGTGTGCTTGTGGGTGCTAAAAGGCTTTTGCGAAAGAACTAGTCAAAAATGTCCTCCTAAGTTTGTCCTTCTAAGTTTGTCTGGGTAATTGGAAAAATTTTTACCCTTTTATTCAATATAGCTTTAAGTGTGGGTGGTCAAGCCCCCAGAGAAAGATAAGAGACAGGTTTAATTTCCTGTCTTTGTTAAATTTCCCCTCCAATTTTAAGATGAAACATATTACCAATTACTGACCACAAGGAAAAAATGGGAATCTTGTCTAAGCAGTACTGTAATTCTCATGTGAAACAATCCAGAACTGTGCTTAAGCTGCTTTTAATTCCCTTTCAAGCTTTATTTGCTGGTAGGATTTCAGAGGAGTGGTCTTCTTTTTTTCTTGTTGCTATTTGTTCTTTGTTCTGTTTTACATTGTTTTAAATATAATCACAAAAGGGAGAGAAACCAATCATATTGTAGAGCAGGACTGGATGCCTTTCTTTTTCAACATGAAGGGCTTTAGATGTGATTGGACACAGAAGTTCAGAAAACGTTCACCTTAAAGATTTAATTACTGAATCTCTCTACTCTCAAATAAATACACTGACATGAATATACGTAGTTACCATGCAGACTGTATGACTGTCAGATTATTTTTTGTAGTATTATTTAATCAGAGATTATAGCAGTGAATGAGGCATAGCAAAAAAGAGTCACAAAATAAAGAAATATTTGGATTGCAAATATATTTCTACTTTTCTTTCAGACTGCTGTTGCTTAACATTTATTTTGATTTGTATGTCAGAAATGCCATATGACTGACTATAAGTTGTTTATATTCTGCATTAGTTTGTATGGACATTAGTAGCACTACATGAAAAATACTAAAAGTTTTGATCACTAGACTCAGTAAGGTGCCTAGTGCCTCAGCCAATTGATGTCTTTTAGACTTAGTATTGTACTGTTAGATTACAGAGCATTCCCTACCTTGGGAATGATTAAAAGTCTCTTGAAGTAAAGTAGCCTTTTTAATTACAAAAACTAACCTAGTTAAATCCCTTCCTACAACTTACAAGCTATCTTTAAAACATTATTCACAAAAACAGTCACTGCACAGAAAAAAATTGTTCTAAGTTAAGAACTTACTTTTTATAAATGAAGCACCTGAGATTCATATATAAAGTGTGTATTTATCTGTCTTAACACCACCAACAACTTTGCAGTTAACACAGGAATAGTTAAGATAGGAATTGCTATCTGCAAGCTTTTTTTTTTTCATCATCAGGATTTAATTTTATTAGTTAAAGGAAAAAAAAACCAAGACAACACAAAACAAAAAGAAACTTAAGAGAAAACAACAGAAAGCTATTCAGTGTTCTTGAATTTACTTACTGACCAAAAAGACAAGAACAGTGTTGCAGAAAAGTTATTTTTCAATCAAAGATCTCTTGTTGGTGTTCACTCAGATACGAGTATTAAAATGCATTTAATATAGAGTATTGCACAGTACCCTTACTTTTTTTAAACACAGAACCACAGAATTGCGGGGGTTGGAAGGTGCCTCAAAAGATCAAGTCCAACGCACCTGCTAAAGCAAGTATTCTACAATAGGTCACACAGGTAGGCATCCAGACAGGTATTGAATGTCACCCCGAGAGACTTCACAATCTCTCAGGGCAACTTGTTCTAGTGCTCCATCAGCCTTACCATAAAAAAATTCTTCTACATGTTTTTATGGAACTTCCTATGTTCAAGTTTTAAACAATTACTCCTTGTCCTATCACCACTCACTTCCAAGAAGATCTTGGCCTCAACTATTTGCCTCCCACCTCCTCTGAGATATTTATAAGCTTTAATCAGATCTCCCCTCAGTCTTCTTTTCCTCAAGCTGAACAGACCCAGGTTACTCAGACTATCCTCAGATGGGAAATGCTCCAGGTCCTTTAAGATCTTTGTGGCCATCAGGTAGACTCCTTCTAGATCTCTCTTCGTTTTGTATTGTTTTGATTTTCTCTCTTTCTTTCTTTTTTTCTTTTTTTCTTTTTTTAACTAGGGATCCCAGAATTGGACATAGTATTCTAAATGTGGCATCACCAAGGCAGAACAGAGGGAGAGGATCACCTCCCTTGACTTGTTCAGTACACTCTTCTAATGCACTGCAAGATATCATTGACCATCTTGGCCACAAGGGCTTAATTCTGGCTAATGGGCAACCAGGACCACTCCTCCATCCTTCTCCACAGAGCTCATCTTGAGCAGATGATCTTCTAACCTGTACTGATGCATGCAGTTACTCCTCCTCAGGAGCAAGGCTCTGTACTTACTCTGGTCAAATCTCAGTGTTAATTTATGAATATTCTTATCTGTTACCTTTCTCATCAAGACAAGTAGTGTAGAGATTCTGGACACACTGAAACACAAAAATCAGGATGTCTTCCTATGCATAGAATCTGATACATTGGCATTGGTCTAGAAGCAGAATATATCTAACATGAACAATAATAATTTAATAATTTAATAATGCATTGACCTTTGGTTATTTAACACAGCAAAGTGCTAAAATGAACATGGATATTAAAAATTGATGAGAACTTCAAAAGCAATATTCGACATGTTGGCAGTAAATTTTTTCTGACACATTTAAAATTTTAGATGTTTTTCTTCTGAGTGCTTTAGATAAATGCAAGTGTAATTGAAAATAAACGGCAGATCTATTTATCAATGCAGAAGTAGTAGAAAATGTTATTCCATGTGCTAATCCTTTCTAACAGGTCCCTAGATTATTCACAACTAGTGCCTGTTTATTTCTCTATTACTTCTAATAAACTGAAAGTATTTGCTTTTATTTTGTCTATCATCTCCTTTCATATAATTTTATCTATTTTTAAGACCTTTAATATTATTATTTCAGTTACAAAAGTGAACAGATTTCAAGAGTCAACATGAAGTACTGTGTTCAGTTTTGTGCCCCTTGTTACAAGAAAGACATCAAGACCCTGAAGAGTATGTCCAGATAAGGGCAATAAAGCTGGTGAGGGGTCTGAAGCACAAGCCTTATGAGTAGTGGCTGAAGGAGCTGGGATTGTTCAGTCTGGAGACAGGATTCTCAAGGGAACCATTGTTACTCTCTACAGCTACCTTCAGGAAGGCTGTGATGAGGTGGGAGTTGGCATTTTCTCTCATTTAACTAGCAAAAGGACTAGAGGGAATGGCCTCAAGTTGTGCAGGGGAGATTCAGGTTGGATGCTAATAAATGCTTCTTGGTAAGAGTGGTCAGGTGCTGGAAAGAGCTGCCAATGGATGAGTCTTTTCCAACCTTGGTGATTCTTTGATTCTATGTATGTAAGACCGAATAGCAGTATGTGCAAGACATAGCTGCCTCATTCCATAGGTGTGAATTTAAAAAAAAATCAGTGAATAACCAAGTGAACTACTGTTAGTTTACACAACAAGGTTATATTTTTAGACATAAGAAAATTAAATTTAAATTTAGGAATACAATACTTTCTGTCGTTATGGAACATTACAACAGCTAAGGCTGATTTCAAAGCAAGTGATCACATCTAATTTTATTTTGAGATCATTTTTCACAATGAAATCACAAAGTGCTGCATATAACAGTCATTATTACCTGTTTGGAAGTTAGATTTATGTGAAAATGAAAGTCAGGATCATGGAAGAAAACCAATTAGCCAATTAGTCACTTAAACAATCAAAATCTCTGGAAATATAAATAACATAAAAGATAGCGCAAGTTTTCTTTCTCTCTATGTTTATTAATGTTTAGTAGCATGCCCAAAAGTCTAAGTTTTTATGCTAGGAAGATGCTAATTATTTTATATTAAGAAGTCATAAGTTTTAAAAATTAAATCTGTAGATGACTACAGACAACAGTACTTCAATGTGAAGCAGAAATTAAAATATATATATAGTACAAAGCTATTTTATTTTCCCTAAATGGGTAGCCATTGGAGTTCTTTTCCATTTCTATTTTTATGCAGATTGAATGCTTTTTAATTAACATTATGAATACAGTATATTTAGCAGACTTGGCTTCTAGAGAATCAATTTGTCTCATATTTAAAGTAAATTCTACTTTCTGAGATGAAAATAGACTTATTCTGTTATATACAGCAATTTATCTTGAGAGCTTCTGTATCTTTAGTCCTTGAAACAAGAATATCTTCAATGTAACAGAAGCAACCAATGAAATTCCTGCTCATTTCACGTGGGTTAAAATGAAGTGTGGCAGCCACTTCTTGAATAACAGTGCATGAAACATGTCTGCTCCTATTAGAATCTATGGACGTGGCACCAGCAATAATTGTTTTTCTTCAAACAACTGCATTCACACAGTAAACGTTTTGCCATTTTTCATTGTCCAAGGTATTCTACTGATCCTTTCTTATGTAGGCAGGTCGCAACTACCAGGAAAACTAATGCTTGTTATTTTCATCTCAATAGTGACTCAAACCTTCCAATTATTAACAAAAGTCCCATCATACTAGACAAAATGCAAGCAAAGGATAGGCCTTGTTACAAAGAACTCATGAGTGGGGGATCATTTGAACAAAGACTTAACTAGACCCGCCCTAATTTCAACTTAATGATTACTCATTTATGAGGAAGGCAAGAACAGTTTGACAGATGCTTTTCAGCTTTTTTCAGCTACTGATGGTAAGGAAAGAGGTAGTAGATAGAGTAATACTCCGTAGTTGGTGTGGATAATGAAGAGTTGGGAAGTTACCTCTTCTGCCTTCCTACAAGGCAGATGCTTTATGAAAAACTATCTAGATTGCCAACTTCGAAATATCAAGAATAATAATTTGAATTTCACTGCAAACTCTGATACAAACAAATCACAACTACATGATTTTTAATCTGTCGTTTTACTTGTTGTCTTTCAGTCTTTAATTTATGCAAGATTAAGGATGTTCCTGTGATTTTTTAGCACATCTTCACCTGGCATTAGAAAAAGAAATAGGAAAAGATGGAGCAAGCATTCATTTCATTTAATTGTATTGTTTCTGTCTACTTTTCTACTGTCCCACTTCCCTAGATTTTTTTTCATTTTGTCACGTTTTTTTTATTATTAATATTATTATTTTAACAATATATTACTTATTTTAGGGACATGAAAGACAGAGAAGGTGGTATGAGACAACCAGCATGGCTTCATCAAGTTCTGTCTGACCAGCCAAGTGGTCTTCTGTGATGGTATAAAAGCATTAGTGGACAAAGGAAGATCCACTGAAGTCATCTATCCAGACTTCAGTAAGGCCTATGACATGCTTTGCCATAACATCCTTGTCTTCAAATTGGAAAGGTATGGATTTGATGGGTGGACCATTTGATGGACTAGGATCTGGTTGCAAGTTTGTACACAAAGTGGTCAGTTGATCAGTGTCTGGATGGAGATCAGTGATGATTGGTGACCCTCAGACGTCTGTACTGGACCAATGCTCCTTGATATCTTCACCAGTGTCATCATTAGAGGGATGCAGTGCACCCTCAGCAAGTTTGCAGATGACAGCAAGTTGTGTGGAGAGGCTGACATTACTGAGGGACAGGAGACCATCCAGAGAGATGACACAGACTTGAGCAGTGAGCCCAGGAGGTTAAACAAATCCAAGTGCATGGTCTTGCACCTGGGTCTCGTCAACTCCCCACTACCAAAACAAGCTGGGGGACAAAAGGATTGAGCACAGCCCTGCCAAAAAGAACTTGGGAGTCTTGGCAGATGTCAATCTAGACATGAGCCAGGAATGTTCCCTAGCAGCCTAGAAAGCCAGAAGTATCCTGGGTTGCATCTGAGGAACTGTGGTCAGCAGGTTGAGGGAACTGATCCTGCCCCTTTACTGTGCACTGGTAAGACTTCTAATGAAATTGCATCCAGATGTGGAGTCCTCAGACATGGACCTGTTGAAGCCTGTCCAGAGGAGAGTCACAAATATTATCTAAGAGATGGAACACTTCCCTTGCAAGGACAGGCCAAGAGAGATGTGACTGGTCATCCTGGAGAAAAAAAGGCTTCAGAAACACCTGATATTAGCCTTTCAGTATAGAAAGAGGGACTACAAGAATGAAGAGGACATACTCTTTAGCAGGATCTGTTGTGACAGGACAAAGGGAAACAGTTTCAATCTAAAGGAGGGGATATTCAGGTTCAGTATAAAAAAACGATGAGGATAGTGTAAAATGGGGACAGGTTGCCCAGAGAGATGGAGAATGGCCCATCCCTGGAGACATTCAAGTAAGGATGGATAGATGGAGTTGTGAGCAACCTGATCTAGCAATAGATGTTCCTGTTCATTGCAGGGGAACTGGACTAGATGACCTGTAAGGGTTCCTTCCAACTCAAAAAAATCTATGATTTTATTGTTGTGATTTATGGAAAAACTCTTTTACAACAAAATTCTTCATATTGATCAATCTAATTTGGTGCACTAATTATAGTTAGAATTTTTAAATGTTGCTATTTATACAAATAATAATAACATACTGATACTTCCTGTTCCTTTTCTGATTTCCACAATGACACCAATAACCATACTAATTACTATGATCAATCACTGTAATCATAAGAACTACTTTAATTCCAAGTACCTCATACATATAGACATCAGTATTTACAGAAATTACCTTTCCTTTCCAGCCGTGCTACCTTTGAGCTCAGACTCTGACAGATACAAGAAAGATTTTTCAGTTTATGTGAAACGGAATCTTTTCCCATGTGGCAAAGAGAACATCTGAGCAGGTTTCAGAGAGGAAATTTCTACATCATCACATCTCTCCAGCTAAGCTTGCCTTACAAAGTTCACAAATAGTTTCTCAAAAATTCCATAACAGGGAAGTTTCCCAAACTTTTGCAAATGTTTTAAAAATGTTTCATGTCAGTCCTTAGTAAAAGAATCTGTAGTCAAGGTAGAAGAACTAGACAAGAAGATAAGAATATTAAGAAGGCTGCAACTGTGTACGAGCTTGAATGAAGCAAATATTGAAAAAGTGGCATCTATAGTACTTGAATATTAAAATCTGTGGCAGCTATTTTGTATATTACTTACAACATCTGCTCTAAAAGTATGCTTCTTATGTCATTATGTTGGCTCATGACATCAGAAGCTGATGTTAGCGGTATGACAGTAGAGGTTGAACTTTTCTGCCAATAGTCCATTACATTTTGTTGCTGTGTGACTGAAGGCAGAAGAGGGGCAGTATGACAAAATGTCATATGTCATGAAAGTGCATATAAAGCACAGGTGTGGAATTGAATTCCTCCATGTGAAAAAAAAAAAAAATGTACTCTTTGATATTCATCAATGCTCACTGAATGTTTTTGGAGACCAAACAATGGATGTTTGCACAGTGAGGAGGTGGCTGGCACATTTTAGCAACAAAGCTGTCATGGCATCTGTGAAATAGTGGGTTATCTTCACTGGTATAGATTTCTGTGGACACAGTGTGCTCATCACTGGTAAAAATGCATAGCTGATGGTGGAGACTGTATGGGAAAATAGTGAGAATTTGGTCTATCTGTACAGTACTGTTATTGTGCTCTTTGTATATGCTGTAGTTTCCATGGAAATAAATATGAGGCATTATCCTTCAGAGTATGTTTTTCAGAGCATTATCCATCCAGTCTAAGTAATGAACCCAGCTGGGACAAAGGAGTTACACAATTCATTGCCACTCTCTTGGTTTAATAACTGTTTGAATTTTTTGACTTACTTTTTAAATATAGTGAGATATCAACATGAAAATATAGTAGGTAATGTGCAAGAACAAATATGTTCACCCTTAAAGAAGTCTAAGACAATGTAATATTATCTAAGAGCTCCAATCTTATTACCTCCATCTGCTTCGCTTGTTAGCTCATTAAACCTCATTAACATCCAGGTGATAACCCTGTTCTTTTTGAATATCTAATATGCAAATACATATTCTGTACTTAAACTCTCTGATTTGTGCAAAACTCTTCTAAAGCAAGTTTTACACTTCTATACAATCAAACAGCTAACATAAATGAAATTACAACAATATAAAAAACCCAACTTTTTCTCTGAATTTTACAAAAAGACATCATAAAACCCTATGAAACTGCAGAAAAAAACCCAAAACTTTAGAATGGTTCTTAAAGTACACAAGAAGCCTTCTGTCTCTTGGATAGTTTAATAATGAAAGCTATCAAAAACTAACTTGTAGAAAGAGATAATTTTATTTCTAATAAAAAAATTGAGATCACCTTCTCAAATATATACACAGTGACTGCAGCATTTTTGGCTTCTTTAATTTCCTGTGTGATGACATTCTCACCCAACAGTGGCTTTGGAAGCGTTTTGCCTTTTTCCCAGCATTTTAATGTGACATATCAGATGTCATAATGTTGCTGGGTTTTTCACTGAGTAGCTAGTCAAAACTAATCAAAAGTCATATGTGGACCTGTATCACAGTCTATATAAAGTAAATGAGATATTTCATAGTAAGAAATCGATATAGTTGTTTGCTGACATATATACAAATATGTTTGCTTCTATTCTGAACAGAAAGGCCCTGTGCAATGTTTTACCAGATTTATCTATGGCTGAAGCACACTACTTTAAACTAAGAATGTGCACTGTGCATTTAAGAAGGAAAGTTCCCTCTTGGTATTACTGATAGTGATAGCCTTGCGAAGATTTAGTATTACATTTTAATAGAGAAAGAATATGAACTAGTTTTACTTGTGAAATTGTTCAGTTAATGACATCTGAATGTTCTAGTAACTTCAGTTTATTTCATTAGCTGGCTTGCAAAATATCTTCTAAAAATTCAGTAAAGTAATCTTAGCCAAGAAGAAATTAAGAAAATGTAGAAATGATTCAGTATTTATAAATGAATCTTTGGGAGAATAATTTCTTATTTAAATACAATTTTAAAATATTTTAGTGAATGAGACTTTCAAGGTGAGGCTCGATAAGGCCCTGGGCAACCTGATCTAGCTGTGGTGCCCCCCTGTTCATTGTAGGAGAGTTGGACTAGAAGGGTTTCAGAAGTCCATTCCAACTCTAAGGATTCTATGATTCTATGATTCTAAGCTGAGTCATAAAGACTAGCAAACAGAGTAAGACATTAGATATGTTCAAATACGTAAGGCTCCCATTATACAGATTGACCAAACTGAGTAGGACTGTTAGATTCAGAGAAAATCAACTGGCAGCACACCATTACAAATGATCACTGATCATTCACTACAGTAAATAAATAAATAAATAAATAAATTGCCAGATGTAATTGCAGTAAATAAAGAAAGAATTCACCATCTTTTTTTTTTTTTTGTCCATTAAAAAATAAATTCACAAGTTGGATTTAAAGAAGTATATCGAAAGCTCAAATTTTATCACTTACTGAATGTTTGATACAGATGAAAAATTTTAATATGAAGACCACAATATAGATTATGCAGAGCGTATAACGTAATTAAAAGTCACTATTTACCTGGAGAAAACTAATGCGTACTGATAGTCATGAAAATCTGATGTGGCACAGGTAGTTCCACTTACAAGATGGAAAACAGAACCAGAAATCCAAGCCAACTTACGTGTCTAGAAGTGAAGATATTTGATACGATGTCAGTGTTGCTGTTTGGGAGCTAAAATGTTGATAGCGTATCCATCATTACAAAGATCAAAATATTGAGAGAAATACATGAGATAGTAATTTAGACTCCCTCAACAATATAGTCCCAGGTGCCAAGAGCCTACTGAGCTAACAAGGAGTGTGATAGAGTCTTTCCTAAGTCCAGGTAACATTGCAAACCAAAAAAGATTAGATAATTACAATCCTAGGATCTCTTGGATGAAAAACAGTGAGGTTTACAGAGCAATCTGTCAGTTTTGCAGTGGATTATAAAAAAAACTCCCAGCTCCCACAAATTGCTGATCAACCTTTTCTTTGATAACATGGGCAGTATGGGAGGTCTTGCAAGTGAAAACTGAAACGAGTGCTTTTCAGTACAGCTACCATAACAGGCAAATGTAAGAGCCTCCCTGGTATCATTCATTCAATTCCAACCCAAATACTTTCCCATTTCTATCAATGGCTACTCTGTCAGCCAGGAAAGGTCCCACTGCCCTGCCACATAAAAAAAGGTAAGACTAAGAGAAAAGGAGATGGACATTGTTACTATCTTTACTAAATCTTCTTAACTCATGCTTTGGTTTTCAATGGTGAAATACTTTAAATACAAGCTATATTCATCTCATAAGATCAATGCAATAAAATTGTAAGGGAAATACAGAACTTAACTGAATATGAATATATTCATTTACAGTGTTCAATGGTAAAATAGACAGTATAAATTTAACATAATTTAATATACAAACAGTCCAGAACTTCCAACTGTTACAGCATCACTATACTACGTAAGCCCATTACAGATAGTTTTTCATCCAATATTAACAAAAAATGCAAAGGTGTATAGATTTTAAATGCTAAGAACAGATAGAAAAATTACCTGAAATCTTGACCTAATTTAAAAATTAGAAAATGCTTGTAAATGTTCTTCTAAATATTTTTCTAAATATTATATTTAGAATTCTATTGTTCTATTTTTCTAAATATTTTTCTCCTTCAAAAAACCTCAGATATATATTTAACTGTTTGAAGAATAATTTCTGTCATTTACATGCTACTTTTAGATGGTAGACTAAGAAATAAAGCTTCCTGAGCAATCAGAAAAAATAATGAAGGCCTAGAAATCTTACTTTTGTGTTTCCCTCATATGTTTTGTTTTCTTGAAAAGCTATACTATTTAAAGTGTTTTGTTTGGAATGAATTTTTGTCTGTATCCATATAGTGTGTTGGCTTTTTTCTGCAATCACTGCACTTTTATGGGGATTTCTGGCAACTTCTGAAGTGGATGAAAGAAATAAAACATAACGAAACACAAAGACTGTCTTGTCTTAGAAAGTAACCTTGCTAATATACAAACCTATAACTATTGTGTTTTGATATCTTTAACTAAGAAGAGTAATTGGACATTACTTGCTTCTTTCTCCCATATGACTGTAGTTTTAAATAATTGACAGAGTAAACAGTGAATTATTTTGCTCAGTGACCGATTATATAATGATAGAATGAATGTGGGTTAAATATGATTTGGGTTAGGAAAATTGTATTTAATCAGCAGGAGTTTTATGTACAATTAAAAGTGATCAGAATTTGAGAATAAGCACTTGACTGTGCCCTTTACACAGTAGGTGTCTTAATGTAACCTTTATCTAGTGAGGTTTTGATGTTTTTTCATTGTGATGAATACTGCTTCTGCATTCTTATACCATAATTTTCTTAATTGAAATGTTTCATGGGATTTTTGAGTGCTTATTCCATTCAACAAATAAAACTTACTGTTTCTTCATTTTGCAACATTTACTAAATGTTGTAATGGCAGTCCAGATCCAAGAAACTGAATATATAAAAATATATACCTAAAAGCAGTGCTCATCTGGGGAATATCTATTTCCTTGTAAGTAATTCAAAAACAATGAAAGCAGAAAGCACATGTGGACAATAATTCACAAGACAGTACTTTTAAGATTGTTTTTGTTCTTTTAAAATAGATATTGAATTATATCAGCCCCATGTTCTAGAGACAGACCAAAAGAAGCCATAGTGTTTTGAAGTCAAGTTCTGAAGCTATTGATCCACAGACCACTTCCACGATATGCAGTTTTATTCAGGAACTAGTCCAGTACCAGACCAACTATAGAGAATTAAAAATCAAGTAATCTTTCTGAAGAAAAGTTTGAAAACATGAAAGATGCTAATATAAGCAGATGTAATGAATAAAAGCCAGGTCACTGTTAATTAGATCTCAGATACACGAAGGGATACAATCAGAAAAATTGTCACCTAAGCAGAAAGCTTCAAGTCTATTTCCCACAGCTCTGAAATTGCGCAGGCAGGATTTCCACGTTTTAAGTTCTTTACACACAAAGTAAACAACTGAAACTGAAAACATGTAATACACCTAATTCCCTGAGAATGCACACAAAAACTACAACACGGGGAGAAAATCAGCATGCAGACAATGATTTCAGATATTCATCCCTGTGGGAAGTTTACATTGTGAAAGCTAACCTGGAAGAAATTCACTTACTTCTGAAGCAGATAGCAAATTCTGCAATATATGAAGGGAAATTAATCTATACATACCATATTTTGGTGTGTATCTTTGAAATCAATGAAGGGTCTCATAAAGTTAGAGGATATTCAGAAGAGGATTAGAAAATAAGCATTTGAGTAAATTAATTTTTTCCTCTCCTCATGCTTACAGAAACAATTTTCTTAGGAGATAATTATTTGTCTTTAACACTTATTAGATCTTTTTACACCCTTTTAAAAGAAAAAATATTTTAACTTTACTAAAAAATATATATAACACAAAAGTCACTTCTGTAGTTATGAGATTTTCATAGAGTAATAGAATCATAGAACTGTTTGAGCCGTGTCAGTCTCTTGCCCTCCTTTTCTGACTTCCTACACCAGGAAGCTCGGCCAGTTGTGCTCTGCTTTCCTGTTCTTGTGGATAGTTTCCCAGGGGGCTTTGTTGACTAACTCCTTGAAGAACTGGAATTTGAATTTCCTAAAATTTAGTATCCTGAATTTACTCTTTCCCTGTCCCCATATTCCTCAGAAAATGAGTTTTAATCTAGCATTCCAGACAATGAGAAATTGAATCCTAAATGAGAGATGATACACTGATTTGCTTCAGGCAGTAGTAACAAAGTGATCTCTTACTTATTTTTCGTTTAACAGATTGTCATAGATTTAATGAACTTTGAAGTGGAAATAACTAGGTAAAGTAGAAGAAACTCGAAGTTATCATTAAAGACAATACTGATAAAGTTACTGATTCAGTTTTCGTTCAGAATTTTTTCTTAAGTGGTAATAGATATTGTTATATTTACTACACTCTATTACTGCTAATAACTTTCCTACTTCATCAGTTGATAAGACGTGTCTGGAAAAAACTTCTAAATAAGGGAAAACTTTCCCTTCTTTGATTACTATTTGTGTTACTGTTAGCTGTTAAACTCAGCTCAAATGAAAAATACTACATTATGAACCAAGGTAAAGACAAGAAATAAGTTCAGTAAATTAAGATCTTTAAGTGTATTTATGCTTCTAAAGATTCCTAATATGCCTCTCCAAACAATATTGTTACTAAACTTTGACCAAATTCAATAAATATTTTCCAGATTCAGATTTTCTTCTAGAAGCATTATAGATGTAGTAGTTTGATTTTGGCTAGGAGCCAGATGCCTGCTCATTCTTTCTCCCTCTTCAAAAGTGACAGAGGATAAAATAGGATGAAAAAACTCTTGGGTGAAGATAACAGGAAAATCACCAGTTAATGTCATGGGCAAATCAGATTCAACTTTGGGAAAAAATAATTACCTATTTAAAATAGAGCAGGATGAGGAGAAACAGATGAAAACTTAAATCTAATTTCTACCTAGGCTCAGGTTTGCTGCTTAGTTCTCAGGTCCTCTACCTCGCTCCAGAACAACACAGGAACTTGGGAATAAGGGAAGTCTGTATCTGTTTCCCTCTGCCACAGAGCTGTCCTCTGCTCCATAACAGATTCTACCTGCTTTGGCAACATCTATCTGCTCTGGATCATAGTGCTCTAAAGGCAATGTGAATATCAGTTCCTGGACCAAGTAGCCCTCCTCTCCTCCTCTGAACTTGATAGCCCTGAGAGAGTGCATAGGAGAGTGCCTAGTCCTTTAAGGGTAACTGGTCAAAGATCTTTTCCAATGTACCAAGGGATGATCTGAGAATCACAGAACTGTAGGTGTTCAATGAAACTTCTGAAGGTCATCATCTAGTCCAACCTCCCTGCTAAAACAGGTTCCTTACAGTAGGTTGCACAGGAAAGCATCCAGGCAGATTTTGAATATCTTCAGAGAATGAGCTGCAGCTTCCTTGGGCAGCTTGTTCCATTGCTCCATAACCCTCTAAGTAATCAAGTTTTTCCTCAAGTTCAGATAGAACTTGCTCTGCTCCAGTTTATACCCATTTTCCCCTGTACCGTCACTGGACACAACAAAAAGAGCTTGGCCCCAGCACTTGCTCCTGGCCATTAGATATTTATAAGCATTGATAAAATCCCCTCTCAGTCTTCTCATCTCCAATTTAAGCAGACCAGACCTCTCCACCTTTTGTTACCATCCACTAGACTCTCCACAGCAGTTTCCTGTCTTTCTTCAACTGGTGAGCCCAAAACTGTACACTGTACTCTAAATGTGGCCTCACCAGGGCAGAGTAGAGGGGGAGGATCACCTCCCTTGACCTGCTGGCCATGCTCTTTTTAATGCACCTCAGTATACCATCGGTCTTCTTGCTCACAAGGGCACACTGCTTGTTAAATTAAATTCACTTAAATAGGCTTGTTCAAAACTATAGTCAATTGGCTGTGATTTATCACATGAATGCATATATATATATACACATAAAGACTGAGTATTTTCTTTGAAGTTCTCTCTGTAACTTTTTTTTTAAACATATTTCACTACAGTGAGAACCATTTGGATCTGAATTTTGGTTATGATCAATACCTGTATGACACCATAATTTAAGCATTTAACATATATATGTACGCTAAAATTCTTCTAGACAGGTATCTCAACATTTACATGCATATGTAAGAACATAAATATTTAACTAGGTCATTTCTAACATATTCACCCTTCTCCATGGATATTATATTTTTGTACTTTCTATTCTTCTTGCTTGAAAAATTACATTTAAAAAATTCTTAATATTTTATAATGTCTTTTGTGCTTTCTTTTCTTTAGAGGTATTTTCTGAACACAGGATTAGACTGTCCAAACCAAGATAAAGAAGTTCTAAGTCTGCAGGCCTGTGAAAGTATTACAAATTCCTATGAACTCAGTGGGTCATGAAAAATTTGGTGCCCTGCTTTCTTGACAAAGATTAACAAGAACAGAAGATGGCTTGGCACAAATCCATTTTGTGACGAAAATTGCCATGAGAATACAAAATAGCACAATGTTAATCCATTCTCATGAAAATGATGTTAATGAAAATGAGAAATGGCATCAGCTAAATCCATTTTCATTACTCTGTTATGATTGCAATCTTGTAGCTTTCAGATAGTGTGCCGAGCAAAAAGATCTATGTTTTAACCACATTTTTAATGTATTTGATGCACATCTCCTGGCCATTCTATATTTTGTTTTATACTTTACATTGTTATTTTAAAGAAGCTTTCAGATCAGTTCCAGGTAGATAAATCTGTCAGTATATATATTAATTGGCCATTCCTAAACACATAGAAGCAAAGCTGTGGGACTGTGAAGAAATTGCAATGCTTGACCTGATTAATGAAAATGAGGACACCCTTCCCCCATATTTGAGAAACTTATGTAAAAATTGATAATGGCATAAAACTGTAAGTACTCACATTAAATTAACTTTCCCTGAAAAAAAAAACAAAAACAATAAATATGTATATATTCCAGTGAAATGAAATGTCTGATGTTTTTTGGATTCCAAGTGGCTTAAGATATTCAAATTTTTAACATGAGAACTTCTTTCTCATTTAAAAGGAACTTGATACATATTACAAAATGATTTTCTGACTCAAAAAATCTTCCAGTTTTATTCACATAGAATTACGTTGTATTTTTTTCTAAGTAATAGAAATATGTTGCCATTGCAAAATATGCAAAATTTTTGAACAGTTAGAAAGTTTTGCACTGATCAGCTTTGAACTGAACTCAGAGACTTGCCTTGCCTTGTACATCTTATCCTATAGCACTAAATCTGCTCTTGGTCCAGTTATCCTAATTAAATTCAAAACCGACCCAAAATCTTCAAAACAGAGTTGCCACTGCTCTTCTGTTTGCCCATTAGCATTGAAGCTTAAAGTAAAAAATACATATACTGATTCAGAATCATATTAAACAATACCTCTGATCAATGCTTTGTATCATCTGAGCAATTAGCTGTTTTCTTAAAGAAGGTTCCTTTATCTCCACTTTAAATCCAGTTTACACATTCAATTGCAATCACTCTAACATGCAAGACTGTAAAATTCTATATAGATTAAATAAAGCCAATTTCATTTTTATTCAAAGGGACTACTGAAATATTGTCTAAATGGACTTTTGTCTCTCTTTTCATTCCCACAGAGTCTTTGTGCCACACCTAGCTATCTAAGAATTTATTGATATCATGATGCTGCCTCATAGGATCTAGCTGTTAAAATTCTCCTAATGAACAAATTGGTCTCTCTAGGCAGTGACATCAGACACTGTCTTTAAGGTGATCCAGGGTCTAATGAAGTGTTATAAAATCACACATATAGTTCCTTGGAAATCATATCTAGGACAGTTTTTGAAGAGAACTGTTTCAGTGTGGGCAGCAGGGAACCCAGCACTCAAATCTCAGATTAGTTTAAATAGAACTACTTGAACTGAGCAGAATCTGAATGGTCTGCACTATCTGAAAATTGGTCTTGGACACTCAGATTCTCTGACTGAACTTCTTTGTGTAGGTTCAATTATTTAAGGACATATGTTACATTTAGTTGTAGTGCCCTTCACAAGGTTGCTGTGTCAACTACCTCTCTTCTATTCTCACTCTCCTTTTAAAAACTCAGTTGGTAGCCAGGAGATATGTATCTCCTAGCTAAAGAATTCAACAAGAAACACACAGGCTTGATGATATGATCTGAAGTGCAAATTAAAAATAGCTAAATAGACATGACAATGGTGGACTGAGTTCTGATACCTTTAAAGGCCTTATGCAAGTCATATATACTGAATTAAAAAACAACAGCAACAACAAAAAACCCTAGAGTTGGGAATCACTCTAATTTAGGAGCACAAACTCTCTTAATCTTAATGAGGGAAATGGTATTATGTATAAAATATGAAAGACAAGATTCTATATGTCACTGAAATAGAATTACAATGTACACTGTTTACCTCTCAAAATATTTCTTCCTTATTAGATATTAAACAATAATTTATATATCAGACATTTCTTTCATCAGTTTGAGGAATAGGTCTCCGTGTATCTATGTGTTTGTGATTAATGCTTTCTGATGTAATGAGTTATCTGCATTGTTTTCTGGTACTTTGATTATCAACATTTTCTTACATCACTTGTTTTTCTATTAGGATGAGAAGAACTGCTAGTTTTTTGTCTGAGTAAGGATCAGACAGAATAAGCTTTTTCTCAGTAGAGCGGGGGAGTAGGTACAACATGCATAATATCAGTGATATGCAGAAAGGCGAAGAAAATGTGTTTACCCTTGGCCATTTTGGTAGATCTGCAAGCTTCTTGAATTTCTATGGGTTAAAAACTTCCATTCCATTCCATTCCATTCCATTCCATTCCATTCCATTCCATTCCATTCCATTCCATTCCATTCCATTGATTTCACTTCTGTTCAACTGGGCTTTGCGTCTATTTAATAACTTTGGAAAAGTTTGTTTCAATAGAATTGGTAGGCTAATGGTGTCCATCTGGTGATGAATCACAGACTGTTAGTCTCTCTCTGTCCTATTTTTCTTTATTGAGTAATACAATTCCTTTATCTTTAGCTGCAATAGTACTGGAAACAAAACAAACCTGATGAATAAAGCAGCACTGTTTTGCAAGTTCTAATACAATACAGTGTCTAAAGTACTATAAAAATGTTTTATATAAATACACATAATGATTGTCATCCTGTTAATGGTCTGGATCTAAACAGGTTTTCAGATTGAGCTAAAGTATTACAGACCATTGAGGGTCTGAAGCTGACATATCCTCTTGGAAGCAGTCTTGTAAAAAGATGTGCACAACAACAAAAGCAGATTCCACAAAAGTAAAGAGTCATAAAATGAAGGCTACATCAAATGGCATGATGTAGGAAATGCATTAACAGCTCTTTGGTAAGTGGGAATGGATAGCAATTGACATATTTTATCAGCTTTTGTATCAGCATGAGGTGACATTAATAACATACCATATAAATACGCAATTAAGACATTAGTGTAAAAATGACTTTCTATAAAGAGTAAAATCCAATAAAAGATAAGTATGCAATTCAGTGTCCTGCCTCGATTATGGGATTTGTTTGTGTCTTTGCTTTTGTTAAGATGCATTTTGTGCGCAATAGTTGTATCACACTGTGTCTGACTTAATGTGTGAGACACTTCAGTATGGCATGATTGTTTTCTTACTTCAGGCAGCCCTCCAGCTGTGGACAAGCACTTGGTCAAACTGATTTGCTCTTGACAAGAAGCTAAGAACATTAGACCTTCCAATTGCGTATTATTATTTTAGGGGGTTGTGGTGGCCAAAAGTATTATCTCAGTCCTTTCAAAACTGTACACTTTGGTCTGCTAATCAGTCACAACCTCTGCTCTTAGAAAGGGATAGAATAACGGCAGTATTAAACTCCTCAAAAAATGCTGTGGAGCTTACAGCAGTTTAGTAGTCTGTTAGACTACACTACTCCAGTCAATTACATACTGATTCTCACTCTTATGACAATGATTGTAACAAGAAGGAAATCGCGCAACACGAACCTTTTCTTGTGACAAAAGATATTGCAAGGATTTGACAGAATACAGAATTAAACTCATTTTCTTAGTAATCTTGAAATTATCAGCTGCTGTCTTCTTCAAATGCCATGACGGAGGTGGTTGCTTGGACATAGTCAGTCACAAAAATAGAAAGCAGATCTGCGTGCTCGTTCTGACACAGTGAATCATCATGCAGAGACTGTACTGTAAGTGATAAAGGCTGCTACTTATGCAAATTAATTATCAGGCAAGAAATCAAGTATTTTAATTTAGATGAACAAGACAAGAAGTAGGGATGAAAAGCAGAGCTTGGCCAAATTGACATGTTTGGCAGAAATCCTCCTTTTCTCATGTTGAGATGAAAATGATTTGTGCGATAGAATCAAAAGAGTACATACTCAGGCCATCCTGCCAGCCTCATTTTTTAAAACGTTTTGCTTTCTCCAGTATGATGCTGTTTTTCAACCTCCTCTCTGATATGCTGTTGAGGCTACTACATGTATTAAAACAAGTAAGGCTGAAAATCATTTTTATTTGTTTTAATTAGAGGTTTTTGTGATTAGAATAATAAGCAAAAATATTTCCTGAAAATCAAAAGAAAAAAATGTATTAAATGATTCAACTAGCTAACATTATCTGAATAATGAACAGTCTTTCATCAGCCTGAAAGATAAAAGTTCTGCAATTTAGAAATTAACTGGCATATCAAATGTCCTTTATGTTGTAGTCACAGGCTTTTAGGCTCTGTAATATTCCTCAGAAAGCATTAATGTTAACTAGTTCAGTCATTACTGTACTGACTATTTCAGATCCATTAACACAATGGGCTAAATTTGCAAAACTTGCTGGCTGTGTTTCACAACTGAGTTAGCCCCACATTAACTTGAAATAAAGCAATTGAAATGCAGAGCTGAACAAGAGCATGACAAAGTACAACATTATTTACATGATCATTCAAATATTGTTTCAAAAATTGAACCCGAGAATCCTGTTTTGTCTTGTTCAGATAAAATACATATCCTGGACTAAAGAAAGATTAATTCTCCATTACATCATAACATTTGTGTAAGCAACATGCATGTTCACTTTTATGGCAGCAGCTGGTTTTTAAGTACAATTCATAATACTTCAGCTAAAATAATATGAAAATATATTAAAGATAGTGAAATTTTATGCTACATGTAGTTACACAAAAGGAGATGACACTTCAAGAACACACTAGATGTTGCTTGTTTGTTTTAAGACTATTCAGTACAAATGGAATGAAACTCTGTAAATCAAACATCATTTGTATTTTAGGCAAAAAATAATATTACTGCCTGTTTTAAAAATAAGAGAACAGTCTGAGGCCATGACAAGGTCAAAGAGTCCTAGTACTGATCTCCTTTATGTTATAAATCACCATTTAATTTTCACTAAACAAATCCAACCTGTACAGATGCAAAATCTGACAGTGAATGGAAATAAATTATTTCCTAGGTGACAAGTTGGGAAAATGTGCATGCATTTTAACAGAAAGTGATTCATCCATGTAGTTATAGAATGATAAGGGCATACACTTTTTAATGATGAGATGTACTAAAGATGTCTTTCTTATATTTACTTGAGTATAAATAACTACTCTGCTTTCATCAATGCATCGTTTATCTTTAAAAGTACAAGCATGTAGTGGAAAACAGCAGGGACAAAAAAGAAATTCTGATTAATAACATTGCCAATGAGCTCCTGTTATTTGACTAGGAAATTTCATGAAAATGTCCAATTAGCTTTTTACCTAAAGTGAATATAGGGTTGCTCAGCTCACTACACAGTTAAAGATAATGACATGAGTAGTTCCTTCAATGAAGAGTTGCCTTTGCAGTTTAATCGGCCACCCACAGAAAGTGAATAATAAACTGACAGTTTGATAAATACAGAGGGCATTATAGCAGGTGACATTATACAGTGATAAGGGATATGGCTTTTAGAGGAAATATTTTTTTGAGATTTTGCAAAGACACGCAAGCACCTACATCTCTCATAACCTTTCCCAAAGAATACTGAATTGTTTAGAACACAAAAGAGTAACAAAGTATGAGACATCAAAGGAGGGAATTTAAAAAAATATAAGTAATTTATCTAGTCTTCCTAGTTTTAGTTCCTCTTTTTCTTACAATTTTATGAAATAATTATCCTGATGGACAAAGCTGCAGTGAATACAGGGTGACTATGATTTACTAAATAAGGGCAAATATGTCTGACTTCAACTGCCTAGTTGCAAGCTCACAGCAGTGGGGTGAACTGGCTCAAGAACAGGGGAAAGACAGGTACAATAAGCAGTCTCCAGAGTGTCTCTCTGCAGCTCTGAAAATTTCACACATAAAAACAAAAAAAAACAAACAAAAAAAAGGAAAATAGATTATACTAGATGATACACTACTTAGTAAAAATCAGCTGTTGATTTCAGTTATTTTATCTTTATTTCAAGCACACATAGTACATTAAGAAATGGGAAAATAAAGGTTTAATCTGTAGCTGAAGGAGAAATTGTACTGGAAAGTTGTTTTTTATTTTGAATCAATAATGGTTTTTTTTTTTTTTAAGATTGCTTCTTCCAGTGTGCTTCAGATCACATCACATAGCACGTTAACAGGATTCCCTTCTAATGACAGAATATGCAGTCCTGATCTGTAACTAATATATCCAGCCACTAATAGTCTCCAGATAGTGACCAGAGTTAATCCAAAATAAAGGTTCTGAAATGAATACCACGGAGATTTCAAGACTTTAGCTTGAATGGTTGTGCTGTCAAGATTCCCCCCAGTTGGATCATGCAACTTTGAAGCTTATCGGACTCTGCTACAAAAAGGAAAGATGTCCCAGATTTTGCATACCATGTACAGTATACTTCCAATTTACCTCTGAAGTACTGCTGAACTGCTGTCTGAGACATAAATATGAACTACAGCCACACAAGTTTCCTATTTAAGAGCAATGGGGAAGACGAGAGATCTTGCGACTACATTCAGAGATCATCTTTAGAAGTAGTATTTCTCCTATGAATTCTGATTCTCTTTATGACTGAGCAGTAAAGTCTGAAGTAGATTCTTTTATTTTAACACAGAACTTTTATGACTTTACACTGAAAATTACCAACCCTGGGGGAATTACAGTGGGCTAAAATGCTACTTACACCAAAAAATCTATCAAAATACGTAACAATACATAAAATATTAGAAATTGTACTGCTGCTTTTCTCTTTTTCTCCAAAGAAAAAATCTAGTTCTACACGGTTACTAAGATTTTTGGGTTTGTACTTCTGTATTTTTTTGGGGGGAAACAGCTGTTCTTATATTATATGCTCTCTGTTACTTGTTGTATGTCATGTCAAATCACCTTGGATTTAACAAAATCCTGCAAAAATCCAGCTTTCTTGTGGTCATAAGATAGTGGAAACTCCATCACTCTTATTTTAATAATTATTCACTCTCACTGTTAAAAGTACTTTGGTTCAAGTTTCCATCTTCTGGATTTAATTTCTGTATAATAGTTCCTGCTATCCTGTGCTTGTTATTTGAAGAGAGATATTAATAATGTGAAATAAATATATAAAGATGATTTAAGATCAACTTTCTTACATTGAAAAAGTTATATTCTTGAATTCTATCACAAGCATTGAAAGGTATAGTAACAACAGCCCCCCAGTAATTTTTGTGAATGTAAATTTCATCCAGATTTCAGCATAAATTATATCGCATCATGAATTACACCATGAGCATGTGTAGGAGCACAATCAACACTCTAGACTGTTTTCATTATTTAATTGTTAATTTAATTGTCAACATTGGAAAAGATTTTTGGAATAAACATGTTTGCTTTCAGAACAGTATATTGAAATATCCCACTTTATGATATTTTGATGTTTTATAAAAACAATCAAAAGAACCTTCAAAGTTCTAAAAAGTCAAGTCTTAAAAATTATCAGTAAACATAATATTTTCACAATGGTGGCAGTGGTGTCGTAATTATATAACTGTTCAGCCTTATATGACAAGAGGATTCTGCACTTCATAGACAGAAGAATCAACAGCTATTTCACTGACAGTTAGCAAAAATAAAATCAGAGTTTTGTGCATCTCATAAAGATTGGATTAATGAATATTTATGATCTGTAATTATAAAGGACTAGAGGAACATTACAGTTTTGTTTCAATAGCTTGACATAAGTGTAGAAGAAAAGAATAAATCACTTTGGATAGATTAAAGGAAAATAATTCACCAAACATTTATTTAGTTTTCTTCATTGAAATAAAAGGTACAAAAAATATTTTTCCCCAGGCCAAATCTCAAATTGTGTTCCTCTTGACACAATATTTTTCCTATGTAGATGCTGTTGCATCAAACAAGTATTCAGGAAGAAAAATAGCCTTTTAGCTAAAGTAGCTTGGATATTTTCTGTATGTTTTTCATCCCTGTAAAACTCCTTAAATACCAGGATTTTAGTTACTCCCAGTATCTCATTGAAGCTAACAAGAAATGTATAAAATACGTAAGCATTCAGTGAGCAAGCAGATGAAACAATAGCTAAATAAATTGCAAGGAAATTGCAAGAAGTAGCTTTAAAACTTCTAAGAAGGAGACTCATGGAAGTCCGTGTTAATCTCTTGACTATTAAAGCATAAAACCAGCTTCACAGTTTCAAACTCAGTATCTATCCTGGAAGATCTTAATATTTCTCCTTCACTTTGCCACTTAAAAATTCCACAGGCACCTTGAATTCCCTTTTCCTATGAAGGGTTAGCTGTGTGAGTAATTTCTCTTTCCTTTTTCTATTGTGCTTTTTTTTTTTTTTTCCATTTAACTGTATTTTGTGCACCCAATCAAGAAGAGATAAATGCAAGAAGTATCCAATCAATCTGTGAAGAAATCAGCATTCAGTATTATCAGCCCTTTAAGATAGTGAACAACGTCTATGAGCATCTAACAAAAAAAAAAAAAAGGAACTTACACTGTAACAGCTTGACAGTACTCTGAGATAAATGAATAAATTTAAGGAATGCATAAATGAATACTATTTAAGGAAAAAAAATCATCTTTGTGCCTTTTGATATAATAAATAATTAAGATTTATAACTGCTGTAATAATAGGGCTCATCCAAAATGTCAGTACTCAAGATGCATTTATGCCTAATAGCAGCTTCTTCATTATGTACCTTGGAAATCTTTATTAACTTAAAATATATTTTACACTTTAGTGTAAAATTCACTTTAAATACATTTTGAGAACAGGGTAACTTAGTATAGCTCATGTCTGAGGCAGGCTTTGCAATATACACGTGGAGATCAGCACTTAGAGTGACAGACTATGATCCAGTTTTGCTTTCTGTTTACACTGGCAGTTCTTCAGTAGATTTTGCATTGCTCATCTGTCCATTTGTTAACTTCATAAAAAGTTGATTTTCAAATTAGTATGGAAAATGATGTTATTTTCTGTTTTGCTTCATTATACATCTTTTCCAGATAAATGGTTTTGATTGGTTGAAAAAGTGACATTGCTTTTCTTTTTCTGTTAACACTCTATAGCTTAAGGAGCCACAGGAATATGGGACTTGGATGTGGATAATTTGACTGGCAGAAGAGAATGAATGCTAGACTGATAGAATGGGGTGATAATAATCATAACAAAATGCATCATTATACACATGAAATCATCATGTTGCTGCATCTATCACAATCAGTTCCTGTCAACATCTTCACTGTATAATAAATCTCACTTTCTTATAAATCTTCTAACTTCACCAAAAGCTTTAAACAAGCATGAATAAATATATATATAATCTTCAAATCAAGGTGTGTGGCACCAAAATTAAAGTCAACTCTTCTGAGTGGTTTTCTAAGTTTACATTTACTGAGATGTTTTATTTTGTTTTAATTCTCTAATGCTCTCTCCTGTTAGCATCCTTATATAATTGGAAAAGGTATCATGTCTGTGCCAAAGTTCCAGTAACTGTGGATATTTTCCATTCCCAATTCATCCTCAAATCAGTTAAAAATTGCCACTAGCATTATACTATTTCCTATCCCCTTTCTTGTTGGAAACTGTATAGGTATGCACCTCAAATGTACAAATCCCTCATGTAAGTGTATGTAACTCCTCTTCACAGATGTATAAATGTTGATATTTTTGTTTTACATTGCCATGAACCAAAAATACAGCTATGTATAAAAGTGTATTTGTCTTTTACAGTTAAAACTTTTCACATATGTCGTATTAAAATAATATTCTATCTTTATGACATTTTTCCAGTGCATATTTACATGCCTCTCTCTAATACCACACATTTCTCTTGCAAAGGCCAGCTATCACTGATGTTTCTTGAAAAAGGCCCCTAGAGAATTACTATATATTCTGATTACTTCAGGAAAGTGGTTTAGCCTGTAATTGTATGAACATAACATTTTAATGAAATTGCCTAAAGATTTCTCACTAATCACAAGAATTAATGATCAAGCAACATAACAATGAAATAAGAAATTCTAGTTAAGAGTTAAATAACTTGCATAGTTATTTAAAATTTAGTATTGCACATAATTAAATGGTTTCATTGCAAAACTGTCTAGAAGTCATCACCAGGGATGCTTGACAAAAGGGCAAAAATACTGAATATGTGAAAATTCTTGATGCTTACTATATTGTGTCTTAGTGATATCCTTTCTCATTAATAAAATGTCAAAGCATTGTCTCATAAATGTATTATAAAAATGCATACTTAATTGAAACATTACTTAATTTCTTCCAGTGTTCAGAAGGATAAAGGCACAATCTCTTTTTAATTTATGTAACAGTCACAGTAAAAACTGTCTTATTACACTTTTGTCATATCTTTGCTCAATAATATAAACAAATTTTGTACACTTGTACTTCAGGTTTATTTGTGAAGGTCTTTTTGAAAACACGTCAGCAACGCTTGGTGTAGGTATCCAAATAAATGGATAATCTATCTAAGTAAAATTGCTTGGAAACATAATCCATGCTATAGATAATGACAATTCAATAGAATCATAAATAAATAATGACAAAGAATAGATAATTACTCAAATGAGACTCACATCCCCCCTCATATGTGAGCTGATCATGTCATTTGAGTGAACTTCTCACTGGCTTTAGGAAGAAAAATATTTTTAGGAAAAAAACACCTTGATTTCAAAAGACAATTACTTTGTTTTTAGTTATTAATTACTCAGGGTATGTTAAGAAATACCAAAAAGTCAATCAAAACACTCTTAAATCCCATTCAGACACATTTTGCAATTCTCCTGTATGAAATTCATCTGAGTTCTGCTTAATGTTCATAATTATCATATATTTTGAGTCAAGTACAATTGTCCATTTTGTGAGCAAGAACCCCTAAACCAGGTATGCTCTACACTACTTGTATACAGCTTGCTGTTTTCAGCAGCAGTGTGAAAACAGTATCACTTAAGCTAATTTTAAACACCTTGGGAATATGTTTATTCTTTCAAATATATATCTAAATGCAAGTAAAAGATTTTCAAGGTGTGCTGCCATAAATAAGGACTAAAAGCCCTGGTAACCTCTTACGCTTTACAGAGTAAGCTCTTAAGCACATGTGTGGGCCTACATATAGCTCAGCCTCTATCTTTCTAATCTGGTGAAGAATTCAGCAGGCCACCATCTGGTATGCATGTACATCAACAACTAAAACACAGCTCTATAGTTCAATAATCACAAACTTTAACTGCTACTTACCACTTTTTTCCAGATATGAAGATCTCAGAATTAGACTGTCAAAAATCATAGAAGAATATCACAAGATTAACTGTTTTTGTCCCGGATTTCAGAAGCAGACAGGGAGAGCTCTTCTGTTGCTACAGAAACCTGACGCTGAGGATTTAATGACAGCATCAGATGGTATTGTACTGGAGATTGTCTGCTTGAGGTACTAGGCAGCAATCCCCTTGGTAAGGAGAATGAATATCAAATGTTTTCAATTTGCTTTACTGGTAGAATTCTTTAATTGCCTCAAATGTATTAATTTGATAATAGATAGCAAAGAGCTTTTATTAATTTTAGAAACAAATACACAAGTGAAATATAATCTGTCTGGAAGCTACCTAGGCAGATAACTAATCTTCCTAAAACCTTTACTTGATTTGTAACACTGATAAAATTAATGTTGCATTTCATATTTTGAGTTTGAGGAAGATATATTTTGCTGCTCAAAATCTTTGTCCTTTAGCTAACAACATATAAAAATGAAGAACTTTTAATTCTTTTAAGCTTGCTCATTATTTATTATTAGAAATGAATTAAAAATTAAAAATTTTCATTATTCTTCAGATTCAAAAAAATCCTGGAACTAATCAAATTCAGGGATTTGTTTCATAACTAGCCATTCATTTAGATTTGTAAGTATTTTTATTTTGTGATGTGAAATTTAAAACTATTACAATTAAAAACAGTCTGCACAAAGTGTAAGGTATTACTTGTCTTCTGTGGCAGTTTAAAATGTTCTCAAATAAATCCTTTTTGCGCTTCAACAATTGTTCAGAATTTCATTTCCTTGATTAGCTGGTCATTATCAGATGAATAAATATCAAAACAGTGCTTTTGGAAAACAATATTCAAATATCAAATATGACTTATCTTTTTTAGCATCTCTGAGCTCTGGAATATTATTAAATTAGGAAGATTATATAAATACACTGAAACAATATTTTATACTTTATCAAGGGTCTTTAATTCCAAGGTATCTTACAAGTATTTTACATGTAGCAATCCACTGCATAATTTTGGAAAGACTGCTTATTGTATTCACAAAAGTAACCCTTTACTTTCTGAATAAAGCCACTGTAACTTTACTCTCCAAAGAGATGTGAAAGAACAGCCATTTCAAAGATCTAAACCAAACATCACACAGAAGTAATTGATTTATTTGCCTCTGCAGGTTAAAGATTGATTCAGACATATTGATGTTTAAGTCTGTGTCTCTAGGATACTTTGGTGATTTAAACATGAAGATAACACCATCAATGAACCTTACAATTATCAAAGGATATTTCTGATTATATTAATGGTAGGTTCAAAAAAATAGCTCTACCTACTGTTCTTCAAAATAAAGATAAAAAAATAGTGACAAGCTGACATAGAGAAATCTCTTGATCTGAAAACATTTTCTCCTTGGGGTCTTAAATGCTAGAAAAAGTCTACAAAAATTGCTGTTGATCTTTGGTCAAATTCAAACAATGAAAAAATGATGATGAACTTTGTGTATGTGTTAAATTCTGAGCAGGAATTAGGAAGTTTGAATAAGGTTAAGAGGAGATACAGAGTAGGGTTGTCTTCAGTAACTAAAATATATGCATATATATAAATTCGGGGTCAATATAAGTTTTCTGTAGTTAAATACTTTTATCTCTTTAAAAAAAGAAATCAAAAACATCTCTAGAAAAATTTAGATTTACTTTCAAATGAAAGATGTTTTCAATGGAAAAGTTAAAATACTATTTTTGAACTATCAAAAAAATGTGCATTTCACAAATGATCTTTTAACTTTTTGAATAATTTCCTTGTAGTTTTGGCCCATCCTGGGCTCCATCAGAAGAGGGGTAGCCAGCAGGGACAGGGAGGTGATTGTCCCTCTCTAATCTGCTCTTGTGAGGCCCCATCTGGAGTACTGCATCCAGGTCTGGAGCCCCCAGTTCAAGAAAGACAGAGAGCTGTTGGAGTGAGTCCAGAGGAGGGCCACAAAAAAGATCAGAGGGCTGGAGCACCTCCCTATGAAGACAGGCTGAGGGAGCTGGGCTTGTTCAGCCTGAAGAAAAGGTGACCTAATTGCAACCTTTCAGTACCTAAAGGAAGCCTATAAACAGGAGGGGAGTCAACTCTTCAAAAGGGTAGATAACAGCAGGACAAGGGGGAATGATTTTAAGTTGAGGGAGGGAAGATTTAGATTGGATGTCAGGGGAAAGTTCTTTACGATGAGAGAGGTGAGGTGCTGGAACTGGCTGTCCGGAGAGGTTGTGGATCCTTCATCTCTGGAGGTGTTCAAGGTCAGATTTGATGGGCAACCTGGTCTAGTACTAAACAGGGAGGTCAGTGGCCCTGCCTGTGGTGTGGGGGTTGGAGATTCATGATCCTTGAGATCCCTTCCAACCCGGGCCATTCTGTGATTCTTTGATTCTGTGATTCTGCTCACTAATTTAAATCTTATTTTCTAGTATTAGACAAAGTTTTTCCTTCTCCCTAATTCCTTACTGCACAAAATGAATACTTATCAAAACCAATAAAGATATGCAGAGTATATGTTGCACAATACCTTCAAAAACCCTCCAGAAGGAGTACTTTCTAGATGTTATCACTACAGAATATAATACAGAAGATAATATAGTATTTGAACAGAAAACATACACCTTCAACTTTTTAATGAAAGATGATACTAGAAAGCAAAAATCCAACAATGGATTTTAGGGAAACAAAATGGAAAGTTATTCTGAATTTCTTTGAATTAGGGGAAAGAAAATAATTTACACTGCAAAACAATTGAAATCTGCATGACAGCAACTAAGATTATGTTGAAAACTAATAAAATTAAATATGAACAACTTTATATACATAATAACTATAAATGTTAAGGAGGTAGGAAGGGACATCTCATTCCTATCAAGCAACTGACCATGCTTAAGAGAAGGCTTCAGAGAACACAGGATTCTTCAGAAGAATTACAGTGAAAAAAATTGAGGCCTGAATTTTATACAGAGACTAATAAACTGGTGCAAAAACTGAGCAGCAGTTTGCTGCTCAGGCTTCATAGACGACAATAAGATCCTTTTGATGTTGTTATAACTCAGTTATAGTCACTAAAACCAAGCTTAGGAGAAGCAACCTCCAAATGATGACATGCCTAGGAAGAGGTCCAACTGCTTATAAATCCTTACAATTTCTGCTCACTTTTTCTCATTTTTCTCTGCATTTCTTCTGACTCAAAATGTTCACTGTATCAGTCACGTTTGAATAATGCCTCACTTAAAGCAAATTTTTTGTTCTTCTTTTGGATAAAATTCTCTATTTTTCAAAGGTTGCAAGCAAATCTTTCGATTACTTGGTTACTGAACCTGGAGTATGACAATAAGATAGAAAGATTGTTTCAACCATGCAAGGAGTTGAGCTCGCTTCAAACATCAGGGGGATTGAACTGGGAATGAAATGATTTCCTNTTAATGGTAGGTTCAAAAAAATAGCTCTACCTACTGTTCTTCAAAATAAAGATAAAAAAATAGTGACAAGCTGACATAGAGAAATCTCTTGATCTGAAAACATTTTCTCCTTGGGGTCTTAAATGCTAGAAAAAGTCTACAAAAATTGCTGTTGATCTTTGGTCAAATTCAAACAATGAAGAAATGATGATGAACTTTGTGTATGTGTTAAATTCTGAGCAGGAATTAGGAAGTTTGAATAAGGTTAAGAGGAGATACAGAGTAGGGTTGTCTTCAGTAACTAAAATATATGCATATATATAAATTCGGGGTCAATATAAGTTTTCTGTAGTTAAATACTTTTATCTCTTTAAAAAAAGAAATCAAAAACATCTCTAGAAAAATTTAGATTTACTTTCAAATGAAAGATGTTTTCAATGGAAAAGTTAAAATACTATTTTTGAACTATCAAAAAAATGTGCATTTCACAAATGATCTTTTAACTTTTTGAATAATTTCCTTGTAGTTTTGGCCCATCCTGGGCTCCATCAGAAGAGGGGTAGCCAGCAGGGACAGGGAGGTGATTGTCCCTCTCTAATCTGCTCTTGTGAGGCCCCATCTGGAGTACTGCATCCAGGTCTGGAGCCCCCAGTTCAAGAAAGACAGAGAGCTGTTGGAGTGAGTCCAGAGGAGGGCCACAAAAAAGATCAGAGGGCTGGAGCACCTCCCTATGAAGACAGGCTGAGGGAGCTGGGCTTGTTCAGCCTGAAGAAAAGGTGACCTAATTGCAACCTTTCAGTACCTAAAGGAAGCCTATAAACAGGAGGGGAGTCAACTCTTCAAAAGGGTAGATAACAGCAGGACAAGGGGGAATGATTTTAAGTTGAGGGAGGGAAGATTTAGATTGGATGTCAGGGGAAAGTTCTTTACGATGAGAGAGGTGAGGTGCTGGAACTGGCTGTCCGGAGAGGTTGTGGATCCTTCATCTCTGGAGGTGTTCAAGGTCAGATTTGATGGGCAACCTGGTCTAGTACTAAACAGGGAGGTCAGTGGCCCTGCCTGTGGTGTGGGGGTTGGAGATTCATGATCCTTGAGATCCCTTCCAACCCGGGCCATTCTGTGATTCTTTGATTCTGTGATTCTGCTCACTAATTTAAATCTTATTTTCTAGTATTAGACAAAGTTTTTCCTTCTCCCTAATTCCTTACTGCACAAAATGAATACTTATCAAAACCAATAAAGATATGCAGAGTATATGTTGCACAATACCTTCAAAAACCCTCCAGAAGGAGTACTTTCTAGATGTTATCACTACAGAATATAATACAGAAGATAATATAGTATTTGAACAGAAAACATACACCTTCAACTTTTTAATGAAAGATGATACTAGAAAGCAAAAATCCAACAATGGATTTTAGGGAAACAAAATGGAAAGTTATTCTGAATTTCTTTGAATTAGGGGAAAGAAAATAATTTACACTGCAAAACAATTGAAATCTGCATGACAGCAACTAAGATTATGTTGAAAACTAATAAAATTAAATATGAACAACTTTATATACATAATAACTATAAATGTTAAGGAGGTAGGAAGGGACATCTCATTCCTATCAAGCAACTGACCATGCTTAAGAGAAGGCTTCAGAGAACACAGGATTCTTCAGAAGAATTACAGTGAAAAAAATTGAGGCCTGAATTTTATACAGAGGCTAATAAACTGGTGCAAAAACTGAGCAGCAGTTTGCTGCTCAGGCTTCATAGACGACAATAAGATTGTTTTGATGTTGTTATAACTCAGTTATAGTCACTAAAACCAAGCTTAGGAGAAGCAACCTCCAAATGATGACATGCCTAGGAAGAGGTCCAACTGCTTATAAATCCTTACAATTTCTGCTCACTTTTTCTCATTTTTCTCTGCATTTCTTCTGACTCAAAATGTTCACTGTATCAGTCACGTTTGAATAATGACTCACTTAAAGCAAATTTTTTGTTCTTCTTTTGGATAAAATTCTCTATTTTTCAAAGGTTGCAAGCAAATCTTTCGATTACTTGGTTACTGAACCTGGAGTATGACAATAAGATAGAAAGATTGTTTCAACCATGCAAGGAGTTGAGCTCGCTTCAAACATCAGGGGGATTGAACTGGGAATGAAATGATTTCCTTGTCTGGCCACTTGATCCAGACAGGTGGTTTAAGTATCTTGATATCATCATGCCAATGGTCTTTCCAGGCAAGATGTCAGTGACATACTGTTAGGAAAGAGGAGAAAGTTTTCCAGGCAAATAAAAAGCTGCTATGTAATTTGTATGGAGCTTGCTTTTAATTGATTCTTGTTCATTACTGAAATTCATACTTTTGAAACTTGTTATACGTGTTTTACAAAATGTAATTTTGCAGTCACTTAAAAAGAAAAATTCAGCAAAGCCTCAAGGAAACCGATATTTCTGATAGATGAAATTAAGATTACTCAGTTCAAAAAATTTAGCAGCAGTGTATGTCATAATGCTTTGCCGAAACTAGGCCAGTTGTTTTACTCTTAATTCCACTTTGATTATGCTATGCTATTCAGAACCACAGTGGGACAGTGGGAAATGTGATGCCATAGAATATGTGAGCAAGGACACGATGATAAGCCAAACTTAAAAATTTGTTTTTTCTTGTGGCTGGAGTGTCAGTTATACTCTTTGAGAAAGCTACTTTTGTTTATTTTAGTGGAGAACCATTGGAAGATAATAGTTTCAGGCTACTGCTGAATTCATGTGGTAAGGGATGAAATTGATTCAGTTAAAATAGTCAAACATTTTATTCTATATGCTAGAAATATTCTCTCTTACTAGCATGTCAAGATACTACTCAGATACAGAATGAAGGGAAACATATATGAAGAATTTCAAAATTATATCTTAAGAAACAGGGTTGTAGCAAATCATCCTTACAGATAGTTTAATTTATCAAGATAGTTAGCGTTCCAATCTGTCTGGGGCTTCAGTCAATAATGTTTTATGTGGAAATTATTTCAGTATTAATTTTCAAGTGTATCATCTCATAAATTATTGTCATTAAGAATTTTCTGGTCAATCCAGAAATATGAATATCATTAGTGAATAAGACAAATGTTCTGCTTCAGAAATTTAACGTGATCTTTTTTTTTATGTGGTTTAGTTCTATGATCATAGACAAATGTAACGAGCAGTGAAACAGACACTTATAATTAATAGCTTTCTGGTAGTTGAAACTCACAGCTAGTGTTATCTCTAGTGTTCAGGTAATTTATTCTATTATAGACACTTTGAAAATTAACATGAGTACTAAAATATACTTGTGTATGTGCACACATACTATTTATATCTTCTAAAAACTGACAAAAGCATCCCTATTCATAGATAGAATTTCAAACATTTATTTATCTGCAGGCACATTCCTATGTCTAACAAATGGATGTATTAAAGGAACATCTGGTATTTTTTGGCTGAGTTTTGGATCTTGTGTATAGAGTAGGGAGATAACATATGATTTACTTGTTCTCACAGGCCTATGTACTCTTCTGAAGGTCTGTCAGTCTACCTCCTTACTGTTACAAAGGTGATATTTAGATGCATTTCAGATTTTTCACCTTTCAGCATTTGAGGTCCTGCTTTTGGCACTGGAACAAAACTCAGGAACAATGTGCACAGTGTGGCTTTTCCTTCCACTACGTGCTTACATAATCCGTTTGCCTTTGAGGTACATTAGTACCAGACATTTCTACAGTTTGGTCATACATCAAAATAAACTACTGCTATCACAATGTTCAATGAGTGAGTGATATGTTTGAGGTTTACTACCAACAATCTTACAGAACTCCAAGTAAAGGAAAGCTGTCATTCCAGCTTTCCACTAGTATACCACATGATTTGGCAAGATGGAAACATCTAGTTCAAAAAAATCTAGTAATTGTTGCTGTGTATATTATAATATCCCTCTTCCCGGATAATCCTAACTTCTGAATAAGTTCCCTCCTACTAGTTACTCAATTAATTCAAATAGCAAACTTCATTCTTTTGGTTCTGGGTTCCATTTCAACAGCATGTGTATGTGGAGAGTCATATCAAGGATGACTCAAAAATTCTCCAGGACCATGAAATTCGTGTTGTCAGTTCTGTGATTTGCAATGGATTTCTTCTCCTCCCTTCTCGTACTGCTTTTCAAAATTTTAAAACTCACTTCCTTATTTCCATAATAATAATAATAATAATAATAAAAATACAGTACCATATAGGAAATTATCTAGAAGAAATTCTGTTCTCACTTTAACTATGTGTATTGTGTCTTTCTGTGTCATTGCAAGAACTGGTCTCTTTTCACATGGATTATGTATTTTCTCTCTCCACTGTTAAATGCATAGCTGTGAAACTACATTAAAAAGCTAAATCATGAACAATAGAAAGTAAATTAGAAATATATGATACCAGACCTTATATCTGGCAAGATTTCAAGGAAACATTGTTGGAAACAAACGGGAACAGCCATAAGTGAACTACCTACAGATTTATGTTTTGTAATAACTTAAAGAAGACAGCTCTGTATCTCTATAGATATTCAACATATGTCTGTCCTTCAGTATACATGAAATAAATAAACGAAGCACTTAAAAGCATTTTTTTCATTTCTCATTCCCTGTTGTTATAACCAGAACTCAGACATAGTATAATATATATAGCACTGTGCTTAACACTGTCCTGTTTTATTTTCTATATATCTGAAGATTTAATGACTAGACACTAGCTAGTTCCCTTAAGTAAATAGAGACATACATTTTTATACAAAGCCTGTGAGAAAATGATTGGAAAAAAAAGTATTTTGCCAATGGAAAGTACCTCATAACTGGGCTGTAGTTTGTTTCCTTCCTTCTACAGAAACCCATTTTTCTGTATTAATATTTATACTTATAAGTATTTAAAATATTCCCTTATAAAATATGCTTTCAATTGACGTTTTTTCTGAAAAACACTAAACAGAAATTTCCTTGAACATAAATATACATAGACAAAATTCCGCTAAGAAAACAAAATAAATAAAATAACCCAAACAATAAGTAAATTTATTTTCCATTTTCTTATCCATTTTCGTCTCATAGCCTTCATCTAAGCATCATAACTCCAGCAGGTATTACTTTAAGGAAACCCCCTAAATACATATCTTAACCATATCATACTGTCCAAACACTTAATTTTGATGTGCAAATCAGTGGCAAATATTGGTTTAAGCAGAATCAGGTAGATTTTCTGATCTACATTTCCTGAATGCCCTACAAGAAAAAGATCTGCTCTTTAATCTGCACCCTGGCACTGAATCCATGGGGGCAATGGGACAATGTAAAGGCCAGATAAGGTAGAAAGGAGTGCATAGGAGCAGATGGGTTCCTGGCTAAAGGATAACCAGGAGAATGGCAGAGAGAAGTACACTGTATGACAAGGATGCAGAATGAAGAGAAGGATGTAGAATGAAGAGGAGAATCTATTCAGATATAGAGTAGAAAACTATATCACAGAGACTTTTGTTGGAATGCCAGTTTGCAGGATTGAGATAAGCATAAGAATGGAGGAAAAGAGGATTATCCTTAAACAGAAATGCGTGGCAGAAAACTGAGCTTATTGTTGCCACTTGCTTACACCTCTACTTGCATACATCAGCAAAAGCTGGATAAATTTTCTGCAATCTCATTACTAAGTGATTATAGACTCTTCATTAAAGCATGTATTCTATCTATGTTTTCTTCTTCACATCATAGTCTAAAAGCTCTAGGCAATGTCTGCTGATGTGTCTCAAGTGTCAATATTTTGTAAATTACTGAGCTTTCTCATGAGAAATGTATTGCACCATGGAATACCTCTAAGATAAAGAGACCCTGAAGCATAATGGCTTTGAAAGTCTTACTGGCAAAAATCTAGTAAGGGACTTCGGTATCATCACACTGTTTTATTTGCAATATTACTAAATTAAGTTGTATTTAAAGACATAGGGGCAAATTTCTGAAACTAAGGAGTATGGAAGGTAAACATATATGAAGTTGGAATTTTGCTGTACTAAGACAAGGACACGTTTTCTTTAGGTCTAATAGAAGTGGGATATCATTACACCAAGAGGAGGTAAATCTCAGAAAATCAAAATTCTTTGTTTTGAAGAGGATTATGTTGTTTAAATACAATACTATAAGGAAGAAATATAAATATTACAAGGGATGTTCTAGGTGTTGTATGATACAAACAATATTTTTTGTATAGCTTTTTAAAAAGGTGTTTAATACTGATAAAACATTTTTCTCTTTTTTTCTCTCTACACCAGATTAGACACTAAAAAACCTTCAGTTATGCCAACCACTCTTAATGACTGCAGTCCTTGATGAAGTATTTTTACACTGTTAAATATTCCCTAGGAAAAGGTCAAGGAACTGAAATTTCATCATTGAAAGTGTAAACTGTTCAGCTTACTGTAGTTAAATTCTTGAAATCATCTCTGGCATGGCCTAATTCATAAGACAATTAATTCTTTGCCAGAATTCATGAGCACAGTTCAAATGCATGAAATACTGGTCTTTTCCAGTATGGAGTCTGGTTGCAGCCATATATATGGTTTTGTAGAGCAAGATATTTTAATAGTATGGAAATGACTGTGTCTTGACTGGATGTGTGACTTCAGGACCAGAGAACAACATCTACCATTGCTCAGTTTAGTAATATAGAAGAAACCTTAAGTGTTACTTACTCAAGTGAAGTAGATGTACTCTCAGAACCACCTTGTGGTATTCTGGTGACTAGAATAGAATCATAGAATCATTAGGATTGGAAAATGCTTCTGAAACCATCTAGTCCAGCTGTCTACCCATCACAAACATGCTCACTAACCATGTCCCTCAGTGACACATCTACATGTTTCTTAAATATCTCCAGGGACAGTGACTGCATGAATTCCCTGGGCAGCTTGTTCTAGTGCTTGACCACACTTTCAGAGAAGAAATTTTTCCAGATAACCAACCTGAACTTCCCCTGGTGCAACTCCTTTCCTGCCACTTACTACCTGGGAGAAGAGGCCTACCCTCACCTTTCTACAAGCTCCTTTCTTGTAGTCGTAGAGAGCGATAAGGTCTCCCCAAAGCCTCCTCTTTCGCATTTCTACTCCTCATAAGACTTGTGCACCAAAACATTCAACATCTATGCTAGAATACAGTGTCACAGTGTCATCAGTGACAGAGACACAAGGGAAACAAAGAAGGGAGGGAAGGGGGGAGAAGGGGGTAACAAAATAACAAAATCTGAGAGCTTATGTGAGGGAAGAACTGCAGGGGAAACACACTTGCTGGATATCTGCATCAGCCAAGAATGAGGGGGCCTGGCATCCAGAGCTCTGCCCCTCTGCTGCTCCCCAACACAGCATTAATGCTTTAATTTTCAATTATTAATTTAATAAATAATAAATTTTATAAACTTTTTAAACAGTTATAAAGATGTGAATGCACGTTTGAAAATATTGTCTTTGGTATTAAGGTATCGAGATTGCTGTGTCAAGGTATTAAGAGAGATTCTAATGCGGCTTTCCAAAAGTCCTTGCATGATGTCGTAAAAATAAATGAACAACGTTTTTAATCCTGTAAGGAATTTGGGTTTCCAGATTTTATTTCAATTTTGTGTGATTTTTAGCTAATAATTTCTTATATTAAATGATAGCACAATCTTGTAGCTTTTGTTTGCTGTACTTCTATAAAACTATTATGTACTTCTTTAAATTTACTATAATGAGGAAGACCATGTATTAACTCTTTCATTATTTCATCTACAAAAGCTCAGGATACTCTGGGTGTGTCTTCTGGGATGCATCAGTGCATTTCCCTACTAAAATGATAGTAATTAAAAAACAAAAATGAGGTGAGGCAGACTTCGACCTGGATATGAGTCTGCCATCTGAAGTATTGCATCCAGAGCTGTGCTCCTCCAGTTCCAGAAAGATGTGGAGCTTTGGGAGCGGGTCCAGAGGACATACAAGAAGATGATGAGAGGGCTGGACCATATTTCCTACAAAGACAGGCTGAGGGCATTAGTCTTGTTCAGTCTGGAAAAGAGCAGGCTCTGGGAGAACTTACTGTGGTCTACTAATACTTAAAGGGAGCTTATAAGCAAGAGGAAAATTAACTCCTTACACTGGTAAATAGTAACAGATCAAGGAGTAAGAGTTTTAAATTGCAAGAAGGCAGTTTTGGGTTAGATGTCAGGGGTAAACTTTTCACTGAGAAGGTGATGTGAGTGTGTCCCATCCCTAGAGGTATTCAAGGTCAGATTGGGTGGGACCCTGGGCAACATAATCTAGCTCCTGTTTTAGTGGTTGGCAACCTGACCAGGAAAGGGGAGCTGGAATTAAATGATCTTTTAAATCCCTTTCAGTACAAGCTATTCTGTGTTTCTATGATTCTCTGTTATCTCACACAAAACAAAACAAGCTGCCAGTGAAGTCTACTCACTTTCAGTAGCCGAAAATTCATCAGACTTACAATGTGGAACTATTGTCTCCAAGTTGACTTCAGTTCCTGTAGCTACTAGGATAATTTTAATTGAATCATAGAGCCACAGAATAGTTTGCCTCAGAAGGGTACATCATCTCATCCAACACTTCCAGCTATGAACAAAGACAACTTTCACTAGATCAGGTTGCTCAAGGTCTCTTCCAACCTGACCTTGAATGCTCCTAGTGAGTGAGCATCCCCAAGGGTAAAAACTCTTGATTAAGTTCATCTACACTGTATGAAAAGGACATTTGCCATGTCACACATAACACCCTTGTCTCTAAATTGGAAAAACACAGATTTGAGGTTTAACAAGAGTGAGTGTAGCGTCTTGCGTCTAGGGAAGAATAACTACGTGCACCAGAACAGGTTGGGGGATGACCTATTGGAGAGGAGTTCTGAGGAGAGGGCCTTCGGTGTCCTGGTGGATGACAGGCTGGTCATGAGCCAGCAGCGTGCGCTGGTGGCCAAGAAGGCCAATGCCATTAAAAAGAGAGTGGCCAGCAGGTCGAGGGAGGTGATCCATGCCTTCTACTTTGTCCTGGAGAGGCCTCACCTTGAGTATTGTGTCCAGTTTTGAGCACTCCAGTACAACATAATCTAGCTCCTGGAAAGAGTGGGGAAATGGCCACAAACGGATGCATAGGAAGTTCCGCACAAATGTGCATGGGAACTTCACCACAGTGAGGGTGCCCAGAGAGGTTGTGGAGTCTCCTCTGGACACCTGGATGCCTACCTGTGCAACGTGGTCTAGGGAGCTTCTTTGGCACAGGGGTTGGACTCGATGATCTCTAGAGGTCCCTTCCAGCCCCTACAATTCTGCAATTCTGTGATTTAATGGTTAGTATTGTGACTGGCACTTTTTAACATCTTTATTGGGAATTTGACTTCAGGATTGAGGTGACCCTCAGAAAGCATGCCCATGACATGAGCCTATGTGGCTGGAACTAGATTAATATCCCTTCCAACCCAAACTATTCCATTATTCTATGAGCCTACAAAGCACTGATATATGCAGAGATGAAAATTAGCATCTAACTATTGAATTTTCTTGTATATCACTTGTAAAAGTAATCATTACTTGCTCTATCACTTCATGACTGTTTAACACAAAAAAAAACACATGATGTTCCCCTTGATATTTTCTCATCATGGTCAGCTGGCACCTCAGTCTATTGCTGTAATTAGGCTATTGTTCTTTAAAAAGCAGAGATTGTGTTCAAATATTTACTCAAATGAGTTGTTTGTGAAGTGTAAGGACTGTTTCTCAAGTCTCTTTCAATTCAAAAGAAAATTCTCCAAATGGATAGGAACTGCTTTTTTTTTATTTTTAAAAGAGAAAGTGCTGATTTATGGTGATGGTCAAGCATGGTGATGGACAAGCATGGCTTGTTCTAGATGACTTGTCTGTACTCTCAGCTGACAGAACATGTTGATCTCTTCTCTTGAGTAGCCTAATAAATATGTGTTTTTGCATTTTAGACAGAGTCAGTGGACAAAAGGTCTATAGCAGAATTAATGCAGGTTTCAGGCTGTTCAGCTTTGCTTAGATGTACTTACAATTTACACACCCATATTCCCATCTTTCTGCTAAGCTCAGCTTCACTTGAGATGAATTTAAATGGTTATCCCTTCAGCCACAGTCGTTTCAAAACCGCATAAAAACCCAGAAGAGCAAATGTTGTTTTCTAAGTGGCTTATTTATCGTTTTGTTCTTTCTCTAGTTCTATAATGTAAAATATAGCCATAGGATATGATTTTCTCTGGTTAGAGTTATATTTTGAGTTAAGACTCAAATATTAAGGAGTAAGATTTGTCTTCTTTTTTTTTTTTTCTTTTCTTTTTCTGTTATCCTTTTTTTATTACTATTTTTGAAGTTAATTTATTACTTTACATAGAATAAAGGAAAATTGCAAATGCTATTTTTGCTAGTTAAAAGATAAATGTATAATAAAAGATATACAACAAAATATGTTTTGAAACATGACATTATTTGCTTAAGTACTTCATAAGCAAAACAATTTCAAGCAATATGTGCTTGATCATCAGCTTGAAAATGGGAGGGTAACAATATAAAAGAATATGCAGCAGTAGACACTGATATCAAGATTTTTCTCTCCTTGTAAAACAAACTTATGGATTGGATTCCAGCTGAGAGAGGACTTAAGAGACCACCATTAGTAATTCAACCTTGAAGAGATACATATAGTTTTGGAAGGATAGATACAGTTCTACGTAATTTTCACTCTTTCATTTTTATCATTTGTAACTATTACTCTGATCACTGGTCTTGGGCCACATGCTAAGAATGGTGAAATATAATAAAATCACCGAAAATGAAGGCAAATTTAAAGCTCTAAAACAGAAGACGCAGTTCACATGCTGCTACAAGTGGTAACAGTTTTTGATTTAACTTTTAACACAGAGGAAAAACTATTTCATATTAAGATTATTTACCTTATAAAAAGATATGATACCATAGTAGGCTGCAATATCAGACTCGAGGATATATTTTTAAAAAGTTATCTTTAAATCTGGTGATTGTGCACTAATAGTAACGCAATAAAAGCATCTTTAATGTGTCTTGTCATGTAACCAGTTGTACAAAAAATATGATTTTAAAGTTTTTCTAATATACTATTCTGCAATTAAAAACTCTGTAATTTTGAAAGTTCAGATTCATAAGATATTCTCTCATTCTTAATTCTTCTCTGATTTGACCTATTATTTTTAAATTCTCTATGCGTGATATGACATTTTTTTAACTTTTAACTTGACTTTGTTCCCTTTTTCAGTACCTATCACCTGCTTTCACCTGAAATCCTGCAAACGAAGAACCTCTTAATGTTTACACAGAAGTCCCAATAACATTAATTTTAAAGGTATTTATAAAACTAATGTTTAGAGCTATATATTTATCTCTCTAGAATGTATTTTTGTGGGATTCACAGAATGCAAATACACAAATGTCTGATTAACATCTGAGCTCACACTGTAGCATAGATTTAAAACTTCCATATAACCAAATATTAGAATATCAGAATTATTTTCCAAGATCTTGGCTAGCTAGTGAAACCACTTTGTTTCTTTTCCCTTGCCTGTTTGTTTCCAAGTATGCTTATGTTATTTCTCAAAAAGAGAGTCCTTATTTATGTTGAATTTTGAGATTTTAACTTAAAAAATGTTAATATATTTTTGTTATATATATTTTTTTCTTTTGCACTGAAATCTGAGCTTTTGATTAACTATTTCAGAAAAGAATAAAGTTTAATTTCAGAAATGAGAGTTGAGGTATAAATACTTTTGTCTGAGATCCCTATATATTTCAGTTTGGTATTATTGCTGTCATACTTCAGGAGAATTCTAAATTGAATGCATCATGTTGCCATTTTCCTCTGTGGATCAGTATATATATAGTTTCACAAATATTTGATTGCAAAATGGATTTAATAGGGAAAAGATTGATTCTTCTACAAAAAAAGTTGTTTTATTTTGCTAGAGAAATTTATATCAGCTTTTTCTGTCTTTCCTCTTTTTGAACCCTATATACTTGATTCTATTTGTGTATGCATTTTGTTGGTAGAAGTGTTTTGAGAACTGCTGCTTAATATGATCTGCTGCATTGCCCACAGAAGTGAGAAAAAAAAAAATCGCTTTTTTGTAAGAATGATAAAGATACAGTATGTTTAGCTGCGAAAAAAAATGGTGTTGTGTGAATTTATCATTACCTCTCACCCTCTTCTTTTTTGATTATTTCAGGAAACATGATCATCTCAAAGGGAATAATCTATTCCTTTAATGTGTCCAGCAACAAATGTAGATCAAGATGGAGTTAGTAAACTGCATTTGCTTAACAAGAAGAACAACAAACTTCTCTGTCCATAATTCCCTTTTCCCATATAGATATTTAGTCTAGTGTGAGAGGAAATATTCCCTGTTCATTTAACTTACAGTTTAGGATTTGTTTTCCTTACACAGCCTACCAGAACTCTACCCATATTTGATCTTCTTGTACTTTTTCAATGAGAGAAAGAAATATATCAAGACGATCTTTGAAGGCTTCAGTCAAAATAACAACATCTCTAAGCCAGAAGATCCTTCTTAGCTTCATGACTATGCCTATTTTTACCTTACAGGATAAAACGATGCTAGGCAGTAGGATTTTTTTTAGCACAAGGCAGATTGAACATAAGCTCTTACCACTCATCTCAGAACATAGCCATCTCTCTTTCAGTTTGACAACCTCTTTCATGTTCAGGTAGAGAAAGGAAATTGGCTGAAATCAATCAGCTTGCAGATGACCAGAAAAAATGCAAAAGCAAAAATTTACTTCTAATAGTAAAAAAGAAAGTACACTCCATAGGAACCTCACCTGTCATAATTTAATTTTTAAAATCACTCTAGCCTTCAATAGTGTTACTTACCCAGGCATATTATAAAATCATAAACCATGAATAGAGCATGTATAGTAGATGTGATTAATTCACGCCTTGAGAGTGCTGCAGGCACATCTGTTCTCACACCCCCAGTCTGTTATCAGTCAGTGCAACTTCACTGTTGTCATATTTTATTGTTTGTTTATTTGGCCATGTTCCTCATCTCTCCTATTCCATAGACACAGATATATATATATATATGTATATAACATCAGAAGAAGTATGATGTCACTGGTTGGATTTTCATATATATCCTATTTTACAATAGATTTTTCCCTACTTGGCAGTTTCTACTTTTACTGCTCAGTAGAAAATAAACCATAGTTTCTATGCAAATATAGAATGGTTATCCAATTCACCTTTCTTTTTCAGCTATACTGGCATAGTTAAGACTGTCATCAAAAGAGCAAGACACTTAGCTTAGTATTCCCAGTTAAGAAGCCACCTACAGGATATTTTGCCTCTTTTTATGCATTCAACCATAGTTAGGAAAGAGGGAGGAAGAATAGGAGATAGAGATCAGACCTATCATTTACTGTTCAGTCTAGACTCAACTAAGTATTGTCTTATTGAAGACATAAATTAGATGTCTGTATATGGACAAAAAAATAAAGTTAATAAAAATATGATATTTATGTATCTTCTGAAACCTATGGATTTCAACAACCTGTATTCACACTGAATGATGATGTCCTGGACAAATTCAAACACAAAAATGAAGTATACAAAAGAGGGTGAAAGCAAGGATGGGCAATCTGGGAGGAATACAGAGATACTGTCCAATCATCCAGAGTTGAAGTCAGGGAAGACAAAGTCCAAGTAGAATTAAATGTGGCCAGAGAGGTCAAAGAGAATAAAAATGTCTTCTCTAAGTGTTCAGGTGACAAAATGATGACTAGGGAAATTGTGGACCAATTGCTGAGCAAGGCAGGAAACTTAGTGACACAGTTCAGGCAAAAGAATGAGGTACTGATTATTTACTTTGCCTCAGTCTTTACCAGAAAGACTGTATTCTGTAATCTCAAGACCCAAAAATCAAGGGAAAAAGCTGAAGTCAGGAAGATGTGCCTTTAGTGGAAAAGGAACAGGTTAGGGAATACAGAACATGCAGAAGTCAGTGGGACACCCATGATTTTTGAGGGAGCTGGCAGATGGACGTTACATAATTTCATAGAATCATAGAATCATAGGGGTTGGAAGGGACCTCTAGAGATCATCGAGTCCAACTCCCCTACCAAAGCAGGCTCCCTATGCACAGGTAGGTGTCCAGGCGGGTCTTGAATATCTCCAGAGAAGGAGATTACACAACACCCCTGGGCAGCCTGTGCCAGTGCTCCGTCACCCTCACTGTAAATAAGTTCTTGCGCACATTCGTGTGGAACCTCCTGTGCTGCAGTTTCTGTCTGTTTCCCNTCCTTAGTTAAATAAGGTTAACTAGGGTTAGCTCAGGAAGTGCCTGAATACAAGGAAAGTAAACTAGTTGCTACTCCTGCCTTAAAGAAGGGTGAGAAGCAAAATCCAGGAAACTACAAGCTGATTAGCCTTGCCTTGATTGCTAGGAAGGCGATAGAACAGCTAATCTTGAAAATCATCTTCAGGCTCATGAAGAGCAAGAAGATCATCAGGAGTAATCAGCATGGATTCACCAAGGGGAAGTCATGTTTGAACAATCTGAACATCTCCTATGATGTAGTAACTAGCCAGGCAGATAAGGGTAGGATAGTCGTTATTATCTGCCTGAACTTCACTGAAGCATTTGGCACTGCCTCCCATGAAACCCTCAGAGATAAGCTGTTGATACGTATGGGCTGAATGAGCAGACAGTGAGTTGGATTGAAAACTGGCTGAATGGCTAAGCCTAAAGGTGCAAATTCTAGTTGGAATCCGATAACTAGTGGAGTAACCTACTTGTCAATACTGGGTCCAGTCTTGTGCAATGTTTTCATTAAATAAGTGATGGAGCAGTATGTGTTCCACAGTAAGTCTGCCGATGACACAGAATTGTTAAGAGTGGCTGATACACCAGAGGGTTGTGGTGCCACCCAGAGGGACCTGAAAAAGATGGAGAAATAGGCTGACAGGAAACTTGTTAAGCTTATTAAGTCCTGCAAAGTCCTGCATCTGGAAACAAATAATTCCAAGCACCAGTATGTGCTGGGCACTAACACACCTGAAAGAAGGTTTTCAGGTTCTGGTGGACTCTAAATTGAACATCAGTCAAGTGGCCTTGCTGCAAAGAAAGATAACAGCATGGTCACATTTGCAGAATATTGCAAGCAGGTCAAAGGAGACAATTCTTCCCTCTATTCAGCTCTGGTGAGGTCACACCTTGAGTACTGTGTTGTGTTCTGTGCTTCCCAGTATAAAATAAACATGGAGAGGGTCCAGCAAAGTGCCACCAAGATTATCAAAGTATTCTATCTGCCCTCCTTTCAGTACAGGCTGAGATTTGGTGCTATTCAGCCTATGGAAGACCTGGGGAGATGTCACCAATGTGAGAAATACCTGAAGAAAGAGTGTGAATAAGACAGAGCTCTTTTCAGTAGTGCCCAATGCTAGGATGAAATGCAATAGACACAAACTTGAACAAAAGAAGTTCCACCTATGTATCAGGAAGCACTTATTCACTTTGTGAGTAATGGAACGTTGTTGTAGGAGATCTTCAGAGATCTTCAAAGGCTGCCTGGACATGGCTCTGGGAAACCATCTCGAAGTGTCTGTGAAGACTATTTTGTGATTCCTTCCTTGAATCTTTACCACTGTTAATCTGACTTTGATTATCATTTCTTTAGGAGAAATATATGTGTATATGTATATATATATGTACTTTTTGGAGATGATGTAAAACTAGTCTCTTGAATTTGATGAACTGATACAGAAATACAGTACTCTGGACTATTTTATAACAGCCTATAATTCATTTTACTATATTATTAAGATTGAGATAAATTTATACCTTATTTTTCAAACAAGAAGCAACTGAGTACTCTGTATTTTCTCATAGGCTGCCTCTGAATGTGATTCAGCTTGTGCAGATGGCCTGCATAGGGATGACACATCAGTTAAGTCTCAATTAGCTCTTCACTGCAGAGTTTAAATGGGATTATGTGATACATAAAACCTTGCTGGCACTGTCTGAAAAGTAATGATTTACAGCCTCCAATATTAAAGGCTAACTTCTAATGATCCTACAATTCAAGTACTTTGTCATCTTCTTTAGAAAATTTAATGATACTGGAAAGTAGTTTTTTTTTATATAGTTTTATTGAAAAATATTTTAGCACATTCAGAGATTCCAGGTCACAAAATCTGGCAAATGTCCAAAAGTATCACTCTGTTGCTGACTTGTTTCTCATATCTGTTCTCTGAGAAGTATGCATTTACCACTTATGTTGTATGCTGCAAACTGTTACCTTCCTTTAGTTTCATCTGCTCCAATATTTTGAATTCACAAATATCAACATCTAAGCCACTAGGTTCTGCTCAACCCAGATTTAAGATTGAATATGATAGCTGTTTATTTCACATTCTAGTAGGAACATACATATCCAGGCAACAAGTCAGCTGATAGTCCCATGGTCCTTCAAGATTGATCGCAGTATCTAAATGTATAACAGTTGCAACAGAGAGTTAAGATGGATTTGCAGACAGGGTCTCTTTCATGTTGTATTTATAACATGACACAAGAATTCTATAAAGGTACCTATGGAAAAAAAAGAACACTGTATTTCTGTTCATTGGAAGCTAAACAATTAATTGATTTATAAATTACCTTTCATTCTTACAAGAGGCTTTATAGTTGTATTTTACTATCTCTTTCCTTATACAAATAATGTGCTCTTCTGTTGAAGTATACAGAAACAGTGAATATTTATCTTAAGATCAAAGAAGCAAACTCTATCAGTATGTTCTATTGTGGTATAACTGCTGGAGGAATTAACTGCTGTTAAAATCAATGCATTTATCAAATCTAACCAACAAAGCCTAGATTTATGCTTTCTTTTGAGCCTCTGATCTTCTTGTTTAATTGTCGATTAATTTTTTATTGCAAAAATCTGCAGTTTTGAAATCTTCTGGTATTGGCCAGTTTCATTTTCTTCATAGAAGCTTGTATGACACTGTGTTTTGGATTTTTGATGAAAATTGCAATGACACCACACCAATGGTTTTAGTTGTTGTAGCCAAGGACTTTTCTGATTCTCATGATGCCAAATCAGCAAAGAGGCTGGGGTTGCAAAAGGAGAACAACCAGGACAGATGTCCTATACTGGCTACCTGTTCCATACCATATGGTCTTATACTCAGTTGTTAAATCTGGAATAAGGGAACATTTGGAGTAATAGTATTTGTCTTATTAAGAAACTGTTACATGAGATGAGCGCTGCTTTACTGAAAATGACTAAACATCTCCCTGAGGATGGGAAGCTGTGAATTAATTCCTTATTTTGTTTCCTTTGATAGCATGTATAGCTTTTTTTGTTTGTTTGTTTGTTTAAATAGTAAGCAGCCTTTGTCTAGAAGTTCTTTCAGTTTTGCTTTTCTGATTCTCCCCTATGTATCACTTGAGAAGAATGAGAAAGTGGCTGTGTGGTGTTTAACTGCCTTACAGGATTAAACACTAGTGTGAAACAAGAGTCTAAGCAAGAACAAAAAGGTGGCATCACATGTGTACCCAGCACTAACAAGATCCTTTTCAGAATATTGCATTCACCTTTTCACTTTAAAACTTCCTTGATTTTAAGAACGATTTGCAAGAATGAAAAAAGAACTACAATTTCACAAAGGTTTGGAGTTAGTCCATTGAAGTTGGGTGGTGCTGGATTCAGTCATGTACACTGAAGTGCATGTAATGTAGGTATCTACAAGTAATTGAAATGACTAGGCTTTTGAGCTCTTGCCCATGACTGACCCTTTCTTTTAACAGCTAATATGGTGCCTGGAATGGATTTATTTCAGGCCAGGTAAAACTCTCCCAGACAATGCTGAGATCCAGATGGAGAAATTGCTGCAGAATTGCCCTCCCCATTGGAGAGATAGTGCAGAGACTTTTCCCAGTAGGTAATAAAAGTTGTAAAGCCAACAAAGGCAATGACATAGCCTTAATTTGAGGTACAGGCACTATAGAACAAGACATCAAAGAAAGGGGTATTAACTCACCTCACCTGGCAACAATACAGAAAAAAGTACAGTTCAAGAATGCAGCTTTCTGTGGCTTGAAGAATGGTGCAACAAGAGAGGGGTGGGGGCCAGGGGGGGAGGAAACCATGAAGGCTCTGAGCCGAACTTGCTCCTGAAAGCACCACCAAGAGGGAGAAAGAGGAAGAGAGGATCTAGGTACCCCTGCTCCAGGCACTCAAGAGCTCACCCAGGTTCTCACCTACAGGCTCAGGCTGTGACTTGCACATGTGCATCACCTAGTCTGTTCATTTAGTAGGAAATCAGTAACTAACGAATCTACAATATACAACTCCATTCTTAAAAAAAAAATAACAATAATATGATAATCCTTATTTCTCCTCCAGATCAATAAATAATATAATATATAGTTTGCTTAATAGGCTTGATGGCTTTGAACATTGACGTCTTCTGCTGTCAGTACATTACCCAGGGACTTCTGCTGGATTTACCCTTCATGAGAAAATATGCAACATGTATTCAAATAACATGTCTTCAGCATGTTATTTACATGTTATTAGCTTCTTTTGGAATTTACACATTTTTTACACATCTTCACACTTTTTTTTTTTCTGATGTAATTGTATTTTGTGTGGAACCTCTATTTATATATACTGACATATCATTTTGTTTATTTGCATATAATAAATATGGGAATTCTTTCTCACAGTAGATAAAAAAATGTTGATTGTTATGTTACTTAGAAAAAACATGGACTTCATATTGTCAGGTTCAGTATTGCACTTTATGAGGGCAACAGAGATGATAAAGGGCCTGGAGCACCTATCTTACGAGGAAAGGCTGAGAGACCTGGGTCTGTTCAGCCTTGAAAAAAGAAGACTCGAAGGGATCTGATCCACGTCTATAAATATCTAAGGGTGGGAGGCAAAGGGACAAGGCCTGACTCTTCTCAGCAGCGTTTGACAAGGAGAAATGCCCACAAACTGTAACATAGGAAGTTCTGCACAAATGTGCATGAAAACTTCTTCACAATGGTGGAGCACTGGCACAGGCTACCCATAGAAATGGTGGAGTCTCCTTCTCTGGAGACGTTCAAGACACGTCTGGATGCCTACTTATGCAACCTGATCCAGGGAGCCTGCTTTGTCAGGGAGTNCAACCTGAACCAGGGAGCCTGCTTTGTCAGGGAGTTTGAACTAGATGATCTCCAGAGGTCCCTTCCAACCCCTACAATTCTGTGATTCTGTGATTATGAAACCAGTACAAGGAAATCCTTTTGAAATTTATATTTTCCACAAAAATATGGAACTTCTTCCCTCCAAAACGCAGCTAACTTTCAGCACTACATCTTGTAGCCAAGATGCAGTAGAAGAATTAATAGTGTACTACTGCTAGCAATTCACAATTAAATACCAATCTGCACTAATAGCCATAACAAAGTGTGCACTGATGAGATTATGATGTATGTATATATATAAAGTTAATTTAAGTATTACCATTTTTGTTTAATAATATAAACAGAATGGTATATTTTTATTTCTTTTTATTTTTTTAATTTTTAATATGATTTGCTTTGAGCCTATCAGTATATTTTAATTGAGGATTGCCCATGTGGTGGATCTGCTATATTATAAACAGATGTATTCTAATGTGCATTTTTAAGTATATATGTTGCAGTTTCTCTGTAAAATAAGTATTCCATGTTTTAACTATCTTTTTATTACAGTGTATGTAATTTCTTTATGTGTATCTGCTTCATGAGGTGATTTATGAACTTAATGGCACCTATTTTCATACTCTTCCTTTCATAAAAATTAAATCAAATACTATCTGTTTATCTGTGTCTGTTTTTACTCAAGAGCAATAATAAGCTGAATATGTGGTGTAGATCTGGTAAAGCTCAACCTCTGCTGCTCTCATGCACTGCTGTATTTAGATCTTCACATAATAAAACTCTGTATTTGTACACTTCCTGGAGTTTGAATGGACAAGAGTACTGCTAATTTCTGTAATCTTTCTGCTTGTCACCTCTTCTCAGATAAGTATGTGAGTTTCTTCTGCTCTTCCCTCTCTGAATAAGATCAGTGCAAGCAGTAGATTACATCCACCTTTATTCCAGAACTTCAAACTGTGGACACTATGAGATTACAGTTCAACTGTTAACGGACATAAAATAGTAAAAGCAAAAGGTGACAATTCTTCAAAAATCTATCTCCTGATATTGTACAATGCACAAGAAAAAAAGAATAAACAGAAATAAACAAAAATTTAACTATATATAGATATCCTTCACAGGCTCTCTTATGTATTTAGAATAAGTTTTGTTGTTTGTTTTGCTTTGTTTTGTTTTTTAAATAAGGACACTTCCCAGGAACATAGATTCATTTATCTTCTGTAGCTTCTATTCAGCATATCTGATAGGTGTGTGTAGACATGGCTGCAGGGCGTCCCATATGTGACCTATTCATGAGCTCGGTAGTGATTGGGAACTCTCCACTGTGCCCCAGAATTGCAGCCAGCTGGGGGCACTGCTCCTCTGGTATACTTTAGAAAGGATTAAAGTTGCCAGAAGCAAAAGACGTTGACTCAGCTCAGGAAATAGGCGGGAAAATGTGGAAGGAGACACAAAAGAAAAGACAAGGAGAAGAAACCAGAAAGATACATGTGAAGGGAGACATAGGAGTAGACAAACAAAGCGGACACCAGACAGCTGTGAAGAGGTAAGACTTCGGAGAAAATGCAGGCCAGAGCACAAGAGTAGGCTGTTAAGGATTGTGCAGGGTAGGAAAATGAATAAGAAGGACCGAGTAAGAAGGACTAAACAGCAGAACAGAATCCCTAGACACTGACTCCAACCTCTTGTTCTTCCTTTTGCCTCATCAAAGGGAGGGAGTGTAAGGCGCACAACAGCAAAGAAAAGAACACAAGGTGAAACTTTCAAAAGGATAAGAGGGTGATTTATCGCTATTTTCAAAAATGAGCTCACATATATTTTAAACATAATTTAAATGCATTTCTGCATAGGATGAAAATCTGAAGGCACATTTCTCCAAAATATAATCACTACCATCATATGAGATTTTCAAGGGAACTTCTTGATTTCCAGGAACATTTTTCTGTGGCAATATAGAAACAACTTGCCACATTTTATCTCTCCTAAAAATGTTATCTGCCTCCGTTTGTCAGTAGAAAGGAGAGGTCACTAGCTGCCTGTCTAATTCCTTGGTACTGAAAAAGTGAAGGCAGTTCCACATGTTCCACATATTTATCTGTGATACTAAATAAAGAGGCAGTTTTTAGTTCTCTATTTTATCAAAACAACAAAAATTAGATCACACACCCTGAATTAGCTAAGATAGAAGCAATAGTGATCTGGGGAAGAATCATTTTAAATAAAGTTTTATGCCACGCCTTTCCCATTCTGGCTTGAATACATTTATAACTGCATAAGCTAACAAATACAGAAAAAATAATTATTTTTGAATATCTTTTTCCAAAGAACATTGAAGGATTTATAACAGCTATTTAACACGAACTGATTTGCAAAGTTATCATTGTCTGTCAGAGTCCGCCCATGTTTTAACAGTAAGAGAGTAGCTAGAATGTATGGTGGCATTCACATCCTTTTCACATTCACATTTTCATAAAATGATTTTGCAAGACAAAATGGCACTAACGTACTATCCATTTCCAATACTTAAATAAATTTACTCAAAATAATAATACTTAAATTTATTCAAAATAATTTACATTAATTTATTGGTTTGCTGATTAGATAAACTGTGAAAGTACTAATATCAGAGTAATATAATCACCATTTTTTTAGTCTGGACTTCAGCACAAGTGAGTTCTCTCATAAGTAACAGAAGAGTACTCACTGAAAATTAATATATTTTTCACACAGTGCTTACAAGCTCTTCTTTCCCATATTTAATGCGTTTCTTCTCTAATTAGATTTTGAGATTATATCTTGAGTTTAGAGACCCTACTTACAGAGCTATCACTTCAGCTTGGAATAATGCAGAAACTGGGACTCTATTAGAGACAAAATCCTGAGTGGTTTGCTTCCTTCCTGCTCTCCCTGCTGATTTAAACAAAATATTAATAATAATACTTTGAGTCATGACATTTAACAACCTATACTCTGTCAATACTATGTATGCCTAATATCAAGAAAAAAACCTTACAGCCTTCAGTGGATCACAGAGTTTTTTAAAGCATGACATTTCTTTTTTTCTTACTAGTATAGAGCATTTGTAACTATGCAGAACAGTCAGTGCTATCCTATCCTCAAGCAGGAGTGAGAGCAGAATCAAACACAGAGACCTTTCAAGGATTCTCATCACCTACTTTATACCAGACATCAAACTATTCTCCCATCTCTACCATTTGGAGCTATTAAATAATGGTGGGATTTTCCGTAACAGTAGGAGCATTAATGCCAGTGTCTTGGACAAATTCCAGTGCAAGAAATCACACTGTGCCAGTAAATCCCTTTGTATTTTATTTGGACACTGTATTTCTTATTGTTCTAGTAAAACATTATGTGCATTGTTAAACAGATGCTGAGTCTTACCTAAAATGGCTATATTCCAGTGATTTTTAACTGATCTCTGTAAGAGATCTGTAAGAGATCAGTATATGAAGGGCCTTCATACATCAGTTTGCATGCTAGTACCTTCTGGGAAAAATACATTATACATTGTAATTTTTTTATACTTTATTATTAAATTAGCACAGAAAAAAGCTAAAAACAGCAAAAGAAATTAGCAGTTGTAAGGAGAAAAAACAGCACTCTCAAAAAAGTTCTCTCAGTCATTTTGAATAGTGTTGGGAATTTCTCTGAATAACATCTCAGGATCTGAATAATAACCATGTATTGTAGTATTATAAAGATACCACTATTATAATTTTACTTATAGAAGACTGAACGCCTCCTAGAACAGCTAGTAGTTTATCACAGAATAATAGAATGTTCCAAGTTGGAAATAACCTGCAAGGATCATCAAATCCAGCTGCTGGCTTTACCAACCAAAATTCAAACCCAGTCTATGAGAGCATTATCCAAATGCATCTTGTATTCTGGGAGTTTAGGGTCTCCCTGGGGAGACTGTTTCAGCATCAAGCCACACTCTCAATGAAGAACCTCTTCCTAATACTCTACCTGACCCTCCCCTGACACAGCTCCATGCTGATCCCTCAGGTCCTTCACTGTGCAAGAAGATCACACCTAACAATAGGAAACAGAATAAATAATTTGAGGAACTAATCAAGAAATAAATTATATGCTAAAGATAAACTAGAGGTGCAGGTGTTTGGGTTTTTTTTTTTGTTTGTTTCTTTGTTTTCCGTATAATGTTAGCCAAGTATCCTCATGTAATTAAACATATTATTTGATATAATCTTCTCTTTCAAAAGGATATATCATTATCAAAGTTGAATGATTTTCCAGCAGTGAAATGCAAAGAAAGAGTACATCCAACTTCTGACTAGCATTTTGACCATCAAATAATTAGACTTCCTACTATTTCTGTTGCTGTATATTTTTCCTTGGAGGATCTCCTTATAAACTATAAAATAGCTTTGGAAGACTTAATCAAGGAGCACATACCATAAAAACCGAACTAGGTCAAAAAGAGGAAAGAGAACCATAGCTTGCAAATTTCAACAAGTTATGCCAAGATATAAGGTGCAATTTTGAAAAGATTGACATTTTTAGAATGAAATGGGAAGTAGTTCCAACAAAGTGAAAATAGCATAGTAAAATATAAATAGTAATTTAGACATAATTGTGGAATTAAATAACAACACTCTGAAAGAATGAAGCACTCAAATATAACTGAAGTACATTTCATACTTTTTATACTATGTTTATTACTGTTGATGTGCTCAAATTGACTCAATATTTTGAGCGTCTTTGATCTTAATGTCTGTTTTGATCTTAATGTCTGTTTTTATTATATATTCTAATTAGATCACTCTCTTTAGTTTTTAATTTTTATTTTTTTCCTTCATTTTTATTTCTCTCTTTTGTTTAAATCCCAGTTATGTGCATGCCGCGGATAAATAAAATATAAATGCTAAAATATAAACTTGAAAGTATGAGTAGATAAATTTCTCATAATGAGACACATTTTTCATCAATTTAAAACTTTTTAATAATAATAGTGTTTATTTTAGCAGCAAGAAACATTATTCTCAGCATTTTCTTCTCATCTGTATTTCAGACAAATTAATCAGTTAAATTTCATTAATTTCAAACATTTAAGGAAAGCGACGTCTTACTTTATGAAGAAAGTTGTTAATAATTGACTTCATATTTTCATGCCACATTATTTATCCTACTCATTTAAATTTTTTTCTTTCTATCCTATTATTCACACTGTAGATGATGATGTAGATAAAGATATCAGTTTATTTTAAGAGTCATACTAGAATGCATATGCAAGTAACTTGCTGAGAACACCTTAAAGTGAATTATGAATTGTACTCTACCCCAAGAACTATGAAATCAACTAATGCATTTCTAAGCAAAACAATCTGGAGCCCTTGGGCATGTTGAGAATGTTTATATAACTAAATATTAAACTGGCTTTTCAAGTTGTTAAGCTCTAGATCAGTGTCTTCACAAAAAAGAAAATGACGCAATGACAGCCAGTCAGGAATCTACTCCAGGGAAGTGCTGCACTGGAGACACTAGTACAGTAATGAATCATTATGACAACATTTTCAATAATAACTGGCTGAAATTTTGGGTGACTCAGTGAAGCATTTGTTAAAAATTTGAAAATACCTTTATCATAACATACAGAGGTATAAAATCTATGCATAGACTGATTTTCAGAGAAGAATTCTTCTGCTGACAGACTCTTTCT
>VXAB01009977.1:189658-208370 GCA_013399175.1 Odontophorus gujanensis
TCTTTCTTTCTTTCTTTCTTTCTTTCTTTCTTTCTTTCTTTCTTTCTTTCTTTCTTTCTTTTTCTTTCCTATTTTTGACACTGCAAGTGGAGTTAATCAAAGAGGAAAAATATTTCTATGGAAACTAAAATATAAATGATTTCTCGAAGACCCTTGGTTATTCTCCTAGTTTTTTGTGAAGCAAGAGGAAATTCATGCATGTACAGTAAATAGCCTTCCTGGTGACTTCAGAGTGGAAATGTTAGATTGTGATAAAAGCAGCAATCACAGAAGCTGGATTTTAATTTGGAGACATGCATACATACACCCCTACAGTCTCCTCTGCTCCCACAGTGAGCTTCCATGTACCAATCTTACAAAAGCATTATGCAGCTTCCAGCAAAAATCCTGCATGGTGTAGGGGGCTTTGCCGCTCCTCTACTCCTCTATAGAAATGCTGCATGCTGGCTTCCTCCCCATGTATCTGCCTGAGTGGTGGCTGCACTCATGGAAAAATCAGCAAAGGATCAAAGTCGGCTGGCTCACTGGCTGTTAGAGGAAGATAGCATGGAAGGCTGCTCCCTGCACACAAAAAGTATGGAAGCCTGCTGGGACCAGCTTCTACCTAGTTCCCCAGCTCCAAGCAATCCTCGCATCGAGTGCTCACTTTCTGAGGAAAAGAGACACACTGTCATGCTAAATTGTAGATTTTGGTTGTGCTGGTGGGATAGCAAAACAGAGGCTGGTAATCAAGTTGTATCTCCGAAGAGAAATGTATAATGAAAGGAACAGAGTATCAGCTTGCCTGTTAATACCTTAGGAAAAACAAGCAACCCATCTTTCTCAGGAATTACCCTATTGTTGACAAGAAGCCTACATATTTGTACACCGTTATTTATGAAAAACCCAATTAAACTTAATGCTCCATTATAGATCAGTCAAGTAATGCCAATTTTATGTGAGTACTACACAGGTAACATGTATGTCAGGTTAGATGTACAATTAGTAGTATATTTTAAGAACAGTTCTTCCAAAAATCTGTGGGTTTTTTGCTTAGCAAAGATACACAGAACTTCTTAATTTGGAAGGTCTTCACTTTATTCAGTGAGAAAAGAGAAGGGTACAAGGATTATCTGAACTGTAAGATTTGTTAAAAAGACACTACAATTACTGCACTTTCCAATGGGAAATCTTTTTATTTACTGCATGAACAGTGCAAGAATGTGCTGAGTGGAAGACAGTTTTTGGAATCCCAGAAACATAGACAACATTTTCAAAAGGATCCTGTTTCTGTTTTATTCATTTTGAATATCACCTGGAGACTGAGCACTTAAATATCTTCACTAAAAGAATTTGAATTGTGTGTGGGTTGGAAGTTTTTCCATTTGAAGCAATAGATCCTTGCAAACTCACATTTCATATTTAAAACAATTTGGAGGCATATCTGTCAGTTTGGAGTTAAATAGGTCACTCCAAAAGTAATGCCTTATGTTTATTTCCACAAAAACTACAACAGATACAAAGAGCACAATAGCACTAATTGACAGAGCAAATTCTCAGCCAAGAAGCACTATTTTTCAAAAGTGTCACTGCCATTAGCTATGCGTTTTCACCACTTGTGAAAACGAGCTCAAATGTTGTGCTTGTAGAAATCTGCACCAGCAGAAGTGAGGGACTGTTTCACAACTTCTAGGACCACCATTAGCCGATCTGTTCAGATGAGCTGATTGAGATGCTCTTCATTTTGTGGGGTGACAGAAAACACTGGTGAATGTCAATGGGTGCAATCTTTTCTGCATGGAGGAATGGTGACACACCATTATTTCATGCACACGTCCATGTCAGATATCATTTTGTCAGACTGCCCCTCTGTTGCTCTCTGTCACACAGCAACAGTATGTAGTGGAATATTAGTGGGAAGGTTCAACTTCTACTATCACACTAGCAACATCTGCCTCTGACATCATGATAAATAGTAGGATGTCATAATAAAACAGCTGGCATTACATCCTATGCATTTCTTGTGTATCATTATAGTGATAGCCTAAGACAAGGAATAACAATTTTTTAATTGGCTATAATTAAATATACAATAAATATTTGGCAGAATCCTTGAATGCTTTGCTGTAGATTTGGATGACTATGAACAGCTTTCATCCTTAAAGGTATTATTTGCAATCACCTATAAAAATCACTTCAGGAAAAGCTGTCAATAATACAGTTCTCTGGTTTAGTCTCATGAATGTTGTCTACTCCAATATCAGAAAAGATAGAATCATAGTCTGTTTTGACTATATGTGCTAGTTCTTTGTGGCATCCTTGCGTCTGATGAAATGCCCTCTTTAGTTCATTTCAGAGTACCACATTTACTAGTTCAAACAGAAATGTAGAATATGGTAGAGAGTGAAGATTTATGGCAGTGTAACTCACTAAAAATTGTCTTATGCAGACATCATTTTTGTCGAACTAGCTAAAATTTCAGCTTAAGTAATGAGGAACTCTCAGACTACCCAGGATTTATAGCACTTGGTCTGTAATATTGGAAACTTTCTCTGATTAACAATCATATCTGCATGGGCTGAAAATAAAAAAGAAAAAACAACAACCCATATCTGTTTCATTTCTCAGGGAGATTGAATAGTGGCATCATTGGCACAATTAATAGAGACAGGAAAAATACAAACTAGAACATTCTAACTGTTTTTTTTTTGTGTTTAGTTTTCATAGAACTTCCTCAAATTTCAACAAATAGCTACAAGAGTGGTGTTTTTTTTTTTTTGTTTTGCTTTGTTTTGTTTTGGTCTGGTTGTCACTATTCATTTCATCTGAGACCATCAGCCATGTTGCTGTGTAGCATGGTAAGGTAGCAAGAGGCTAATGAGGAGGATACAGCTCTTCAGAAATCCATGCCATCTGAAGGCCAAACACTGTAATTGATACAGCTAAGAGTCCTGCTGTGCATTGATCCATTCTAATTGTTTTCCAGCATTGTCTTAGAAAAGTGGATATAATTACCTCAGTATTTGCAGTGTTACTAAATACAGACCTGAGAAGGACACTGAGGTATCACACAAACAATTTCCCTGCCCTAGGACAGAACCATCTGTAGCTAAGATACTCCTAGCACATTGGATTTATCTTTAAGAATATATATATATTACTGACATTGTTCCAAAAATTACCCCAGACAGTGTATTACAAAGCTTAATTACCCTTACCAATTGAGAGATTGATAGATTCCCCCCCCCCCCTTTTTTTTTTTCTTTTTATGCTCTTAACTACCTCTACTTGCAAATTAAACCCATTGCTTTTGGGCCAGTGCAATAAAGAATAGTTAATTGTCCCTTCTTTCCAATTGCTTTTTATTTACTGCTGTTACAGTGACTCATGTACACATGAGTAATATAAAAACAATAGAACTATAGGACACATTCAGAAGTAAATTTTTATGCAAGTGGTAAAGATATTTTGAGGTGAGAGGAAAGTTCAGAAATCAGTAGAATATATATTACTCAAGGGAGATTACAGTATTTTTTAAAGAAATTGACTATATTGTGGTGAGTCTATCTTCCATAGAAAGCTTCTATCTGATTAAATTCATTTGGGATGATGAAAGCATACATGGGTTTATTTAATTATAGTTGCATTATTAGTAGTAATCCATACAGGGGAGTCTGAGTTTATGAATATTAATGTGGTGAGATTGGAAAAAAAAAGGATTTTTTCAAGTTTTCAGATGAGAGTAAGTTTTAAAACACACATAGAAAGTGGATTGCATTTTCCAGAACAATAAAATCAAAGTATTCCAAAACAGTTGTCTATATAGAAAAAAGGAATAAGGTTCAATTTTGTTTGGCTAAAGTCAGCAGTATACAAGTTTTGACACACTACATTATATTAACACCAACATATTGTTTCTGAAAGCAATTTGCCTGAGTAATTACTGGTTTATAAGGAGCATCTTCAAATGATTATACTCTTTTAAAAAATAAAATAAATTCTTTGGTTATAAATTGGCTGTTCAGAATAGAATTGTTCCCAAATGCTGTTTTATTTAAGCTTTGAAATCATATTTATATGCAATATATTGCTTATACGATATACTGTTTACTTCTATTTTTCTACAAATCCCTGAAATGACAGAGGAAAATATATTCAATTAAAAGCTTTCAAATCTTATAAAAATCATGTCAGAAGAGACAGTAACCCAGATCTGAACAGTAAAAGGAAATGTCAAGACAGCAGCATTTTAAGTAAAAAAATACAACTAAGCAATCCTAAACTAAAGTAGGAGGGCCATTAAAAAAAACAAAAAACGAAAAACAAAAAACATTTTTTTCTCAACTGCAATACATATACATATATAAGGACTGAAAACCTGGAAAAAAAAGTATGTCTTAACATCTTGGCAGTAAACAAAGATTGGGACATTCACCAAGTTATTAATACAAATCAGAAAATTGTTTTTCAATTTTTTTTTCCCTGAAACTCTATTTTTAGGTCTATTTTTTCTTTAGTTTTAAAGCCATTATAATTCCTGTATTTTCATTCTTTTTTTTTTTTTTTTTGCTTGTTTCTGAATGTAGTAAAAATCAAAATATGTCTTTTTTTGAATGCCTTCAAGACTTTGCATACTGAGTTGCTCATGTATGCTTTACTGAAGAAAAGAAATTAAAAAAAAAAGTCAATTGAATTAGGGATTCATTCCAATAGTAAACCTTAATTTCATTTTTTTTGCTCCTGGATAAATTTCGTCAGTGTCATTTCCAAAAACAAAATCAGAAAAATAAGAAAAGCACATTTTCATTGCTGGATAGTAAAAAAAAATAGCTCTATTCTTAGGTATATTGTTGTTTGTAGTAAGGAAGCACGGCTGAACTTCACTGCAGATTGTAATATTTCAGTTCTCCTTTTCCAATTGATTTACATTTTTGCCTCTCAGTAAAACAGAATTTCAGTACTTCCTGACATGTGACTGCTGTGATTAGCTGCAATTACGGAAACAATGAGTACTTCTGCTATAAAATGTATGGATTTTCTTAGTAGATAAGCTTCTGCTGAGGATATCCAAGTTTCTCTTTACTCAAATCATATCTGAATTTTTCCTAAGACTTTCCATCCATGAACAGGCAAGGTTCCTACTGCTATACTTCCATTTGATCCATTGGCATTTATGAGTTCCCACTATAACAATGAAAAGCTACATGCAAGATGGGTGTTAAGACAAGAAACAACAATTCAAAGGGCTTAGGAGTGTGAATCTCATGGCACCGTGACAGTGCTTAAAAGCATCTGTTCTAGTGAAGGGGAAATGATAGGATATAAGGCACAGGATAATGTAATTTCCCTGTCTTTAAATCAAGATCTAACTGAAACAATTTTACATCCCCCCTGGTTCACCTATAGCTTACCAGAACCAAGCTAAAAGCATGTGAGCCATAATCCTTGGAGAAGTTTAGAGACAGGTATTCTCTGCTTCTCTTATTTAGTCTAATTGCAAAGTAAATGAGTTTAAATTCTCTGAAACGGTCCCTTATAGAAGTGTTTGTAATCTAGATTTATAGAAGACTGTTGTCGTAGATGTTAACTGAACAAAGAGAATGTAAGCAGGTATTACATGGCCTGTCACTATATAAAAGTAAGAAGGAAGCATAGTTTGATTGTTGAGTACAAGACTTTGGTTTGCATGTTGCAGAAAGGCTAACCAATTCAGTAATAATCTTGGGGAAGGTTTTGATTAGGACATAAAAAAATAAAAATTAAAATTAAAAACAAACAAACAAACAAACAAAAAACAGAAAGAAACATTCTGAAATAAGTATTGAGCAGTTATGCAGAAAAAAAACCAAACAGAAATGATTATTTTCTATGAAAGTTTCAAGGGAATCTGACACATTAATGAATTAAATTGTCTCCTCACAAACATAAAACTTACGCTCTCCTAATTATGCCTTGTGGGGATGTATTAGTGGAAAATATTACAATGATCAAGCAACCTATTCAACCTTTACATTTGGAAACACATAGCAGAAGGATTATGCACATTGTGCACTGAACTAAAGCACGGAGCCACTATTGGCTCTTGGTTAAGATTACACAAGTCCTTTGGATTACAAGCTAATTCATTCCAAAAATTGTCTTGTGTAATAATATTTTTTAACTGGAAAGTTTGCATGGGAACTGTTGAATCACAGACTGAACCACTGATTGATCACCTGAGGCAAGCACTGAGTCAGCTGCAGGAGCACAGTTAAAGGCAATTCACCTGTGTGAGCGGAAGGGGTGCAGCCTGGCTCCACCTCTCCCAGACCCCATTTAAAGGCTGACCACCACTGGGGAAGGATCTCTTGGAGGTCTCTCCTGTGTGGAGTTCTAGGTGAGCCAAGACCTTCAGTGACAAGTGAATCCTACCTATTTTTTTGTGTGATTTTATACCGTCTAAATAATCCATCAAAAAATATACTGTCCATTTTGGTTATACTGTTTGGGTATTATTCATTTTGGGTCATCCCACTACAGAGTACTATTCATTCAGGGTATTCACTCTACATCACCCTACAAAAGTTCTTATAGGAAGTTTTAGAAACTCACAGAAAAGCAATTGACTTACAGTCAAAAAATAATAAAGGATCTTAGAACTTTCTGAAATGGAGTAATTTGCACCTTCATAGATTATGAAAACAAAATGGCAGGTTTTTCCATTCTCAGTTCACAAAATATCTTCCCACTTGCTGAAATATTGAGGGATTGAAGATAGACTCAGATTTATTTTTCTCAAAATTAGGGAATAGTCTTTGCTGGAAAACTAAGTGTAGATGTTATTGTAAATAACTCGCACAATTTTGTGGTTATCAAAAGTTTGTATGCACTCTCACACACTTGTACAAAATTGGAAGAACTACTACTACTACAAAATGGAAAGGTAGTTTTACAGAATAATATTATACTGTTATATTAGCTGATGGCACTTAATTCCCTGAATACTTTATGAAATTACATTTTTCATAATTGTAAATAATAACCAAGAAAGGTTTAAGACAAGCACCATAAGCATAAGATCTTGAACTGAGAAATTATATGTAAAATATAGATTAGCTTTAGAGAAGCATCTGACAAATTATTTCTAGAAGCACAATTTCATATGAACCCTTCTAAATATCAACTCAACTTTGATTCAGAGTGAAAACATTAATTCACAAAATCATGGAATCACAGGGGTTGGAAGGGACCTCAAGAGATCAATAAGTCCAACCCCTCTGCTGAAGCAGGTACCTTACAATAGATTGCACAGGCAGGTGTCCAAATGGGGTTTGAATATCTCCATGGAAGGAGACTCCATAAACTCTCTTGGCAACATGTTCCAGTGCTCTTCCATGTGTTTGTATGGAACTTTATGTTCAACTTTTAAGTCATCAGTCCTTGTACCTCGTTATGCTCCATTGAAAAGAGCCTGGCCACATCCATTTGTTTCTCACCTCCCTTTAGATATTTATAAACATTAATCAGATCCCCCTCCTTGGTCTTCTTTTCCTCAGGCTGAATAGACCCAGGTTACTCAGCCTTTCTTCATATGGGAGATGCCCCATGCCCTGTATAATAGACATTTAAGATCTCTATATTAACATAAAAGAAAGCAATTATCTGTGTAACTAGAATACTGTGTAACTGGAATACTCTTCAATTTATTCCAACTAATCTATATTTTCTGCATATATAAATTATTTTTTTCTTTCTTATTAAAAAAAACCAAAAACAACAACACATTTTTCCTTTATTTTATAGAAATTCTACCAGGAACATCAAACTGTGTGATACAATGGTAGTATCACAATAATACTCTAAAATTAATTTTTATATAAATTAATTTGACAAAAATAGATATATTTTTTATTTCATTATTTTACTAATTTGTTAATTACATTTGGTTTGGAGATTTTTAGTCTAATGGAATCTATGATTAAAGCCGGATATTATTACAGTTTGTTGTTTTTTTTTGTTTTTTTTTTTGTTTAATTCGAGGAAATTACAGGAACCAGAGAGATTTTGTAATTCTTTTTCCACTGTTTATCACACTGAATGGAAACGTATTCCCTGGCTGTTAAAAGAATCAAGTCATTTTTGCAGATAGTAACTCTGAAGAAACTTACATTATTTAGATACTTCAACATCATTTTTTTATGTTAATATTTATCTTTTCTAAGAGGTGAGGTAAATTCAACTGAATGAATAAATGTGTCAACTACTAAAGGTAAAAACCATGCAAAATTTATATTTACTTTAGATATTGAAGAGTGGATGGGATCAGAAAAATGACAGCCTGTTTAAAGTGATCATGTAGGTCAGAGAATATCAGATAATGATTTAGATCATATTTTTTCATGGTTCATTGAGCCAATTCACCAGAGCTCTGGTAGCTGTAAAGTGAAATGTATTTCGTTGTTATGAGGTGCACCAAATAGTTACAAAGACACTGAACTCCATCAAGTACTTTTCCAGCCAAAGAATGGAGACTTCTACACCTAGTTTGTAAGCCTGTGTTTCTCTCAGGAAGTAACATCAGCTGGAAGAAAGGCTTGCTTAGGCAAGTGTGTGCTTAGGGAGACTGAAATGATCCACAGTACAGTATTTGTTTTCTTTGTGGAAGTGTTGTGAAGGTAGAACACTGAAAACTTGGTAGAAGTCCAGATGTGTTTAAAAACAGAATCTCTGAAAGAACCTGAGATGGTTAAAATCTTCCCAAGCAGATCTACAGTTGTACTGGGATTTGACTCCGCTTGAAGGGAAAACTGCACTTAACAGTATTCTCTTAGTTGTCTCTATACTAGTAAGTAAAAAAGGTCAGCAACTAGTTGTCTTGAAGGCCCCAGTGGCATGACATGCTTATATGTCTACATATTCTTACTCCACAGAACAGGATGGGCATGTCCAAGTGGGCTCCTGGAAGCTGTTTGTAGCTTCTGCTAACATCCACACTTACCACACATTGTTCAGAGTGAAAAGGAAACATCCAAATCATTCCAGGGAAAATCTCAATCAACAATTTTATTTTAGTCATTAAATGTACATTCTCTCTGTACTCTGTACCCTTTAGTCACTTTTCCTCTATCACTAAGAGATGCCTTACCATCTCATGCCATGTAAGACTGCAGAATCTTGGAATTTTTTTTTTTTTTTTTGACAAGACAAAGAAAATATTTGTGAGAAGTGTAGTATTTTGTGGAAACAGTTTTCACGGAACATAAACAAGTGTCTGTAGATAAAAATGAGGATGCAGCACTCTGGAATAGGTGTTAGATTGCTGCACTTAAGTAGGAATGAATGTTTAGTGTCAAAACTCTTTACTTAATAGCATGTTGAAGTAGTTACCCACATTATACCAGTACTATCTATTGGCCTTCTTTTCAATTTGCAATTAAAATAAATTGTGGAAATTATTCTTTTCCTTTTTTTTTTATTTTTTTCCTGGAAAGTCTCAAACTCTTCTGAGCTGAAATCTATTCCTGGCTTATTTAATATAAGTGTCTTCTGAAAAGTATTATCGGATGCTATCTTTTAAAAGTAAATACAACCATATTAAGAACTGTTCCTAGAAAAATCCAGTTTATAACCATCCTTGAATTTAGAATGTTGAATTATCCAAATCTGGAAAGCAATGAAACAAAAATGTGAAAAATTATGCTATACAAACAAAAATAGCATGCTTACCGAAACAGAGGAAAAATACTCTCACAGTAGAAATTGTATTCAGAACACATAAATCCAGATAGGAACCTATATGAATATTTTAGAATATCTAGATATCTAAATATTTGATTATTATTGCAAATTGTACATTTCTGAAGAAAACACAATAGAGAATACAAATCTTCTAAATACATACAGGAAATACTGAAGTATAGTTATTGCATATATAGGTACAATATTGGAGTATGTTATTAAGTAAAGGGCAGAAAATAGGAAACAGTTTTACTAAGGTGAGAAGATAGTTTGAGAGTGCTGATCCAAATCCGTAACCATCACATAAAATATTCATAGAAAACATAATTTTTACTCAATGCAAAATAATAACTTTTAATGTTTAATTAATTAAACTCTTGTGGCATTGTAATTTGTAATGAGAGCTGAGATAGATAATTTCCTAAGGGTCTGAGATGATCTGAATCTAAAGCAAACATGCAAGTTTTAAGAAACTTTTCTTTTAATAGCTTCTTGTCATAAAATTCCAAGATAGAGCCTCACATCAGACAGTATTTTTTTCATTGATATACACTTCTTCAGAAAGTAAGCCTCTCCTGACCTGAAAGCTCTTAGAAAGCTTCTCTGTAATAAACTATCTTGTTTTTAACTGAGTCTCTGGGAGCAGAACATGGCTAGAAGAGGTCACCTTCATATTAAAATCTCCAAAATTTAAAATCAATGCCAGAAGCAAGAAAATCTTCAAAAACTCTCTTGACTTACTGAATCACTGAAGAGAACTTCCTTTCACAGCAGCCCACTCACTCTATCAGGAAAAAGGAATATCTACATGGTAATGAGATAGAAATAGTTTCTCCAAGGTGTAAGAATCTTTTCTCAGTGGCAATATTCTTTATATGGTGTGAGTTTTCAGAAAAGTCCATGGTCAGATAAGCATTATGCAATATATATATATCTCTGATAATTTTAATAATTACAATCATACCTGGAAATGAAAATAGAAAATCTACATAGATGACAGAAGACTAAGCATAAGTATACATGTGAAAGTGTAATTATAAACACACCTTCTGCTATCTAGTTAAAAAATCTTGTACGTGGAAAACAAAATTTAAAAAGAAAATGATGAAAAAGTAAAATAAATAACACTCATTCTTCTGCTGCCAAAGTGATCTAAGTAAACTGGCAGCAAAGTCCCTGGAATAAAACAGAATTTTTGTTAAAAAAAAATATAAATGAAAATAATGAATAACTCCTGATGAAAGGAGTTAAAGACGCTAGAAATTCTATTTCTTTCCATGAATTATATACTGATTTTCACATATTCTTATAATTATGTTATGAGAAAGTCTCTTAGAAAAGAAACACAAAAAATAGGTTCTAACCCAAAGTACTTAATGTTTGTCACCTGCAGAAGCTCAAGGTGGCTAAACAGCTTAGATTAGGAGAGCATATACTAAAGGTGAAGTGAGACAACTACACAGAGCTATAGAGGAAGTCAAGAGAGTACCTTGCTGAGAGAGGATAATTTATTTTGCCTCCTTTTGATTTATTGCACTCCATGTAAAAGAAGAATTAAGTTTTCTGTCAACAGCATTCTTTCTTATTCACTGGAGAACACTTCCCTCAATCCTAGTTACTATGAAGAAGAGTTTGGAGTCGATATTCCAGAGTACAATTGGACCTTTGAGCTGCTAGGGCACTCTGCTGGTTCAGATCCAATCTACTGTTGACCAGAATCACTAGGTCCCTTTCTCAGGGACCTTTCCAGTCTTTTTTCTCCCAGTATGCACATATAACCAGGATTCTGCTATTGCAAGTACAGAATCTGACACTTGATCTTGTTAAACTTCATGTGGTTGGTGTTTTCCCTTGCTCTCTAATTTGTCAAGATCTCTCTACAAGTCTTCTCTACCTTTGTCAGTGTTAGTGTGTCCTCCAAACTGAGTGCCATCCACAAACTTAGTATGTATTTAAGTCCCACATACAGATCATTTACTAAGTAGAGTTCCGCGGAGTCCCACCATTCACTGGGCACCAGCCATGTGTAACTTCATTTACCGTAAATTGAGCCCAACTTGTTAGCCAATTTTTCACTCATCATATGTATTATGTATTTATCTAGCTATATGCTAGACATTTTGCCCAGAAGGATGCTGTGAGAAAGACTATTGAAAGCTTTACTGAAATCCAATAAGATTACATCACCTTGCTTCCTTGGTAAATTAGGTGGGTAATCATGTCATAAAAGGAAATTAAATTCATTAAACAGTACTTTCTCCCTCTGAACCCATGTTGGGTATGACTAATGATGGTGCTGTCTTTCAAGGGTACCTGGTAGCTTTCTATGATGACATCACTGACTGGGCAGATGAGGGGAGAGCAGTAGATGCTGTGTACCTTTGCTTATAGCAAGGTTTTTGACACTGTCTCCCACAGCATCCTTGTAATAAAATTTAAGTGTGGGACTGATGGGTGTACAATGAGGTGGATTGAGAACTGACTGACTGGCAGAGCTCAGAGGCTCATGATCACAGGTGCAGTGTTGGAGGCAGTTGGAGGCCTGTAACTGGTGATATTCCCCAGTGGTCAGTGCTAGATCTAGTCTTGTTCAGTATCTTCATCAACAACCTGGTTGAAGGGATAGGGTTCACCCTCAGGAGGTTTGCTGATGATACAAAGCTGGAAGAAATAACTCACATACCAGATTGCTGTGCTACTATCCAATAAGACCTGAAAAGGCTGATGTGCTGGATGTAGAGGAGCCTGATAAGGTTCAACAGGAGAAAGTGTAGGGTCCTCCACAACATACATCAGTACAGGTTAGGGGATGACCTACTGTAAAGGTGCTCTGAAGAGAAGGACCTTGTGACTAAGAAGGCCAACGGTATCCTGGGGTACATTAAGGTGAGCAGAGCCAGAAGGTTGAGGGAGGTGATCCTTCCCCTCTGCCCTGGGGAGGCCATATCTCAGACACTGTGTCTAGTTCAGTGTATTTTACATGGAAGTAAAATAAAATATGTTATTTTTAGAGCAAGCTAGTAAGCTGTCTTTTTCTTTTTACGTATGTAGCAATACTGGGCTATGTGGGCATAACTAAGACTGGGATTGTGGTTATTTCCCTTCAAAAAATTGAGAAGTAATGTTGAATTAAAGCGACCTTTGTATTGTCTTTTTTTTCATACTTATAGAATACCTTCAAATTTTGGATTAAATATTCTTTTCATTGAAAACCACAATTAAAAGATCCCTGGGGAGTGCTTTTCCAATTGAAAAAGCTGTTCCAGCATGAAAATAAGGTTGTTTTTTTTTTTCATTTGTTTGTTTTATTGTTTTGCTTGTTTATAAATGAAAGCTTATAGATATGGAACTAATCTAATTATCTGTTTAATCTAATTAATTTATAAAAACTCTCCAGTTCTCATAAATCCATCAAATACAACACCACAAACCATACTGTTACGTAGCTTTTAAATTGGATGAACTTTTTGTTTAACTTAAATTTCTGATAAAAATATTTTGTTTCACAAAGAATAACTCAAGCTGACACTAAATCACCCATGTTAATGAGAAGAAAATGAGATAACATGAGAAAGAATCCTTGTATAGACTTAAAATAAAAAAAAAAAAAAGATCAAATTAAATGACTTCCCAGGCATAATAAAATAAAAATCTATGTGACAGGGTCTCTATAGGATTATACCGGTTTCATTCCTAATCAATAGAGGGTGTTCATATCTGATTGATTTACAAATTTCTTTCTTGTGAATCAGTTTTAATCTTCTGAGATTTAATTTAATTGCATTTATTGTATGATTAATTGCATCAGGGTGCTTGGAGCCTTGGACAGGCTTTTATAATACTTTACAACTAATTAAAACCTAAAATTATTAAATGTATTTTAGGAAGTTACAACAAAAGAAAGTAATTCTTGAAATCTAGGGGAAAAATGATTTCTCTGGCCTAAGATATGCCATATTAAATACCGATTTTAATTTTGCGTTTATTTACTTCTAGTGTAAAAATAGTAGAAAAGATTGTTGAAAAGTTTTCTTTAGAAAGGCTATTTCTTGTCAAGTCTATAAATTATAAAGTGTATATAAATATAGTGTAAGGTTTTCATGAGCTTTATGTCTGATTAGTGCAGCATCCATTTGTGTTTGTAATTTCTCCAGGCACTTTATATTGCCCTTTAGTAGGATATATCTACCAAACTGAAAATATAATTATTAATAATTATTTTATTAAGTCATCTCTCTACCTGGACTTCCAAAATGAAATTCACAGATGTAGAACTCTTTATAATACCAAAGAATAAAATACCAAAGCTCTCTGAGGATCGTACAAGACTAGGAATTACAGTTTGGCAACATGAAATCGTCTGTTGACTAAATCAGGTAACTCTTAAACCAACATAAATGTAATTTATTAAGGGATATATCCACAGAAAACTGCTCAATATGTGAAAATTAAATGTGAGACTTTAAAATTGCTGCCTTTCATTCTACTCTCTTATCACAGCTGTGACCTTTTCAGGGGTAACAAATACATTTGTTAGTCTGTTTCTCACCTTCATTCTTTACCCGTGAACCCTCTGACAGCCTGATGGGAATGCTTGTGTTATCTTTTCCCACCTGAATCAAATGAACCAACCAAATTTTTCATTTATTTTATAATTTCTAGCCTAGTAAAACTTCATTTTGAATAAACACCAAGTCTGTANCAGCTGTGACCTTTTCAGGGGTAACAAATACATTTGTTAGTCTGTTTCTCACCTTCATTCTTTACCCGTGAACCCTCTGACAGCCTGATGGGAATGCTTGTGTTATCTTTTCCCACCTGAATCAAATGAACCAACCAAATTTTTCATTTATTTTATAATTTCTAGCCTAGTAAAACTTCATTTTGAATAAACACCAAGTCTGTATCAATCCATATAAAATATATATTAAATATATTTTTTAGAATTATTCTTTCATATATGTGGTAAAAAAAACTGTCAAAAATGCCTACATACATAGATAGAAATTCTGACAAGAATACAAAATTTCACATTCTCATTCTAAGCAAAAAATACAGAATTTTAATTAATCCTGTGGACAATTCACTTTGATAAAATTTTTCCCTTGTACTGTAGTCAAAACTAACAAATATATACACATATATAAAATGATTCTTTAAAGAAATTATGGATAAATCAATATAACCATAAGGAACACAGTTTTTTCAGTTCAATAATCTGCTGTCTTCCATGAGCTTCATTTGAAAATCAATCTTATAATAGCATCTGTTGTTACATAAGATGCTTTTTATTTTTTTTAACTACATTTTCCCCCTAAGATCTGCCTTATTTTATAAATTATTTAGTATACTGTTATAGCATAGTATCTGGCCTCTAACTGCGTATCAACTGAGGCTTAGCCCTTCTCTAAATTACTACATCCAATGTACTCATATTCAGCCAGATTCTTTTCTTACTGTATCAAAGACATCTTTCCAATGGTCACACACTCTAGTAACCTTGCACACCACCTCTAATCCTGATTTTCTAACTTTCTACTTACTTATTTCTACTTATGCCAGTCAAAAACCTAAAGCAAATTTCCTAGTCTATTACTTAAGCTTTATAATCCTTCATTGTTCTATGGGCTGTTTTTCTGACATCTGAATAGAAACGAACCTCTTATTTTCAAGACCCTTCCAGACTATCTCTAGCAGCTCTCAATTATTATTATTTTTTATATAGTAATATTCCTGTCTATTATCAGAACTTGAGTCTGGCTTCATATATCTTTTATTAACAATGATTATTACTATGATACAGAAACTACATGCATTCCAAAAGGAGGTGGGAAATCATTCTATTCTAGTTTGCTGGTATTACAAGAAACTATTCTTATGAGCACTTGCCAGCAAATCACATCAGCTAGCACTATAATGAGTTTGACTCTCCATTCTAACTATTTCAGTTTTTATGAAATGGAAATTAAGCCATAAGAATTATAGAGGCTATTTGACAAGTAAGTTTAATTTTCACCAACTTTTGAATCAACTGTGGCAGTACAGGACCTATAAAACAATATTTGCTGAAAAATTCTTCAGTTTTCTAAATGTACTCTGTGAAATGGAAGCTCTTCCTTCCTATTTCCATCTCAGAGAAAATGAGTTCTTTGAGGGATTGCTCTATTCTGTCCTACTATACATTATATCTTTCATATTATTATAGTACAGTTAATTCATTACTTAAAGAAATAATTCTGCTTTCCTTTTCCCCTTACAGAGTTAATAACCTAGCATAAAGAGCTAAAGTCCTTTATCCACAAAGATAAAGTGCTAGTTGTTTTCAGTGATTAAGTTGTAGACAACAAGTTGTCACCTGGTGAGAGTATTTTTCACCTCGAGATTCCAGATACTAATAAGCTGTATTATATTGTATGTATACCAAACCAAATGAAAACTCACAAAACTCTGGCACAACATTTACTACAAAAAGAAAATACTGAATTTAGAGCATCTGATATTACGGTGACATTGAAACTACTTCAATAATGTGAAAACATAACAAAAGAAGATTAATAAAGACCTATCATTGGTTTAGAGGAAAAAGAAATAAAATGTTAATATTGAAATAAAAACCATACTTACTTTTTCTCTGAAATAAAAAGTCCTATGTATATTTATTTATGTATTTATTCTTGTAAATGTGGGTGGAATATTTGACATCCTGCTTGTATTAGACTCTATAAAATATTGTCGGATATTCTAAATGACTCTTTTGTTGTAACAAGATTGTAACTGATGAAAATAAGCTATATACTGCGCAGAGTACTTTTCAGAATACTGTTTAATTTGTAGAAGTTATGACTCATGTAGGTATTCCATATCTAGTTATTCCATTGTTCCATCAAGGGCAGATCATTCCTGACAGATCTGATGGTGTTCTATGACAGAGTGACCACAACAGTGAACAAAGGAAGGGGGGCAAATGACATCATCTGTCAGGACTTGTGAAAGGCCTATACTCCAGACCCCTCATCTGCTTCATTGCTCTTCTCTGGATGTGCACTAGGGTTACGATGCTTTACTTGTAGTGAGGGGCCCTAAACTGAACTCAGTACCCGAAGTGCGGCCTCACCAGTGCTGAGCACCGGGAGGATGATCACTTCCCTGCTTCTGCTGGCTGCGCTATTTCTGATATAAAAAGAGTCGATGCAATAGAAGGAAGGGATGCCATACATAGGGATTCAAAGCTTGGAAAGTGGGCCCACATGTGCTAATGAGATTCAACAAGGCTAGGTGCCAAGGCACTTGGGTCAGGGCAATCCCAGATGTGTCTACAGACTGAGAGAAGGACTCATTGAGAGAATCTCTACCAAGAAGGGCTTGGGCGTTTTGATGGACAAAAAGCTGGACTTAAGCCAGCAGTGTGCATCTGCAGTCATTCCATGATTCTGTGATTTTATGATTCTTTGTCATAATTGACAAGTAGGCATCTGGCCCAGTTGCAAGAGAAAAATCACTTAAATAACTGCTGAAAAAATACAGTCTGGTATTTTAAAGAAAAGAAAAAAGAGAAGAAAAAAAGAAAAAGTCTGTCTTGGGAATTTCTTATACTTATGAATTTTAATGCTTTACTGTAATTGGGACACTTCTTTCTTAAAACTGAAAAATCTTGGAAAAAGAACACAAACATCTAGTGATGGAATAAATAACAAGGATGGCAAAGACATGAATACACTTTTGTCCAAGATCTTTTGGGTAAAATAAGTAGAATAATCAGAAACAAAGCATACGTGAAACATTGTTTCACCTAATTTACTTTATGCTTAAGTGTGGGCTCCCCAGCACTGAACACTTTAGTACTGTAAGGGTAAATAGGTTCCAGCTGGTGGAAAAAAAGCCAGAAACTTCTTTTACCAACCAGTCCCAGAGCTCTTCAAATTCACTAGAAAGAGCACAGAGCCACTGTGTCCTTTAATTGTCATCCAGGGGAATCAATATATTCTACAGGTGAGCCCTTGTCTGCAGAAATTATGTCACTGTTTTGGGGGGTCTAAAACATTGTGTGAAGGATTTTTTGCTATTTCAGCAATTAATATTTAAAATCAGTAAAGCAATTATATTTACCATAATTATTAAAAATAAAAAATATTTAAAAAGAGCATGCACCATTATCTGCTTTCAAATGAAAATTTTCAAATTTCAAATGAATTCAACAATCTTGAATTTCAAGTAATTTTGGTAACAACAGGCAAGAGTACATAGTTTGTTTCATGAATTATTTTTAGTAATGAAATACAGACCACTGTTCCAGGAAGATAACAGTGTTTGTTTTTCATGTTGTTTTATTGACATATATATATAGAAATATAAATAAATAAATAAATATACACATGTATATAGCAAAAAGACAGTAAATATAATCCTGAATTGCAAAATTTTGTTACATATTTACAATGACATCCTAAAAACAGTTTCAGCCCTTATATGAGTTCCATGGATATAATAAATAAAGCACAACAATATTTGAAAGGTGTCGAAGTGCCTCTCACTTCTTTTTTTCTCTTCCATGCTATCTGATTCATTTTCATGCTCTTACTTACTAATATGGGGCAATCAATTAATTATATAATAAGCAATCACTAGCATTAGATCTTCTGCTTTAAATAAAGATGCTTTATACGGACTCTTGTGTACAGTGTAGCAATAAAATTACACTATATATTATTTTAAGTACTGTAAAAGTTGGCACAATCATTAGGTTAGCTTCACTGACAACATGAACGTAGCATCCGACTCTGATGTCCAGGAATGTCAATGGAATTCTAATGTTTTGCATTTCATTTGCTAAGTCATCAAAGTTTTCAAACCATCATCAAAATTCTGCATCCTAGTTTATAATTCATCTCTTTTTTTTTTTTTTATTTTACTGTTTTCCCTGGGTGATGGATTTCCTGACATTATCAATCCAGCAGAGATACACCATAAAACAATCTGAAATACAATTTTTTTAGATATATTGACTTAAAATATCTTG
>VXAB01009978.1:0-34295 GCA_013399175.1 Odontophorus gujanensis
ATTCCAAGCACAACCCAACCATATTGCCCCTACTCTAACAGCTCTCTGCTAAATCATGGCCCTGAGCNGGGCTGCCCGGGGTTGTTGTGACCAAAATGCAGGACCCCACGCTTGGCCCTATTAAAACTCACACAGTTTACCTCTGCCCATTGATGCAGTACCCTTCTTCCCTCAGGCAGATCAGCACTCCCTCCCAACATGCTGTCATCTGCAAACTGACTGTGGGTATGCTCAATTTCCTCATCAAGATCATTAATGAAGACATTAAATAGAAGCAGCCCCAGCACCAAGCCCTGGTGGACACTGCCTGTGGATAGCATTGAGTTCACACTTAAACTGCTATTGCACGCTCAGACCAAAAGGAAGAGAGGAATCTGCATGATGTGACTCCTATTCAGAACAGCTCCAGTGATCTCAAGCAAGATATGAACAGAGGTCTGTCCTTGTAAAGGAAGCATGCAGCACACAGCAAGCCCCAGGCTTGTCACGTCTATAGGTCTTACACTACAGGGGAAAAGAACTACTGCCTGCCTTACATTTATCTGGCTCAGCCACGTAATTCTAGACTGCAGTGCCCCTCAGCTCCTCCTCACAGCTTGAATCTGGAACATTCTGCTGCATAACACAGACCTGAACTCATACAGATGAGAACAAAATCAGCAAGAACCAGTAACTGTCAGGGAAAGGTTCAGCCAAACTGAATTGAACCCAAGGGACCTGAAGCTAATAACAGATTACTCCTTTGCTATGCTTACTTCAAAGCACTGCCAGCTGGGGAGGACCTCACCAATGTAAAATGAGAGGCGTATACTTTTGGGGGGTATGTGTTATCTGTAGAGGGAGAGCTAGGACAACTCATCAAGGATGAAGTCTGAATTCTGCATGTTTCACATCACTGAGAACAGAGGTAAGAGAACACTAACTGGAAGGACACACATACTTCAAGGAATTGTTTTAAAGCATAAACCACCTACAGCAGCACCTTAACACTACCCCAGTACAGCTGCAGGTAAGTAGGGGTGGAATTCACCTGCACTGACTTGAGCTCTCATCCAAGCTGGTTGCCCACAGCTCCCATTGTAGCACTGGTATCCATTTCAGCAAAGACAAAGGGACAGTTCTGGAGCAGCTTTACACGAAGGCAATTTTAATCCTGCCCTAAAATACAGAACATAAACTGACCTGATCTCCACAGGACACCAGCCAGCCCTCCTTCTGTTGAGCCCCACCCTCAATGCTTTATGCTATAACTGCCCAACACACCTCTAAGAACACCAAGTCTGGAAAACACTGCTATGGAAACACCTACATACTCCAAATTATCCATCATTTACACTGCATTTCTCTGCTCCAAAGCATCAGAACAGGATCTGATTTTCTGTTTTTAGTAAAACACAGAAGAGCTCCTCCACTTCAAACCTATCCAGCCTTCCCTGCCTCTCTTCGAGGGGTTCCAGCTCCACGTCAGACAAAACCAATCTTCTCCTCTTCCCTGTTCAGCACATCCATAGCACAGTACGGATCCTCACCTCATGAAGCCAACAGGAGAGCATCTCAGCAAAGCCTGTAATCGAGGAGCACAGCACAGACCTGGGGAGTATTCTCTTTGTCAGCTAAAAGAACCACCTGAATTATTAATCTCTGCAAAGTGTTACTGAAAGTGTTCTAATAATTTACTCTCCAACAGCTGGAAGGATTCAGTGCACTGCAGATCTACTTCTAATGCTGCATTCCTTCATAAATTATACATATCACTTGGCATACAGAAGTCAAACAAAAGCACTCCCTGAATCTCTAGCTTAGTTGTTCCAGTATTGGGAAGTTTCTCTGCATTTTGTACCTCCTATAAGCTCCATCCTGGTTCCAACCCAAAGCTGCCCTCTTCCCCACCCCTCACTGCCATATGCTCACCCTCAGAGTGAATGCATCTCCATGCTCTAACACCCACAGAAGGGCCCCAGAGCAGCACAGCTAACTCGTAACGTGGCCTTAACAAAACACTGTTCTGTTCCCACCATCTCTAAGGAGCCAGATTGGCTGCTGTGATAGGGATAAACGACTCTCCCAAGAACAGCCCAACCCTGTCTCCCTGCCCTGTTGGGGGAAACACAGGGAAGAAGTTAAACTTCTGCAAACAAGAGCAGTTAAATGTGCATCCTGAACCCAAATACCTTTCCAGTATCATTTGATGCCTGGCAGAGTGGTTCAGCTCCTTTACCTCCATATGATGCCTTCCTAATGAAACCCTGCTCTCTGCAGGTCACTACAAACACAGCCTTAGGACATCTGTCACCACTACATCTGGCATCATGTTTGAGTATTATCTGCTCTCGCCCTTCAGCCCATTGAATCTCATTTCAGTTCCTCAGGGGTACAGTTCCCTGACACCATATTTCTACAACGCCTGAGCACAGCTGGATCCCTTCCTTGTAAATCCTCTGCTTTCCGGCACTGGTGGTGCACACAGAGTTCCTTCAGCCCAGCTGCAAAGTAGGTAAACCCAGACAGACTGCACCATCCTTCCTGCCCAAAGCTATTTGTGTCAACAGGAAGTCTGACAGAGAAATCACAGCCACAGAGCATGCAGTCCATGTCCACTTCAAATGTTTAGCTTCCAATTTCCCTCCTAGACAAGAACACGGAGTACTACTTCCACCCTTATCCTGTTTCCAGGTAATCACATCCCAGTATGCAGCATGCAAGGCTTTCCATAGCTACTGACAGCCACATTAGGATGGCAGTACCCTCAGGCTGCATAAATGAGGAGATGAAACAGGCAGCCACCTGAGCACGCATTGCTGGAGTGAAGCACATCATTCCTATTCCTTTCAGCACTAAACTATTCCCACACAAACTAAACCAGCACATGCTGTCACCCGAACGCAGCTGCCATCTCCCTGCCCTCCATGCTGAAAGGAACACTTAAGATAAAGTATCACCACCTTCCTAAACTCATTTGCCCTTGAAAAAGAGAGAATACAAACCAAAAAGCCTTTCCATGTTTTGGAGCAACCAATTGGAGAAATTTCAGGTGACCTACTAACATGCTAGAGATTACTTACTGGTGACTTCTCACCCCTCCATTCTTTACCTAATTTAAGTGCTGCACGGTTGTCCACCTGGAAAACAAACAAGCAGTTCCTCCTGTGGATCCCTTCTCTTGTGACTACCTACCCTACGCCGACCCGAAGAAAATTCTGCCCTCTCACTGCAGAAACTTCTGTCTGAAGCAAGGAAGGAAAAAGAGAACAGAATGAGCTTCCACTGAACGTTCTGACATCGTGAGGGACATGGTTTAGGGAGAACTACTGATGCACGGTTGGACCGGATGATCTTGGATGTCTTCTCCAACCTTGGTGATCCTGTGATTCTATGATTGCTTCCTCTTCTGTGGTTTCATCTCATTCCCGGAACCCACAGTTCTTGGATAACTCTGGAGGAACTGAGACCTGAGCTCTGCTCTTCCCAAATGACAACAGAACAGCTTCCACAAGCGCTCTTCTTCCAAACCCATTCTTCAGAGGGATGTAAGTGAGCATCTCCCTCAGAACAAAGCTCAAGCCAAGTCTTAAAATGATCCTGATTTAAGGTCAATGCAGTCTGGCTTCTAAGGAGGCAGCTCATGAGGAGAAAAAAAACCAACACAGAGAACATTCTGTGCACTTTCATTAAGCACTGCTCACCACAAAGCACAGTCACCGTGCCCATATCATCTGCTGATCCAAGCTGACAAGGATGGATGTGGAGAACACCTGGGGACCGGTGCAAAAATAGCTGGGGATGTACACCATCCTCTGCACAACAGCACGCTTCGGTTAGCCTGTAGGATGCAATTCCACAGCGACACAAGGGAAAAAGAGAGGACACAAGAACAGATTACAGCACATTTACTAACACACTGTACAGGAGCTGCACAGGACCTCACTTTTCAGCACCAAAACCACACCATGACTTATTTTTTAGCAACAGAAACCAAACTCCAGAGCAGCATGGCTTAAGAAACCACACCACCTGTTTCTCCTTCCCAGCTCTGACCCCAAACCATATGATCATTCAGGGTGGAAAAGCCCTCCAAGATGCCCCAGCACAACCCCAGCCCACCCCACCGTGCCCATATCCCCACATCTCCGGAACACCTCCAGGGATGGTGACCCCACTGCTCCCTGGGTAGCCCATTCCACAGCACTGGTACTCTTTAAAAGCAGAGAAATAATCTCGTCCTGCAGTATTTTTCATGCAATAATGCTAAATTCCTTCATACAATAAGGACACAAACTGGTTAAGTGCCTGTAAAACAAATTTTTACTCTCTGAAATACAGAGAAAAGAATTGTTTCCAACTCCAGGCACTTCTAGTCTAACACACACAATGACTTTGGGCTGCAGGCTGTCACACACACAAATCCAGCTTCAAGCACCCCATGAGGATCTCCAGGAGTTTCAAATACATAGCACTGAAAACACAGGTCACATCTGTTTGCCATTAACATGCATAAAAGAGCTGCCACCAAGTCCAGCAGGCACTACACGATGAGCATTTGTCATCTTCTGCCATTCTGTGGCTGATGGGACAAAGGGACATGGCCCCAAGTTGCACCAGGGGAGGTTTAGGCTGGAGATCGGGAAAAGGTTGTTAAGCACTGGAACAGGCTCCTCAGGGAGGGGGTGGAGTCACCAGCCCTGAAGGTGCTTAAAATCCATCTGATGTGGTGCTCAGGGCCATGATTTAGTGGTAGGCTATCAGAGTTAGGGCAGCATGGTTGGGTTGAGGTTGGACTTGATCTTCAAAGTCCTTTCCAACTTGAGCAATTCTATGGTGGCAGTAGGGAAACATCTACTGAGAACAAAGCAGCTTTGAGAACCAGTGTAAAAGCAAACTCTCAAATCAGGTATTCTAGGTGAGAATTCTTGGGAAGCATCAGATCAGTGAGAGCACAGAGCTGCTCCGAAAGCCCTTGAAAAACACTTCATGCAGGGCACTTTTTCCCCTGCCCCATTTTCCAAAAGGGGGAGCTGGAAAGGTTTGATGTGACCAAGCCCACAAAGCCACCTGCAGCCAGGGGAACGTGGCTCCCTCACCTCTCAGGCTGCAGGGCTCTGCCTTGGGGCAAACTGGAAAAGAGAAGGCTTGACTGAACCCGAAATCAAGCACTCGAAGACAGCTCTCAAATCCCCAACTCACCCTTAGCACTGCAAGCCATACACTGTCTGTAATGACCATTTAAAATATCAACCACACAATTCCATAGAGAAATTCTCCTCCAGTGGTCAGGGCTTACAGTAGGGAATGAGGTAGTAACCAGCACAAGGCTCCTCCCAAACTGAATACATGGTCTGCACTTTAATGATCTGGTGGAAAAGCCGACTGTATTTCACAGAAGAAAATTCCTTTGTGTAACTTTACTTAAGTAAAACTGTAGAATTCCTAAGGCCACAGCTGCATTAACAGTAAATTACTTGCTTCCACACTTCCAGAAGACATCAATAAACAGATGGAACCACTCTTGAACAGAGAAAGGGGGAAACAATTGACACGAAAGGGGGAGCTGAGAAGGCATGACAAAAACTTGTGCTGGGGCTGGAAACAGGGCTGGAAGAGACCCAGCACACCAAGGCCTTGCTATAAAGGCGTTCTGAGGACAGCAGGAAAGGCAAAACAGCTCAGGATTTCTTCCAGATGACATGCCAAACTCAAACCTTCCTCAGCCATTTTAAGCTGAGCCTCTTGCTGCGCTCACCTGCCACGCTGAGAGGTTCTCCTATAGCTTTATCCAAGCAAGCACGAGGAGCTCTGCTTCAGTGCAGCCACTCCAGCTTTGATGCAGATGTGAAGAGGTGTTCAGCCATTTTGAGCGAGCCAAGGACACAGTACTCAACAACTGCTTCAGGAGCAAACGCATCCATTTAAAACCAGAACAAAAACATATCAGGTAATATAAGCAACAAAAATGAGGTGGTGTTGCTCTAGCACAAGGACCTGCCTACTCCTGCATACAGGAGTCAAGAAGAGGTCACAACTTCCTTTGAAGGAGAAGATAATGCAGCACAATATTTTGCTGCCAATTAATACTGTTACATGAAAGTTAAGCCCTGTTCATCTACCTTCACAATACTGCCTGCACCCATCAGGAAACATTACCTGCAGCTTCAGCTGCTTTTACAAAAGAAAGTGTTCTCCACTTACCTGCATTTCTAATCGAACGCCCTGGCCTCTCCTGGCTCTGAGCTCACTCTGCTCCCACCGAAATGCATCGATCTCAGCATGCACATTCCACTTCTGCTGGCAGCATTTCCAATGAACACCTTTCTCTCCATTTCCTCTACCACCTCACACATCTACTGGATGATTTAATCACCCATCTAGTTCATATTCCACTGTCAGGCTGTAAATAACAATCCTCCCACCCCACCAAGCCACTGCTGGTAGACGTGGACTGACTCGGCCATCAGTACGTATTTCCTACTCCCAGAGAAGGCGATGCCTGCATTAATACAGATGAAGTGCCCAGCCCTTCATGCTGCAAGGAAACCTCAGCAGTGAAGTTAATGCAATGCTGCCTGCTCACTTCTGTGGGGACAGCTCCAGGCCCAGCTCTCAGCCCATTACACAAAATCACTCTCCCAAACTCAAGCAGTTACTCGGTCCCCTTGGCAGAGATAAAACTCACAGGAGCACTGTCAGTCCTGCACCAGATGCTGCTTGGAGCCAGGCCAGCAAAACTTCACCCTTTGCCGGCCCCTCTCCTTTTAGTACCCATCTATCCTAGATTCAATTTCCCTTCCCTTTGCGTTGCACATACCAAGAGCATTAAGAAAATGAATTGGCTGTAACTCAAACCTAGAGAGAGGCAAGTACAGGAAGCGTAACAGGAAGCATTTAGAGGAATGGAATAAACGGACCTCCGCATTAATTACAGGAATGGTGGAGTGGGGTTTGTTTGCTGCAGCAATTGCTGATTGCTCTCCCAGAAGCACATCACCAAATAACATCACTTGGCAGGATAGAAGGGATTCACGGATACAGTCCCAAACATCTACAGTACAAAAGTTTAAGGAGTAACAACAGGAGATGTGAGACCCAGCAAGTGAAAGTTAGGGATTCACCAGGTACACCTGCAGGTTTACCCTGGTGCAGCCAGTTCTGGTCATGTCTGAAGACAAAACAGCAAACCGTTCACCATAGTTGCTCTGGTATTTCTTCCAGAGCCTTCCAGTTCCAGCCAAATATGCTTCAGATTTACAGCAAAGCCTTAATGCTGTGTGTTGATGACACCTACACATGTCTAGATGAGAGAACACTACGAGCCTGCAAACCCCAGAATAGCTGAGTGGCATCTCCAGGGATACTGGCATCTAGTCGAGACAAGGAAGTGCCTCCAGTACGCCCCAACTCCCTGTAATAAAATGGAAGCAACTACAATGGGCACTGAATAAAGGAGTATGTGCATCAGCATCCACCTGTACTTCACCAGGTGCCTGCACTCCAGTGGGGAGCCAGAGCCACACAGGAGCACCTCCAGACACCCACTGGGTTTGGTGATTGCACAGCAGTGGCATGGCCACTGGTCTTCACGATGGGATCAATGGGAAATCTTCCAACAAGGCCAAAATATGCCCTAAGAGAAGGACTACTGAGCACATTTTCATTTCAAACGGTTCTTATCACTGTCAAACCTTCAGGATTTGCCTCTGGTTTTGTAAAAATGATTCAGAACTCAAACCTCAGGCAATTAAGCAACTACAGCAGACAGCATCCCACCAGGCGTGCCAGGGGTCGGAGAGGCCTTCTCAAAGCACACAGCCACACACTGATAGCTCACAGCTCTGACCCTCTGTGGTGTAACAGCAGTCCAGTAGAACAAGCATGTTAACTGGGAACAAAAAAGGAAAGTTACACCCTTGCTCTATAAAGTCAAGTTAAACAAATGCCACAACTGAGCTCTCCAGATGAGTAAGGATTTCCTTCCCAACTTGAGCATGGGGCTTTGTCAAGCAGAGCCATCAGGAGGCAGCTCCATCAAGGACGGGGCTCCAGGACTCGGTGGCACTGCAATCAGGTCCATGTATCCAATGGGAGGTTCAACAGGAACGCTTTCTGATCACATCAACCTACATGCCACATCAGGAGCAGGTCTGCCAATCTGGGTGCTGCTCTGCATTGACAGCAGGTTATCTTCCCAAGCTGTTACCTTTACCAGCCCACTGCTGATGTCTGCATCAGAAGGATCTCTACCTCTCTGCATGAAGTTTGATATTTTCTAAGTGTAGAAATATCACAGAACATACACATGCTCACAATCTACTGAATCACCACTCAGTTCACAACATGAAAACCACTTTGGATTCGGTTTGATGTAAGATTCACTTCCCAGAGGAGCATTCCTCCTCCACAACACACCAAACTGCATCTGGGTTAAGAGTTCAATCCAAATGAAGTGCACCCAAAACAATCTTTAACATTACTTGAATATTCTGAAACATATTTAGCCCATTCAGCTTCAAACATAAAAGAAAACGTCTGATATGATGTAACTGATTTCACTGTTGGCTGCCCCTGGGCCCTTCAGTATAACAGAAGCCAGATGAGTTTACTCTGTGCTAAGAAAGAACCCATTCAGCTTTCCAACTGTGGGTAAGCTCAATACAGAAATAAAGAAGAAAAAAAAGACAAAACATTCTACTTTCACCACCCATCCCTACTTTGACTGCTGCTCATTTACTCAGGCACTGCTTCCATACAAACACGTCAAACTCATCATCATTCTGATTGTATCAGCAGCAGTGACTTCAGTTTTGTACTACCCTGTTCCAACCTAGAAGGGATGTGAGAGCTCCTGCAGCCTCTCAGGAACACCTGCCTGCCCAAGGCTCCATTCCTTGCAGCTCCCAGGACTCAACAGGAGACTCCCAGGGGCTGTCACAGAGAAGTCTTAGGGCACTCACATCAAGGCAGCACAGTCTGAGCCATGTTTCAGTGTACTGAGAGAAAGCCTGCTTGTTTTGGTTGGTCAGTTTTTTTGTTTTGCTAAATCAGCAGCATATGCAATAGGTGCTTGCACACATGTGATGTAACAAATGTCTCTGCACAAGTGAATTAATTCTGTGCTAACTAGGAAGGCAACTACTTCTTCATACACTGTCTAGAAAGGTGGGGTTTTTTTTTACAGACTGGTGAAGCCTGTAAGAATGCCTGAGAACTGCAAGCACTGGCACTTTCCAACTGGTAGACCTGCTCAGGGCAGCAGGCCTTGGCTGAGGTCCTCCTGCTTTGCTTCCTCTGTTAGCATCACTTACATCTTTAGCCTCACAGAACCTGCATCTAGTGCCAGGTCTCACCAGATCATCTGCTGCAGACAAAAATCCATTATTTTGTATCGAGGAGATAAGAAGATCCAAGCTTGCTGGCTCACTGCTCCTCAGATGCAGACAGAAAAACATACCAAAGTACCAACATGCAGCTGTCCTTCCTTGGAAGGAAAATCCAGCTTCTCCAGAGGCCTCCACAGACAGGAACCAGAAGGCACCACAGAGAATCCCAGGGCTGTTTCCATGCCTGCCACGCTCCTTGCAGACACTGTTAGAAGTGCTAGTTCACAAGTGCCAACAGAAGACCAAGCATCTGAAGACACAGCCACAAGAAAACCAATGCATCAGGAAAACAACAGGAGAATGGGTAAGATAATAACTCCTGGGAGCTCGCAAAGCAGAGTACTCCTTAAGAAGAGAGACAACAGGAGCTCATTTTGCTTTCTGTACATATCAGTGCCCTTCAGACCCATGAAATGGAAGAATATTTCTGGGACAGAGCCCCAGCATTCTGCCCTGCCCACTCAAAAATGGACATAAGCAGACACGTCCATATGCCAGACACAACTAAAGATGCTCCACTTGATCATGTGCCATACTTACTGTGAGCCACCCCAGCACAGGTGACGTACGCACTAACTGATGCAACCCAGAAATCCAAATTTTTCCAACTTGAGGCATTAGGACTGATGAAAGCCACCTGATAAAACAAGATCAAAGGTAGCAGGAAGCATGCCATTTTTCTTTTATATACAATAGCTCTATCTAATCCCCCAGCACAGAGCTCTCTGCCTTTTCAGTAAAGATTAGCATATTTAAAACTACTAAACTCCATAATCTCTAATCACTGAGAAATGTAATTCAATTAAGGGAAGTGCTGCTGCCTTCTTGCTACCCAACGCTGCACTTCAAGTTGGGGAAAAAGAAACGAGACAGAGAAGAGAAGCTTCTTTGAGCTGGACACGGATTACACTGCAGGCTCATGGTGAATCCACACAGTGTGCTGCAAGAGCTGAGGCTTCGCCGATGCAGCACGACCACTGCTACGGAGAGGCAATGACTTGCAGTAAATCCTGGAAGGAGCTGCCAGTGACCTTCTGTGGCTGCGCCGGCGATGAGCACGGAGCCGCAGCGGGGTGTCAGCTTCCTCGAGGAGATGGCACAGTGAGAAGCACCAAGGGCAGGGGGTGGAGGAAGCAGGCACGGGAGATGGAAAGGTTTTGGAAATTGGGGAGCAGGGAGAGAAAGGCCTGAAGAAAAAATATGGAGCAGCTTCTTAGCGTAGAGAACGTGCAGCTGGCGGCAAGCAGCACTACCAGGAAGAATCACTGCAGTCCACACGGCCGCCTTAGAAACACGGCGCAGAGCTACCACAATATGGCTGAGGACAGCAGCACAAACCTGCCCGCATCCACAGCAACCTCAGCGCCAGATACAGCATCTCAAATCACCCCCAGGTCTTACGTGGCAAGATACCACCTCTGGCCACACAATCCCACTTCAGGGCTTCAAAGCCTGCACAGCAATGAATTTCTTAACCAAAACATACTTCTTCATCGAAGAGACGGCATGCAATCAGTGCTGATGGTCTGAGCTCAGCTCGCTGTGGCTGCTGAGCCAGCTACCGCCACGTCGCAGCCCTCCGTAACATTTTGTTTGCCACAGTGAAGCCCCTGAATGTAAATGAAACAGAAGCATCCAGCATCCCCACGAGCAGCAGGAGATGAGCTTTGATTATGGCCTTCCTACAGGGCAGGCAACCTTTCGGCTAAACAGAAAGCGAGCACACTCATCCACCACGACAGCTGTAGAAAAAGATACTCCAATTTATGAAATCCGCTGTTGTAAACACACATAAATAGATTTCTCCTTCACCTTTGAAATGGAAAACGCTGAAGGGAGGTACACGGATGCAAAACCCACTGGAGCTCCCTTTGCAGGATGAGAGATGCTTCCCGTATTACCGCCACGCTAACCAAGAACATTATTAGGATGTGGATTCTTCCAGGAGTTGCGTGTAAAGGGAGAATCACAGAACTGCAGAGCTTGGAGGAGACCTCTGGACATCACCCAGCCCAACCCCCTGCTAAAGCAGGTTCCCTACAGCGGGTTTATGAGCTATTTATGCTTCAGCCACTATAAAAAAAAATACACAGAAATCCACAACAACAGCAGCATCTATAGGGACCGAGCCCCAGAATACAACAAGCCAATTCCCCACTGCACATAGAGCCACCTGGGTGCAGCACAGCCAGGGAGTCACGGCTCAGGAGCTGAGACAAAGGCAGGTCTCAGCCTCAGCACAGCCACCAGCAGCACTGAGCGCTTCCTTAAAGCCCCAAGGCATCTGCAAGCCAGTCACAACAGCAGGGCTGGGCTATTTTAGCCATGAAATACACGTTTCTCTACATTTTAGGCCATTATTTAAGGTCTTCTATAAACACCGATGATTAGTTGAGAGGGGGGAAAAAAAAAATCAGACCAGAAGAGGGTACCTAAAGACATCTGCTTGAACAGAGGGATGGAAAATCCACATGTGAACCAAGAGCTGCTGAGATTTAAGGTCTGCATGGGGGCTCCCACCTCCCACGGATCCTTAATTAAAAGTCAGAAATACAGTAAAACAAAGCACTGGTTGCACGTTCGCTTCATCTCACGTTCATATATAGCTGGGGATAAAAAGCAGTCGAAAAAAACAGAGGGAAAAAAAGACCAGACAGCATCTGCACAACCCTCCTCCAAAAGCTTCCTAAGATGGCTGGCCAAACAGCACCCCAGCGAGCAGATCAGCTGACTTCCCAAAAAGAAATACCCAAGTTGGAGCTGAATTGCTAATGGGAAGAGGAGACGATTCGACACATAGCAATAATTTAAATGGGACGGACAAAAGGAAACGGCCCACGGGAGGGGGCAGGGAGTGGACGGGCGTTGGGGTCTCTCCAAGCGTGGGTAAATGCGCTGTCAGAGCAGCCCCAAACCCGAGCTGGGGGCTGCGTATCCGAGCACGTGAGAGAGGCAGCAGCCAGGAGCAAAGCGTTTGGGGGATGGGGTGGGGAGGGGGGGGATGAGAAGATAAAAAAGCCCAACGAAACACGATGACGTGTTTCATCATCTGCTGCCACACTGAGAGCAAAGGTGGATCCCGCACCGCACCCCGCGTCCACAGCACAGCGCGGGGCCCTCCCTGCGGAGGGCAGCGGGTCGGGTCTTAAAAGCAAAAAGAAAAACCCCCACGGGTAGGACCGTTCAGAGCCTTCCCACGTTTCACTCTACACATAAACCGTTCTCCTCCTCCAGAAACGCTCCAACACGGCAACGGCGCTCCGGACGGCGACAAAGCACCGGCACTGCGTTCCGATGAATCAGCAGCCGCCTCGGGAGGTGGCTTTTGGCGTTGAAATCGGCACAGAACAGAGCACAAAATCCGNCTGTCTCTCTCTGCTCCGCGCACACGGGACCCCGAGGTTTGCCTCTCTTCGTTTATTCTTTCCCTTCCCCTCTCCTCTTCAGGCTGCAAGCGCAGGGCCCGTGGGACCGCTCCCCGGCCGGGCTCGGGGAGGTGTACGGGGACGGATCGCGCCGCTGCCGCTCCCCTCAGGGCAGGGCTCCGCGCTCCGCACCGCTCCGCCTCACACCGCCGCCGGTCCCGCCCCGCCCTTGCGCATGCGCGGCCCCGCCCTTCGGCACACGTCGCGCTACGCGCAAGCCCCGCCCCTCTCCCTGCCGCGAGCCAATCAGGAAGCGAGGGGGCGGGGCCGCCGTCAGCCCGCTCCTGCGTTGTGGTGCGGGGTCGGCTTCCTGAACTGCGGTCGTCCGTGCGTGGGAAGGGGTCCCTGAACACGAACGGGTCCCACTCCGCACAGTGCACGGGGACACCCACTGCTCCGTCGGTGCTCAGTGCCCCATCCCCTGACCTCGGCTGTCTGCAGGGATGGGGCACCAGCACTGTACAATCTGTGCCAGTGCCCCTCTCTACCCCAAACAACTCTTCCCTTATATCCAGTCTAAATCTCCTCTCATTTCCCCCTGTCCTATCCCAACCCGTTAAAGACTCTGTCCCCTTCCTTTTATAGCCCCCCCTTCAGATCCCATATCGCGGTGAGGGGCAGATAACAGCACCCAAACGCACCCCAGTGTTCCCACACAGCATCTTTACTGCTGTCTCAGAGAAGGAAAAATAAAACAACAACAAAAGTGGTGGACTTCGGGCAGGTGATTGCTGTGGGTGATCTCCAGGTCTGTATCAGTCAGTGTCACCGGCCTCTCGAGGTCTGGAAGCAGCTGGAGGTGCTCCAGGTGGAGGGATTTTCCTCCTCTTCCTTCACATCCCTTCCTGAGCCTTCACCAGTAGCAAAATCCTCCCCCGTTTTGGCTCCTGTGTGTCGTGTTTGAAGCAGGTTTGAAAAGCTCATGCCTCTATTTTTGTTCTCGTTCCCGTCAAAGTCCAAGGCCATTTCCCAGCTCAGAGCCTGGGCCCCCAGCCCCGTGAGAGGCCATGGACAGAAGACAGGAAATTCTTGGTGACCTCTGCTGTTTCCAGGTCTCCAAAAACAAACACAGCCCGACCGTTTCGAGAGGCACTTCTGGGAGTTGGGATCTGCAGAGGGACAGGTTGGAAAAGAGCTCTCAGATCCCCATCCCACTGTGCCCACTCACCGTGTCCTTCAATACCACATCCCCACGGCTCTGGAACATCCCACAGTGATCCCCCCTGCCCCCTGGGCACCCTCTGCAACTGAACCAGCTCTCTTTGGAGAAGAAATTTACCCTAACACACAGCCTGACCCTCCCCTGGCAAAACTTGAGGCCATCCCCTCTTGGTGTATTCAAGAAGTGTCTGGATAACACCCTCAGACACACGGTGTGAGTTTTGGGTGGCTCTGTGTGGAGCCAGGGGTCAGATGCCTTGCAGGTGTCTTCCTACTTGAATATTCTGTGCTTCTATCACAGAATCACCAAGGTTGGAAAAGACCTCCAAGATCATCCAGTCCAACCATCCACCTATTAGCACTCCCTAAACCACATCCCTCAACACAGCATCCAAACGTTCCTTGAATACCTCCAGGGTCGGTGACTCCACCACCTGCCTGAGCAGCCCATCCCAGTGCCTGACCACTCTCAGAGAAGTATTTCCTATCATCCAGTCTGAATTTCCCCTGGCACAGTTTGAATCTATTCGCTTTCATCCTATCACCAGTTACACGAGAGAAAAGGCCGACCCCCAGCTCACTGCAACCTCCCTTCAGGAGTTATAGAGAGCAATAAGGTCTCCCCTGAGCCTCCTCTTCTCCACACCGAACAGCCCCAGCTTCCTCAGCTGCCCCCCATAAGACTTGTGCTGCAGACCCCTCACAGCTTCATAGCCCTTCTCTGAACACGCTCCAGGGCCTCAATGTCTTTCTTGTAGTGAGGGGCCCAAAACTGAACACAGCACTCAAGGTGCGGCCGCACCAGAGCTGAGTACAGGGGGATGATCACCTCCCTGCTCCTGCTGGCAACGCTGTTTCTGATGCAGGCCAGGATGCCGTTGGCCTTCTTGGCCACCTGGGCACACTGCTGGCTCATGTTCAGCCAAGCATCAACCAATACCCCCAGGTCCATTTCCTATCCACCCTCTTCCAGCCACTCTACCCCACACCTGTAGCATTGCCTGGGGCTGTTGTGGCCAAAATGCAGGACCCATCACTTGGTCTTGCTGAAGCTCATCCCGTTGGCTTCAGCCCAGCAATCTCTGTCCAGATCCCTCTGTAGGGCCTCACTACCCCCAGGCAGATCAACGCTCCCATCCAACTTGATGACATCTGCAAACATACTGAGTGGTGCACTCAGTGCCCTCATCCAGGTCATCAATAAAGTTAATGAAGAGGACAGGGCCCAGCACTGACCCCTGGGGAACACCACTGTGACCATTCACCAGCTGGATCTAGCTCCATTCAGCACCACTCTGTGGGTCCAGCCCTTCAGCCAGTTCCTTACCCAGCAAACAGTGTACCTGTCCAAGCCACGGGCTGCCAGCTTCTGCAGGAGAATACTCTGGGAGACAGTGTCAAAGGCTTTGCTGAAGTCTAGGTAGACCACATCCACAGCCTTTCCCTCATCCACCAGACAGGTCACTAGATCATAGAGGGAGATCAGGTTGCTCACCTGAGACAAGAGACCGCCCGCGTCTCCAGAACAGCCTCAGTAGGGTTGTGTGGGGCAGCTGGTTGCCAAATGTGTGCTGTGCCAGCACACCTCTGTTTGGTTCCACTGAAATAGGTCTTTGTTTGAAGGAAAAGAAAGAAATCTGGGTCTTTTTAATTGATTTTTTTTCTTTAATGAGCTGCAATGACTTGACTGGAAGGGCTACACTTGGCAAGCGGGCCTCCTGTTACAGGTTAAAAGAAACACACACAACCGTAAGACTTCGTGAGAGACAGCCAAAATGGAAAGGCCTCGAAGGATTTTTTGTCCATTTTCCCCCACTTTGCTTGGTTTGCCATCAAGGTTCAGCAGAGAGGAGGCTCAGCTTCATCCCAGCGTGTGTGCCCATTTCATCTTGTTTAAACCCTGGCTTTGGGACCTCCCTTGCCTGCACAGCCTTGCTCCCTCTTGTACGCTGGTGTAAACCCACACCAACCAACTCTCTCTTGTTCAGGTTACTTGAATTCAAACACAGAATGTGATTTTCAGAAGCATTCACCCCCAAGCTTCCCAGGGCTTCAGCTGGCATCAGCACCTGCTGTTCCCATGAATATCTCAGCGTGGCGGCGTGGAACGAGGCCGTGCTCAATCACAGAGCCCTTTGGGGGTCTCAGCTTCCACTTGCAAGTTTTATTCACATTGGCGTTGATGCAAATCTGCCATGATTCAGTCAACAAGGTTCAAACGATGCAGGGCTGCCTGTAGGGATTCACTGCATCCTCACCTCCAGGCCCAGCGCAGCCCGATCGCTGATCCAGATTTCCACCTGGAAACAGGTTTTCCCCCAGTTCACCTTCTGGGAAATTGGTCTCAACACCTTCCTCTCCAAGGTTGAAGGCCACATTTCATCACCGCATTTCCTCTGAGTGGACCACATAGCAGTTCAACTTTATCTCCTCCTCAGAAGGCTTCAGAGCACAACTGGTATCATCCCATCTCCATGGGATCTGTAAATGGGTCATGCAGCCGGAGGGGGCACAGGCTCTCGGAAAGGATTTGTCTGCAGGCAGGTCACCCTCACCACAAACACTCTTTGTTTGCTGCCTCCTTTCATGTTCTCTCTGTTCCATCCTGCTCCACACGTTTGCTTTTTGACACAAATCTCATCGCAAACTGTGCCCGCAGTCCAGGTGCACAATGAGGTGTTCCGGAAACCAAACGGTCCATGCTTTCTATTTCTGATCATTTAATTCGTATTCTCTCAACATGATTAATTGCTTATCTAAAATATATTTTCCAGTCCTTGAACTGCCCGAAAAAAAAAAAATGCATTTAATAAGCTTGGTAAATGCAAATAAGTTTTAATATAGGCACAGACAGGAGAGCTCGTTCTGCTTTGCACCTGGCATTTGGGAGCACTCCTCCCTTGTGCATCAGAGAATCACAGAATCACTCAGGTTGGAAAAGACCTCAAAGATCATCGAGTCCAACCACAACCCAACCATACTGCCCTCACTATGGCCCTACTGAAATCATGCATCACTGTGGTACTGTCGTTACAGCTGCTCTCCTACATGATGGGAAAGGACAATCCAGACCAGCAGTGATCTCAGACAATTTCAGCATCATTTTAAATGCATACACTGTCCTTGCCTACATATCAGAATGGATTCAGGGATCTTTCCCACTGATCCCAGGAAAAGCAAGAGCTCTCCACCAGGGACAAACCTTGACTGCTAAAGACAATTATTTTTCTCACTGCTCTGCCCAAAAGCTTTGCTCAGGCTCAGCATCTCTTTACGATGGGCAAATAAAACACTTTGGACTGACTGCCAGAGAGCTTCAGCCTGAGGGACTGGCAGGTATATGAAAGAGGATTTTGAGATAAAGCAATTCAGGGATCTGCTTCCATTCACTGAAGCCACTGACTCCTGCAGGGACTGCACATGGTCCTAAGAAGCACTGCAGAAGACAGAAGGAGATGAGCACATCAGAGGATGTTTTATTCCAAGGTGAATTTAAATGCTTTTCGTTTTTGTAATCAAACAAGGCAGGAAAGAACTGGAGACTTTCATGTGCTTTATCTCAACTCTCCTAGGACCACTTTGCTCATCTGCACGGCATGGCAGAGAGTGGATTGAGAGAGAAGGGGCAGGGGCCAGTAACAGCCTTGTGGGTGGGTTGCAAACCACCCGAGCATCATCTCTGCCAGTGCCTGTGCAATGTACCATGCTGGGTCACAAACAGGGCACACCTGCCACGTGACAGGGAGAAATCTGCAAGGAAGCAGGAGAGGATGCACCCAAAACCCCTCCAGCAGAGCAGGGCTCCTCTCAGTGTCTGGGGGAGCCCTGAGTGAAAGAAGAGACCTCTGTGGTTTTTTTTTTTCAGTGCAGCACAGAGAAGGGGTGGTTTGGGTCTGGTTTCCCACCAGAGGAAAGTAACAGTTCTAAACACTTGCTTTATTTATTTATTTTTTTTTGTTGCTAGCAGTCACAAAAAAGAAAAAAAAAAGCAGGCTATACTCTTTGAAACAGACAGTCTCAGCAGGTACTCAGTTACCTGGCTATGGAGTGATTCACAGTCAAAGAAAGGCATGACAAGAACCAGCAGAAGCTTCTGGGAGAGGAAGCTGGGGCACATTCATACTGGAGAGAAGGCTCCCAGTTTACACAGAGAGCATGCTCAGCCAGCAGGAAAAAGACTGCCAAGAGCCATTCTGCTGCAGCCGAGGCCTCAGGGCTCTGTGTGATGCTGACATGGCACTGCTGCAAGAGCCATGGGCCAACCTCCTGATTTTTGTTACCTTGGTGAACTTCCAAGGCGGCCGCTGTCACAGCCACTGTCCTACACGTGCTGCTGCATCTGCAGCAGAACACCACTGCTTTCCAGAGATGTCCTCAGCATGCTGGAGACAGTGATTCCCTACTATTGAGTGTGCCCTAAATAAGTTTGCAGATGACACTGAGTTGGGAGGGAGTGCGCATCTGCCTGAGGGGAGAAAGGCACTGCAGAGGGACCTGGGCAGAATGCATCGATGGGCAGAGGTAAACTGTGTGAGTTTTAATAGGGCCAAGTGTGGGGTCCTGCATTTTGGTCACAACAACCCCGGGCAGCCCTACAGGCGTGGGGAGGAGTGGCTGGAAAGCTGCCTGATGGAAAGGGACCTTGGTGTGCTGACAGANTGTGGTGCTCAGGGCCATGATTTAGCAGAGGGCTGTTAGAGTGAGGGCAGTATGGTTGGGTTGTGCTTGGAATCAATGATCTTTGAGGTCTTTTCCAACCTGAGTGATTCTATGATTCTGTTATTCTATGTACGTGTAGGAGATGGTGCTGAAGCTAGTGGACTTTGGCACTTGCATCATCAAGGTCTGCTGGTCTGGCACAGACCTTATTAAAGGTGTGCTAAGTGTCCATCTGCTATTCATCGAGTCTGTAAGAACGCTGACTTTGACACTGCCACCTTTGTCATCACTGACTTCAAGGACTTCTGTACCTATTGTCTCCTTCACCACCACTGCCTACAGCCACACCAGCTCCCACACTGGCTGGATGTTTTGGGGGCCACCATTTCCAGCTCCTACCAGCATCTCATTACCACCCTGCATCTCCACCATCACCTTTGCCATCTCTGTAGTCATGTAGCACCTCTGCTGTACTTCACCACCATGACCATCCTCTTCCACATCTTCATGTTCAATGACTGGTTCAGTGACTACCATCAGAGCACCAAGGCTGGCTGCTCCTATGTTATCTTCATTGTGCTGTACATCAACAACCAGCACTGTTTCACTCCGCACCATCTGGATAGCACACTTCACAAGGGAGCTGCTGCAGATTCAGGCAGCAGAAATGGAGAAGAGTGCTCATGAGACGGAGTTTGAGGACAAGGAAAAGATTGAGGATGAGGGCGAGACACTCACCAGGCAGCAGTTGCATCCCTGGGCAGCAAGAATGGATGTGGCCACTGCAGGACAGCCAGAAGATGATGGGCAGCCATAGGTTTCGGAGAGGCCAAACGCATGGACCCCATCATCAGGCCCAGAGGAGCAGAGATGACAAGAACGTGGCTGCTTCTACCAGCTCATGGATGAGGCTGAGCAGCTGCAGGACGAGCTCTGAGCCATGGCTGATGCTGCTGACCATGTGCTGATGGCCTCCTTCAGGATGACCTGGAGCCTACGTTGCTATCCTAGGTGATGAGGCATGACCACGATGGCTTGGGTGGCATTAGGCTGTGTGTTCCTGCAATCAGGAAGAGCTGTGCTGAAAGTTATTTCAGTTACAGAATCTGAAGATGGAAATATCTGTCGAATTTGATTTTGCTCCATTTGACTTTCTTTTGAATTTCCATTAAACAGGTGATGAATTCTTAGTGGCTAATAGATTTCACTGTAGTAAATTCCAAGGCTGGTGGCCAAATTACTTTCTACTCTAAACTTGACAGCAATATAAATCTTTGGAGTTCTGAAGACAAGTAACAATGACGCAGACTTTCTTATGCAAGCTCTATGAGCCTTTTCAGGCTAAAAATGAATGAGCAAAGGAAATACTTAACAAAATTTGGAACACCAGGAGGCACCTGTGTAGTAATAGCACAAAACCTTTACAAACATTGTTGCTCATTCTGTTGTGTAAAGAGAAGGAAAAAGAAGGAACCGTGCTACAAGTTGATGCGCATAATTGAGATGTATCTCATCTACATTGGGTTATGTCTTGGTTCTAGTGAACTAACTTGATTTTAAAAGCTTTTCTTCTTCAACTATCCCTGGTGTAGACAAACCCATGCTGTTGGTCATGGCTGTCAGGTGAAGCCCCACTGTCCAGTGAAAGGGAAAACATCACCACTGGTTTTAAGAAGGGGAGATATGAAGATCCAGGGAACTACAGACCAGTGAGCCTGGGAAGACTGGATAGCTGCAGCCAGAGGGTTGTGGTCGATGGCTCCATGTGCAGGTGGGGGCAGTGATGAGAGCTGTCCCCCAGGGGTTTATTTTGGGACAGGTGCTGTTTAATATCTTTATCAATGGCACCGACAGTGAGATTGAGTGTACCCTCAGCAAGTTTGCTGATGACATCAAGCTGAGCAGTGCAGTTGATAAAAAGATGCTCAGAAGGCTGAGCATCTCTCCTGCAAACAAGTGCTGAGGGATCTGGGCTGGTTCAGCCTGAAGAAAAGACTCCAGGGAGATCTTTCTGTACTTGAAGGGAGCTCATAAACAAGACAGACACTGACAGATGGTCCAGAATTCAAAGGTCACAGAAGGAAAAACTCAGCCTTTCTTGAATGGGAGCGCTGGTCTGAACCCAGCTCAAACTCCACCAGTGCTCCTTGCTTGAAGCACCTTGAAGTTATCAAACAACCGTAATTAACAACGTGGCCACACCTGGGACTCCTCAGGAGAGATTAAAGGGCAGCACAGTATCTGTGCCACATGAGCAGTTCTGTTGTGTCCACGGAGTACCACAAAAACACAGCTCAGACCTAGAAGCCTGCATCCTTGCAAGGCATGGAGGTTGGATGCTAAGATGGTGCAGATCCGACCCAAGGCTGACAAGGTCGAGGTGACACCACCTTAACATAGAGTACAGAGCCCACTTGGGTCATTCTGGGACCTCTGTTTCTGCAAGGACCTCGTTCTCTCACCTTTCTTCTCTCCATGCATTAGACTGCAATGGAGATGCAGATCCAGAGTGTCAGGAGTGAGTCAGGAGCTCCACTCACTGAGAAAGGCAGTGCAGGGGCTGACAGGGTGGATCACGAAGCAGGAGGCAAATGTATGAGTCTGGTCAGCAGTGGCCATGTCAATGAACACTGATGATCTGGAAAAAGAGAGCGAGAGAATCTATCAAAAGCTCTGACAGCTCCAGCCAGAAGCAATCGGAGCAGTGATCAATCAGCACTGCTTTAAATTCTGATCTGAAACCACACTGCCAGGCAGCTGCTGCCCATGAAGCACAGCTCTGAGATGCGGGCTCAGCAGCAGAAGCACCTGTCACACCAAAACATGGGAAACTGGGGCCACGAAGGGCAGGCACAAGTGGAAGGATAGGTGACATCAAGTTTTGTGCTGCAGACAGCCTGGTGAAAAAGAGGAGGAGCAGCACATTAAGGAGAACGGCAGAGACAGGAGCAGTTTGCAATGGGATGGCTTTTCCTAAGCCACCTCCAGACTACGTATTGGGTTTGATGGCACGGGGACACCCTGAACCCACCTCTTCCCACCCAGGGCTGCCAGGCAGACCTCGCTACCCACCTCACCTCCCAGTGGGAAGTGCATTACAGATCAGGGAAGGCTCCTTCAGTCCTACAGTATTTCTATTTATTTTAGGAAGCAGCCTTAGATACAAAACTGTGATAAAGTGATGGCAACAAGGGCCAGAATTGAAAAAATAGTTTGCATTCGTTTTTGCCACAAACTGAATGCACGCCTGCAGCACGGCATGGATACCTCAAGCTGAAGCCCTCTTTTGTTTCCAAGGCCCCTAGCAGCACGGACTCAGCTGACCCCAGAACAGCGACGTGGATGTTTGCTGAGGGGTAAGGTCCAGTCCTGCCTCTGCAGCCACTATGTAATATCAAAAATACCATCTGCAGGGCTCGTGCCACGCAGCAGCGCCAAGCGGCTCCTTCTAGCCTGGGATTGGACCCATGCCCCTTTCTTAGGCTCCAGGGTGGAGCAAGGGGCTTGCGAGCACGGGTCCTACAGTCAGCAGGGTCACCGTTGCACCGCCGTCCCCACAGCGCCGCGCTAACATGGCCGCCACAAGGCGGGAACCGCGCTGCCACTCTCAACATGGCGCCTCGCTGGTTTGATGGACGCAGCGGAGGACCAATCAATTTGCGAAGAGCGGAGAGGATGACCAATCATCTGGCGAGAAGGGAGGCAGAAAACCAATCCGTTTGCGGTAGGGCGGGCGGTGGGCGAAGGGTGGTGTGTAGCTCCATGTCGCCATGTTCCCACTGCGGGGGCATGGGCAAAGCGGCGTGCTGCGGGGCGGCCCCTGTGTGTTCCTGAGACGTCGTTGTATCATAAGGGCTGGAAAAGACCTCTAAAATCCCCAGCCCGTCCCGTGCCCACTGACCGTGTCCCTCAGTGCCATGTCCCTGCGGTTCTGGGGCTCCTCTAGGGATGGCGGCTCCCCCCACTCCTTGTCCCAGTGCATTACAACGCTTTCTGAGTATAAACTTCTGATAGCCAACTTGACCCTCTCCGCTAGCTCAGTGTGGGGCCATCACCTCTCATCACATTACCCGGGCATCCTGCTGCAGCCTCCTTTCAGGAGCTGGAGAGCCATGTCTCCCCTGTGTGGGAATAGAAGGTTGTTTAGAGCATTTATCTCATGGTATCGGCGGCCATCTGGCATCACAGAAATCAGAAATAAAGACTGTAAACTGATGAGCAATATATGGGCATAGCTAGTAACAATTTATGTGTAGCTAAGTATGAATATATAGGTAATATTCAGTCGCACAACATACCCAAGAAAGTAGGAACTTACCTGTCTGAAACGTCAGAAAGAACTGACATTTGTTTAACAAAATATATGTTCCTAGGACAGAATAAAAGATGCCTTGGAGAGAATCACCACGTAAATATGATAAGAGTCCTGAGACATCTTGGAAACAACAGGACGGCGGCTGGCAAGATAGAGTAAGAATCAGAATGTTATTCACAAATGTAAATCTCCACTGAGACAAATGTTAGAATGTAATTAACAAATGCAAATCTGGTAAGATTGTGAACGTGGAGTACTCAGCCAATGAGAAACCGGGCAGGAGGTAAAACTTCAAGAAAACAGAAGTATAAAAACTGTAATGGTGCTCCCATAGATGCGCAGGATGCCCGGCATTGCAATCACAAATAAATCATTTTTAGCAGAGATCCTGTCTCCTAAAATTATCTCAGAAGTTTTTCACACCTGAGCCCCCTCTGGACTGACCCATCCCATTCCCTCAGCGCTCCCCATAGCACTGTGCTCCAGACCCTACACTGCTTTGTTGCCATTCTCTGGACACACTCCGGCACCTTACGTGTCTTTCTTGTAGTGAATGGCCCTATACTGAGCACAGCATTTCTCCCAACAGTCTGCCTGTCAAATTCATATCTTACCAGTTTGGAGAGAAGGATGCTGTGTGGGTCTGAGTCAAAAGCCGTACTGAAGTCCAGAGAGAAGACAGCAGCAGCTCTTCCCTTGTGCAGGGACACAGTGATGCCAACACAGAAGGCTGTGGGCTGGTCAGGCAGGACCTGCTGTGCTGGGTGTCCCCATCATCTCCCTCTCCCCCACGTGCCTCAGCACTGTCCCAGGAGGATCTCATGATCCATGTCTGTCTTCCTTAGAGGACTTCCTTAGAGAAAAGTGGGACAAGAACCAGCGCTCACAGCCTGGAAGGCCAGGAGTCCCCTGGGCTGCACCAACAGAGCGGGACAGAGGGCAGGGAGGGGACTGTCCCCCTCTGTCTGCCCTCCTGAGGCCTCACCTAGAGCACTGCATCCAGACCTGGGGCTACCAGCACAGAAGGGCTGTGGGGCTGTGGGTGTGGGTCCAGAGGAGGGCACGGGGATGCTCTGAGGATGAAGCACCTCTCTATGGTGGCAGGCTGAGGGAGCTGGGGATGTTCTGCCTGGAGAAGGGAAGGCTGTAGGGAGACCTCACTACGACCCTCCAGTGCCTAAAGAGAGCTGATAAATAGGAGGGATAGGGACTTTTCACTCAATCTGATAGTGACAGGACAAGGGCGGATGGCTTTAAACCAAAAGAGAGGAAATTTAAGTTAGCTGTGAGCAGGAAATTCTTTCTGCAGAGGCAGTGAGGCTCCAGCACTGCTGTCCAGAGCTGTGGGTTCCCATCCCTGGAGGTGACAAGGCCATGGATGGGGGGAGGCACCCAGCCCACGGCAGAGGGAAGGGAATTAAGGTCCCTTCCAACCCAGCCATGCTGTCATTCNGTGAAGCTGACAGCTCAGCAGCATTGTGGGCTCATCCTTTCTCACCCTCCGGCTGCGATACCGCCTTGTTTACCCCCCACGCAGCGCCTCCTGTGTCTCCCCCATCCCTCCCCCCACCCCCCAGCGCGGGGGTTATACCCCATTGCTTTCACCGAGGGGAGCGGGTTGTGTTGGGAGGAGGGGGCGGAACGCGGGGCGGGGGCTGCGGGGCGCGGCGGAGCGGTGCCGGGGGAGCACCGTCGGGGGAACGCTTTGAGCGACGGACGCGGCCCTGCGCGGACATGAGCGCGGCGGTACCTGCGGGACTGGGGGAGAAGGGAGAGGGGTGGGTGAGGGGGATACGGGTCCGGTAGGAGGAGAACGGGGGAGAGAGGCCCAGGCCTGGTACCGTACTGTGAAGGAGAGGGGCGGGTCTGGGCCGGTGCTGGGATGGGGGCGGTCCCACTCAGTTGTGGTTCTGGGATGGGGGCGGTCCCATCCGGCTCTGATGCTGCGATGGGAATGGTCCCATCCGGCCCTGGTGCTGGCAGGTGTAGGGCAATTGTGGCCCAGTTCTGACAGGCATGGAGACAGACGTGGCTCTAGTACCCCCAGTGGCCTCCCCTGCAGCCCCTCAATGGGGCAGAGACCTACACCCCACTTTGGGCACCCAGAGATCGTCTGTTGACACCATAGCCGCAACAGGCCCCATCCCATCACCACCTCCAGGGACCCACCAGGTCCTCCCCACCCTTTGTTTCTCTGGTTATGAGATAGGGAGATGTGTAATTAGCCCCCTCCTCATGGTGCAGCTCACCAAGGTAGTAGTGATGGCAAAGCAGTGCTTGCTGTTTCTATCCACCTGGGTGGTGGATGAGTGGTGTTGTTGCTGCTCTGTGTGGAATCAGGATGAGCTCAAGGGATGTCCACATAGCTGTTGTAGCTCAGAGGCAGTAGGATGGTGTGGGGGATGAATGTGATCTGTACCCATTCAGAGGAGAACCTCCCACCCCAACTTCAGAAGAGTGAGGGGGTGCAGGAGAAGGTGACTGCAGTCATCATGGTCCTTTTGTCACTTTCCTCTGTGTTGTGTCAGTTTCCTGGAGTGTAACGGTATGGAGAGGCTGTGAAAAGATCAGGANGGCAGAGGGAAGGGAATTAAGGTCCCTTCCACCCCAGCCATGCTGTCATTCTACCATGCAATCCATGATCTCCCCCCAGCACAGAGGTGAAGCTGACAGCTCAGCAGCATTGTGGGCTCATCCTTTCTCACCCTCCGGCTGCGATACCGCCTTGTTTACCCCCCACGCAGCGCCCCCTGTGTCTCCCCCATCCCTCCCCCCACCCCCCAGCGCGGGGGTTATACCCCATTNCCAGTGGCCTCCCCTGCAGCCCCTCAATGGGGCAGAGACCTACACCCCACTTTGGGCACCCAGAGATCGTCTGTTGACACCATAGCCGCAACAGGCGCCATCCCATCACCACCTCCAGGGACCCACCAGGTCCTCCCCACCCTTTGTTTCTCTGGTTATGAGATAGGGAGATGTGTAATTAGCCCCCTCCTCATGGTGCAGCTCACCAAGGTAGTAGTGATGGCAAAGCAGTGCTTGCTGTTTCTATCCACCTGGGTGGTGGATGAGTGGTGTTGTTGCTGCTCTGTGTGGAATCAGGATGAGCTCAAGGGATGTCCACATAGCTGTTGTAGCTCAGAGGCAGTAGGATGGTGTGGGGGATGAATGTGATCTGTACCCATTCAGAGGAGAACCTCCCACCCCAACTTCAGAAGAGTGAGGGGGTGCAGGAGAAGGTGACTGCAGTCATCATGGTCCTTTTGTCACTTTCCTCTGTGTTGTGTCAGTTTCCTGGAGTGTAACGGTATGGAGAGGCTGTGAAAAGATCAGGAGAGTTTGGGTTACAGTCAGAGGCTCTCGGGTGTTGTTTCAATGTGTGTATTCTGGGAATCACCAGTAAGAGCTCACTGCATGTTCAGCTTGTGATTGTGGTGCTGTGTTACAGGTGCTGTGCCTCAAAAAAGGAGCATTGCTAAAGCAGCTGTTTGCTCTCAGCCGGTGAGTCATAGAAATCAACTCTGTTAAGTACAGCTCAGTATAGGGTGTTAAGAACACTTGGTTGCTTCTACAGGCTGTGTCAGAAAACATATGGCTTTTAAAAAGTAATTCTTGCTGAGGAAAATCTTTGAATTTAGGATGGAAGATTTGCTGATGTCTGGGAGCTGGAAGGCTGAAGAGAGAGGAGAACATCTCCTCAGTAGTGGAATCTCATCTGTGGCTGAGGGGCATGAGGATGTGAGCCTTTGATCAAGCAGTTTGGCCATGTGTAATGTTTCCACAGCTCTGTGAAATTGGAGTTCTAACAATAATCTTCTCTCTTACAGAGCAGCAACACCCAGAGAAAGTCGTCTGTGTGCTGCAGGTAAGGCTTCTCCTTGACTGCATGCTAGCCAAAATTTTACCTACCCTAAATAAATATTTCACATTTGGGCATTCCCATTTTCTTTTGAATGTCTCTTGGTCACATCAGGGCTGGTTAAATAACCAGAGTCCATGCTGTTCCCCCTGTACTGTTTTTTCCTGATCTTTTCTCCTGTTTCCCCCTTTCTGGCTGAGCAGATATTTCTGTTTGTGGTATTATGCTGTGGAGTGATGCTAGCCAAGGCCTGTTGGCTTTATTACTTATCCATGTCAGGGTGAGGTTCCACTTCAACATTTATTGAGCTGGAGTCCTCTGTAGCAATTTAAAGTAGAATTTAATTTTGACACGGAAGTTTCTGTGTGGCTTCGATCCTTGGTATTCAGTCTCTCTTTGCTGTTCTGTCTGAGCTTCATTTATTAAAGTGAAAGCTATTGAGGGTTTCATTTTACTCTGGAGAAAGAAGTATAAATAACTCCGATACCATTTTGATTTGGCTTCCTAGCACATGCATATTTGAACAGGGCTGAATTTAAAATGAAGTGAGGCTCGGATCTATCATCATAGCATCGCTGCTGTCACGTGAGAGGAGACAGATGTAATGTTTTACTAATATCCTCACCATCCACTGGTCTCTTTCTTCGTTTGGTTGAGAATTTACCTGGGAAATGAGTCACCTTTAATCTCTTCCTCCCTTCCTGTTGCTCACCTCTAACCAGCTGGGTATTGTAGCAGGCAGGATGGGATATGCAGGCGGCTCAGTGGGGTAGAGACCTGCTGAAGCTTGGCCTGCCCTTGGGCATGTCCTCAGCACAAATTCTGGGCTCTCAAAGCACCTGTAGCTGTTAAAAGAAAGGATGTGTGCCGTTCAGCTGAAAACATGGTTTCTCTGCTTTCCTTTTCAGGTGATGCACTTGTGAATTACCACAGACACTACAGATCCAATCCTACACATGGCATTGGGAAGTATAAACATCTGCTCCCAAAGGAGGTAGGCACAAAAACTTCCTTACTGTGCTTGCTTTCGACTGACCCACCCATGTACAGTCTGCCTCCAACGTCGCTGTTATGAATTCTGTGGCTGATGAACCATTTTAAAAAGTGAACAGGTGATGGTTTACTGCTGCTTCTCTCAATGGAGAATGTTATGTCACATGAAGTACAACGCTGCAGAAATATATATATATTTTTCTCTAGTACATTCTTGTTTAATTTCAGTCGTTTGGGAGGGAGGGATCTCTTCCTAATGATGAATTCGACAAAGCAACTGCAAGTGATTGCTGAATGCTGTGAGCAGGTTGTGTTTGCATTTAAACTTCTCACATTCTGTGGAATTTGGAGAGAAGACAACTTTTGCAAAATGAAGAAACAATAACTCATCCAGACAGCTGCCTCGAAGGCAGGGGCTGCATTGAAAGCAGGTTGATTTCTACTCATTGGTTTGTTCAGGAAGGAATTAATCACGGTATGCATGCATTTTCTGAGTGACTTCTGTAGTGCTGCCATCCAAGAACTGAGCTGCTCAACTTCAGAACATCTGCTGAGATAATGTCACCCCAGTTTCCTAGGCAGGGAAGATGAGCACAGATGGGCTGTGATGTGCTCGACGTGGTTCAGCAAACCTTTGACAAACTAACTCCTGTGTTAAGCAGCAGTTAATGTCTTGTATTTCCAGGTGCACTGGGAAAAAAAAAGTTTTTCTTTCTTTTTTTAATACAGGTTCCAAAGAGAAAAAGGGATAGAGTACAGATGAAAGAGATTAATGTTGGGACTGAGTATGAGTACGGAGATATTAACATCCAGATGACTTCCTATGATATGTGTCTCGTGGAGCATTTTGCTCAGTATGTGCATAAACTCTGCAACCAGTTGTCCATTAGAGTGAATGAAAGGTATAAAGAGCACAGTTCTATGTGTTTATCATTCATTGCAATCACATTGCATTAGGGTTTGTGAGGCTTGCTGATGATGATAGCTTGCAGTAAAAGGCATGATATAATGTCTGACAGATGCTCACTTAAAATTCCAATCTTCCATCATCTGGAAGTTGTTCTCTTGGTGTTCTCTCTTAGCTTGTTTGTCTACAGTTTGGGATGCTTTCTTTGTGTAAGGCTGAAATGGAATTGTTCGGGCTATGACTGAAGGAAAAATAGCTGTTACTTTTTATTTCTTTGAAAAAAAACCACTAAATCCTACAGGCTGTGGGTGTTGAGTCTGGGAGTGCAGGCCTAAGTGCTGCTGGTTTGAATGAGTCTGAGGATTGTGACAGAACTTTTGCTTTAAAGCTCTCCTTCAACTGTATAGAACTTAAAAGTTCTCTTTTTGAGTTGGCATATGACTCTGTGTTTATAGCTGAAAGAGGTTTTTGCTGCCTGCAGTGCTGCAAGCTTCTCCCTTATCTCTTTCCAGTAAGGCACCCAGCTTCTGCCAGTGCTTGATTTGCAAGATACATTGTTTGCATAATTAATTCCTCATGAAAAGTTAATCTCCTTCCACATTCTCTGCTGCTGGAAGTTGATTTGTTCCTGTAAAGTAGTGCCAATCTCCTCCTTGTGCTAAGCACTGACCTGTGCTCCCTGCAGCTATGCCATGCCCACCAAAACCAACGAAGTGCTGTTCTTGGAAGAGAGAGGCTCCAAAATGCAGCTGGATGCAGTCCTCACTACCCACCAGAGGGTTGTCCAGGTAGGAGCTGCTGTTTGCTGATAGTGCTGTGGCTGTTGTGCAGCACCTCATATCCCAAAACCCATAACAGTAAGAGTTAAGTCCCTTGAGGAAATGAAAGGCGTAATTTGTGCCTAACTCAAAGCATAAAGAAGTCTAATTAGATTTCTTGCTGAAGGTTACTCACAAAGTAGAAGATAGAGAAGGGGTTCCTGGCTTCTGTGTTTCAGCCAGATGATGTATTATCTGTTTTCTGCAGAATACAAAGGGTAGAGATGTCATGTTTGAGGACAAACGATTGAGCAAACTCAACGAGTGTAGAAATGCTATCAGTACTGCCAGCTTCAAAATCATACGGCTAGTTAAGTAGGTGTTTCTCCTAAGTGACTCTTCTCTGCTGCACACATTTATTTACATAGCATGTTCCTGTGCTGAATACTGAGCCTCTGCTGAATTATTCTAAATCTTGATGCAGACTCTTTTTTTCTAGGGAGTGTTGGTGTGAGGTTAACACTGCGGCTTGCAGGTTTGCCATGACAGCTTTTGTGTAGAGTCTCACCTAAATGAAAGAAAGCCAAAACAAGAGCTTTGGGCTGTGCTGTACGTGAGGTGTGCACACAAAGCTGAGTGCTTCTCTAATGAGAGGGCTGAGTGCCCTGGGCTCATAGAGAAATGGATTCTCTCTCTGTGCCATTAGCAAAACAAGTCTGTTTTGCATTTGTTGTTCTGCTCCTGCAGTGCTTTCTTTCTTCTTTCAGATCAGCAGATTGAGCTCAACGTTTGCTCCAATACTCTTGGAAATTATTCAGAGTAATCAGCCTGAAGGGGTCCATCTGTTAATGAAAGAGGTATGCTTAATTTTACCCACATCCTTGCATTTAGAAGGCAGGTATGATGCGTGATGTGAATTTGCTTTGAAAAGCACAGGGGCCTGGTCCTGAGGCTGCCAGTGTCTGCTCTAGAACTATGAATACCCAGGATCTCCCAGAACCAGGCCCTCACTTGGTCTGTCAAACACCATTCCTTTTACTACTCGATGGGAGTTTTATTTCCCACTTATCCTTTTGTAATCAGTGCCACGGAGGGTGTATTTCCAGCCAGGCCCACAGATCTGTAGGTGATGGCTATTGCTATCCTTTGCTCGTGTGGATTCTCTGTGACTCAGAAGGGAATACTCACCAGGAATTTCATGGAGTTTGTAACAAAGCTGGGACTTCAAAACCAAATACTGTGCCCTGTTCTGGAGGAGTTTGCTCCGGGAAGGGTTCTGCTTGTTTTCTGCAGGAACCACTAAGTTTTCTCAGCACTGAGGACTTCAGGACAGAATTGTAGTCCCTTACCAGGACTCCTACTGCACCAGGCATGAAGAGATACTTAAACTACTGTTACTATATGGTCAGACAAAACAGTTCTAGGAAAACTTTTATTCAGGGACTGAAAGATTTTACAGATGGAAAGGGAAGGCTAAATTCAAATGTACAAACCATTCTCTTACATGGCCTTTGTAGAACATTTAGTTATCTCCAGCTCTGTAAAAACAGGAGGAATATAGGAGGAGGTCTCTTGAGTCCAGTAATCCCCTTTGCTTTGGTCACGGTCTCTGTTTTAGGACTACCTCTCTCTTTTAATTTTGGCTGATAGCTCTGTCTTTGGGGGGAGAACTACGACACTGTGCCTTTTGCAGAGTCATTGCAGTCTGATGCAGGGAGCCCAGGGGAAAGACCCAAGCTGGCTTTGTAAGTCTGTCTACACAGAGAGAGATTAAAGCTTTGGGATGCCCTTACAAAGTTCCAGAGTAAGTGTCAGGTCTCCATAAGGTTGTAGGTGCAGTGGTAATAGGCATTGGCAGAGCTGGAGCTGTCCAACTTCTTGAGCACAGTGCCAGTGCTCACTCTTCCAAAACGTAATTTCTCACTTGAAGTCTTCAGTTTGATGGCTGCATTTAACACATGTTCTGTGGCTTGCCCCCAGTTTTCTGTTTCCTATGCCATTTTTGTATCATAAATACCCATCTCCAGACTGCAGCTGGTAGATCCCTCAGAACTGTGGCAGTGAGGAAGAGCCTCCGGGGCTGAAGTGGGGCCACAAAGGAGTCCCACTTCCTTGGTTCAGTTGACATTTAAGTCTTTTTTCACTTTTCACTGTTTCTCTTTGGCAGAGGGTTTGTCTTTCTCTTGATTTGAAAAGTACTCAAGGCCATTTTTGATTTGCTGTTTCTTTTCCTCTCTGCAGCACACAGAAACTGACTTCAAGAGCCGATTGAAGGCCCGACCAGAACTCGAAGAGCTGCTGGCCCAGGTGAGCTAAGGTGATGGACAACACTCTGTCCATTTCAGAGCCATCCCTGGGAGTGTGAGGCTGATCTTCCTCAGCTGCTCAAACCTCCACAAAGTTGACTTTGTGAACTCTGTACTGTTGAGGAGAAATTTCCTTTGTTGTGAAGCGTCTCATCTTAATGAGGACAAATACATATGTTTGTATCTCTCTTGTTTTCAGTGTGAATGAAAAGGGTCCACAGTGAAATCTGGTTTCACTTTTCTCAGCTCTTCTCTTTTTTTGGCATTGTTTGCTTTTGGTTTGTGAGTGCAGAAACTTCTAAGTTAATAATGATCGCCTGTATTGCTCCCTTAGACAAAACTCTGCTCAGATCTAGAATTGGAGGCTTAGAATGCGAGGAGGTTTGGAAATATAGGATCTCAAAATCTACAACTGGTTCTGTCAGTCTGAGCAAGGTGACAGCCAGCAGAGATTCTGCTGCAATGAGGAGCCCCTCTTCTCCCAGGACAAACACAGACTCTGTCCCAAATACTCCCCTGTCATTGCAACCCAAATTCTCCCAAGTCCTAGTGCAGTGGTAGGGACTGTTGTGCTCTTTTCTGCAGCTGAAGGCTGGAACATCATGTTCTCATACAGCAGCACAGATCAGAGCTCTGGGAAGTTGGGCATGAGCACTCCTGAGCAGCTGAACAATTGCTGCTTAACAGGGGAAAAAAAAAACCTCAGCAGAGGGAGGAAGGTTGGAGCCATCTGTCAGGCAGTGTATGCAAAATTACTCTGATTTTGGATTTGCCTTTCACACCATGGACACATTTCTCCCTGGATCCCTCAAGCCAGGCCATTGGGAAAGGGAGAAATCACTGTGCCTTGAAAGCACGAAGCACAGAGCAGCTTGGGGAGCTTCCCAGACTGATGCACTAGGTTGGGGAGGGCAGGTAAAACCTGAAAGCGTGGCAAGCTGGCTGCAGTTCAGGAAGCAGACACAAAAGCTGCTCGCAGAGCTACAGCCCGACAGCTCTGTGCCAGCACAGGAATGCTGATCATCCCTTCTAGCACCAAGCACCAGACTGCCTGTCTCTTCCCTCCCCCAGCCCTGGCTCTGGGCATAGCAGTGCTGAGATGTGGGACTGAGGGTGCTCGGAGTTTGGCTGCTCCTGCAAAACACGAAGGGAGCTGCTGCCTGTGGGTATCTGTATGGACATGGGGTGTAAGAGATCACAGCACCCAACTCTGTGCTCCTCCTCAGATTTCCGAGCGCCTGAGGCTGGAACTGGGTGATCTTTTGAGGTCCTTACAACCCAAACCATTCTGGGATTCTAAAGCCACTCTTATTCAGGCTGAGACCTGATCATGCCATCCTTTGGTAGATATGCTGTAATTGAATTGCAGCCCAATTTTGGATGCCAAGAAGAGATTAGGGAGAGATGGTTTTCTTTTATTTTGGATGCATTTCATCAGGAAATGAGCCACCTCCCTGCTGCACCTGGGGTATATAGAATACCTGCAGAAATCTCAAGTTTCTCTTCTAAATCAACAAGAGAGGATCCAAGACCATTTTTACAGCTTATTTGCAACGAGGTTAAGTGAGGCTGCACCCCACCTCCCTTCTTCCCCCACCTTAAATCTTCCTGGGTCTTTCCAGAAGGGAGCAGCTCCTCCTCCAGAAGCTGAAAGCTTGGAGAAGGGCAGAGTGGAAATCCTGGTGTGGATGCCCCAATTTGGGAAGCTTTGGGCTGCTGCCACATTGATTAAACCTGCATTGTATGGTACTGACGTGGTGCAGCAGTCCCCTCTGTGCTATGCAGAATGAGTTCTTCAGCTGAGAGGACAAACACCGTCACATTTAATGTCTTGACTTGAAATTAAGATGATTTAACCAAGCTAACAGCACGCTTTACAAAAAATAATAGCAACAGTAATAGGACAAGTGTCCCATGGCACAGCCCACATCTCTGGGGGACTGAGAGAGGTGTCGGGGTGCCCGGTGCAGTGTCCCCATGGGGTGGGGGTGTTCAGTCCTGGGGGCCTCAGTCCCCATGGGGGGAGTGTTGGGATGGGTTGGGCTGCATCTCCTCGGGGTGTGGGTGCTGCTGCCGGGTCATGCACTGCCGGAAGGCCTGGACCTGAGCCTGGCAGTGCCGCCAGTCTCGCTTCTCCGCCATGCATTCCTGCAGCGCCCAGTGCTGCGCTGCGCAGCCCGTCCGCGACACCATGGCGTCCACCGGGTCCTCCTCCTCTTCCTCCTCCTGCGATTTAGGACGGCTCCAGGCATGACCAGGCTTCGCCATCGCTCCGGTTCTTGGAGTGGGGCTGGGGAGTGACGGCAGACATCAGGGTGCTGCTTCCCATGAGTGCCCTGATTGGGGGCATCTTCTTTTTGGGTGGCACAGAATCACCACCTTTCTTCCCCCCCCCCATCCCAGCCTCTGGGTACACCCCACACAATCCCCATGGCACCCAGTGCCCCCCCCCATACCTCTATGGACACCTCACATCCCCATGGCATCCTCTCAGGGCATCCAGCACCCCCTATACTTCTATGGGTTCCCAGGAACTCCCCATTC
>VXAB01009979.1:0-44756 GCA_013399175.1 Odontophorus gujanensis
GAAAAATGAAAAGCTGCTGACTCTTTTTGCCTACTATTCGGTTAATTAGTTTCACAAAGTTCCCATCCCTGTGATGCTATCACAGAACCTGGCTGTGGTGTTTACACTCCACTCCGTCCTTCACATCTTCAACCGTTTGCGGGCTGGTTTGACCTGGTACTGTGACGACTGAGGCAGGAGACTCATGGGTCCATGCCCCAGGGAGGAGGAAGGGGGAAAGGGAAACAAGGGAGAAGGGAGATGGGCCTAGGAACAAAACNAGAGGAAGGGGGAAAGGGAAAAAAGGGAGAAGGGAGATGGGCCTAGGAACAAAACAGCAGCAACGATCTGAGGAGAAAAGCTAATTTACTAAATAAGATATCAGAAAGCAAAATAACACAATATAATACAGTATAATTGGAATTGAGGGTAATGAATCAAACAGAATGAGCAAGAGAGAGAGTGTCCGATAAGCCAAAGGTGGAGAACTGCAACAAATACCCACTACTGAACTCGATCCCAAAGGGAAGACAGAGTCCCGTGACCACAGACAGTTTTTATCTTTCCCTCTGAGTGGAAACACGTTAAAATGCAAAGCATCGCACAGTCCTCTGGGGAATGTAGTTACTCTCTTCCGAGACAGGCTTATCCGTAACTATCGATGATCCACGCAGCTAGAGCATTAACACTTTAACTCCCAATATACTACATGATGTTATGATGTGAAATATCAATAATATAACAAAAAATCATAAAACCATGACAATACTATATCTCTTAGAGTCCACATAGCCAGTTTCAAATATCTGAAGTCCTTTGTTGCTTAGGGAACTATCATGGGAGAGACTACTTGCATATTCGCCACATTGTACGCTGGAGGTTTCTTCAGCCCTATACCTTCTTTTAGGAGGTGAACATTTCAATAGGTCACCTCCAATAATCCATCCTGTGACTACAGTCAATCAAATATCACAGCATTTAGAAGGAACTGGGGAGGTCACATGCAGTCTTGTAATGTGTAGTAGAGCTCAAGGGGCTCGCAGACTGCTCACTATATATGTAGTAAGATGATAACTCATAGTTATAGCATTTAGCAAGACTTTGTTATCAACCCTGAGTAAAGCTTTGGGCTTAACAACCAGGCTGAAGGAGGAGGTATTGGAGAGTGGAGAGCATATCATGCAGTAGTAAACAAAGCACTTGGAGTTCTGGCCTTTATGTTGATGCTATATGAAATTTAGAGATTTTAATTCTTTGGATTAAATTTAGTGTGGAACAAATCTCAATTGCTTCTGTCCATACCTAAAGAATGTCTTGAGTTTATCTGGGACATGAGCCATTGGTTTAGACCCTTTGATCCCAGGAAAACTAGGAATGTCATTGCATGTTGTTAGTATAGAGGATTTCTTTCTTTCTTTCTTTTTTTTTTTTAACTGCTCTGAAAGTAGAGCCAATGTATAGGAAGCAAAATTGGGTAGATGACTCACTTTGAAACATCAGTACTAATTCATACCAACAGATTCATGCAGATGCAGTCACTGGACAATTTCAATTGCCTTAGGAGAAGATAAATTACCTTCTTGTTGTATGTGTCCAGCTATATTGAACACTGAAGAAGTAAAAGCTACCACTTATGAAAAAAAAAAAAAAATTAAGGTGGAATGAAGTCAGCAAAGAGAACCTATACATCTTAATCATAATTTTACTTAACATAGCAGAAGCTTCAAACACCAAAATTCTGAATATGTTTCAAGACCTGATCAAGTCAGTAGAGGTCTACAGGCTTCAGTCAGCTCAACATCAACACTGACAGAACTTGTACTCAATTCACTTTTATCCACTATCACATAGGATTTCTTAACACAGATATTTGTTATTGTCCTTCAGTTTTGGAATGGTGGGTTATCTCCTGGATTTAGTTGATCTTCTACCATAACACACTCAACTTTAATGGCAATAAACGTTGTTCTCTGTAAAGTTTATATTGAATCCTAACATTTCTAGCATACTTGCTGTTCCTACTAGCATTTTTACAAGTTTTCATGTCTTTAAATACATGACAATTTATTTGATTAAACTATTCTGTAACTTTTCAGTCCATTGAGAACAAGTTTCTTACTAATATTTTAAATTCCTTCAGATTATATTGCGTCAGTTGAGAGTTTTTCTCTTTGACTATAGACTAATTAAGCTTTTCTGATACTTTGGTGTATCTTCTAGAGCTGTATCAATTGAGGCTATCATCTCTTCCACTGGAATAGATTTGAGCACTAATGAAAATTTTAAACCTCAATTTAAACCATTAAACTCTTTTTCACATATTTTAATGGATAATATATGACTATTTTTACAGCTCTAGAACGATTAATTATAACCTGATTAATTTTCAGATTTTAATCAACTTTTCATAGTTCTATTTCTGATACTATTTGTGCTCTCTTATATGCCTATATAGACTCCATAAGTTATGAAACTTTCTCAGTTAAAATATTTCTCCATTTTCTAAGCTCAGTCATTCAGTAATTAGATCTCTGTTCACTGGTTTTGAATATCAACCACAAATCTGTTTTTTACTTGACAGATCTGTACTTGAAGACAGTGGTTTTGCAATAATATTTTGATTGACTTTATTGATTATTCTTATCATCCAAAAACATTCTTGCCCAGTAGTCAGTTAGTATCTAGGCTGCAGAATAGCACAAGCAAGCATATCTATACCAATTTTAAATGAGTTAGCTCACCACATGTTGAATATTGATAGATTTTTTTCAGGGTCCTCAATTAGTTTTCAAGTTGTATTCTGTTCTGCAATGCTACTGCCAGATCACTGTGAATGCTCATGCAAGTTACTCCAAAAGTAGTTCAGGTTAATTTACACTGTGCTTAAGGGTACACTATGATTATTATGATCTTCCTTGTGTTTTTCTAACTGTCACGGTACAATTCGATGCTGTTGAGCACAAACTTATTCTTTGATCTTTCGTCAGACATTGACTAAGATCTTTGTATTTGCAGCTTCTATTGTGCTGTCTAGAGTGTCTTTATTATGAAGAAATTATCATTTCAGGTAGATATCACTAGGTCTACCTACAGTGTAGTAGTACACTGAGCATGTACATTTATTACATGTAAATGACATACAGTTTGAACTCATAGAATCATAGAATTATAGAATGAGAGGGGTTGGAAGGGACCTCAAGAGATCATCGAGTCCAACCCCCCTGCCAAAGCAGGTTCCCTATACCAGGTCGCACAGGTAGGTGTATAGGTGGTTCCTGGATGTCTCCAGAGAAGGAGATTCCACAACCCCCCTGGGCAGCCTGTGCCAGTGCTCCGTCACCCTCACCGTAAAGAAGTTCTTGCACATATTCGTGTGGAACCTCCTGTGCTGCAGTTTCTGTCCGTTCCCCCTTGTCCTGTCTCCACACACTTCTGAAAAGAGTCTGGCCTCGTCACTTTGTCCCCCACACCTCGGATATTTATAAACCTGCGTCAGATCCCTTCTCAGTCTTCTTTTCTCACGGCTAAAGAGACCCAGTTNTCCCTTCTCAGTCTTCTTTTCTCAAGGCTAAAGAGACCCAGTTAACTTAGCCTTTCTTCATAGCGGAGATCCTCCAGGCCCTTCACCATCTTTGTGGCCCTGTGCTGGACTCTTTCCAAGAGATCCCTGTCTTTTTTATACTGGGGAGCCCAGAACTGGACACAGTAAATAAATTAACAGAAATAATTTTTTACAGATTATAGCCTTAATCAACCCACCTTGAATGTGCTAAAAAGTTTACATTTAAAATTCTTGTCACCAGAGTACTCAAATAACAATTGAAGCATCCCAACACCCCTGAATAATATTTTGAAATTTTATGTATTCTTTCCCATATTTTGGAGAATCATCCCTGGAGGTGTTCAAGAAACATTTAGATGTTGTACTAAGGGACATAGTTTTGTGGCAAAATATTTTGGTAGGTGGACAGCTGGACTGGATGATCTTAGAGGTCTTTTCCAACCTTGGTGATTCTATGATTCTATGATTGATTCTATGATTCTATGATTTTCTTTCAGCCTATCTCACAAAACAGTGCAAAGCTTAGCCAATGGAATCAGATGTAGAAGAGCTCAAAAATACAAATCTTTTTCCAAATGATTTTTTCTCCTCCTTCTCTTACGGAATGATTTAACAATGTGTTACTGCTTCATTATGAGGTTTTGGCATGCAGAACCTCCTCCAATAACAGTGCTACCATATGTTCAGTAATTGGACATTTGGCAGATTGATCTCCATTGTTAGAGAACTTCATTTCAGTACGAAGAAGCTGTTATCACCTGTGATAGACCAACATACTTGGAACACATTTAGGACAACATTAATTCAGTTGTCATCTTTTTAAACACATGCACACAATCAAACATCCAGACCAACAAAGGTTTGGGCCTTCATCCAAGTGGAAAATCATCTGGAGCATGCCTTCTCTCACATTTGCTGAGAAATACACAAATATAAAATACCAGTTCATTCAGAAACTGAGACCTTCACAAGAAGTAAAACCGCAAACACAGCATCTAACTTCCCGAACTTCCCAGCTGAGAACTGCACTTGAACTTAGACTTTTTTGCATTGTTAGTGAGTCAGTAGAACAGTGAAGCAAAAGGGTTTTTTGACTGGTGTTAAGTACCACAGAGGGCAGATGTTATTTCAGGTCTTAAGAAAAAAAAAAAAAGAAAACCTGTAAAGCGTACAAAGTTTTGAAAAAGGTTGAATACTTTGGTCAGCTTTTGGGGGAACAGAAATACGACTTCACGAAAAGCAGAGGATGAACAGAAATATATGCTCCCCTTTTCGATGAAGATAAAAGCAGAGTTATTTTTCTTTCTTCTTTTTTTTTTTTTTTTTTTTTTTTTTTGTAATGGAGATTCCTCTCTGAATAAGTTTCTTATTTCTGCAACTGTTTTCTTGCCAAAATTACATAATTCTAGCTGGATTCATGTTTAAATGTTTTGGAGCATTACTCTGGACCACTAGTCTTAGTTTCTCTTTCCATTTTTTTTCCTAAATGCATATTGTAGCTCCAGTCAACAAACTCATCTACATTAGCAGCAGTGATTCATAGCTGCTGTTTTGAAAGTTCTTCCTCTGTAATATTTACCATCCCCATAACATTAATTTCTGAAATTCTAATAAGATGACAAATATCTATGTGTTGGAATGATCACATATGACCTAAGTCAACAGAATAGCATTAAGGATATGTAATGAAAGACATCTTTATTATCACAGGAGAATAAAACTGAAGCCATTAAAACCAAGAAATTCTTGTTTTCATGTCATCAGTGTATAATAAAGTGTATGTATTCTTTTTTTGTCTTTATAAATAAATGTATGTCAAAAGATCCTAGCAATGAAAACACTTAAATTAGTCAAGATTCAAATAATTTTAGAAGGAGCTCATCTTATCAAACACTTAAAAAATCTCATTTTTACTTCCTTCAGCATTTGGTTTATTCACCTTCCTGTTTCCCTAAATACCATCTATTTCCTTTCGTGCCAGAAAATCAGTAGATCTGAATTATTTTGGAGCAATGAAAGTAAATAGATGGTAGTGTGATGTTTCAAAAACTCACTGAGATATCAATGGTCTCCACTCTCTACATCTTCTTTTTTAAAGGAGAGGACCACCTTCAGGTCTTCTGCTAACTTCCATATGCCAGTAGAATCAACACAAATAAATGACCATCATATTTCAGTATTATATACAATCTAGTCTTACCAATTCTCATCTATAGTTTTGTGCAGTGATCAATTCCATTTCCTAAAATCACTTTAAAAAAGTAATGATGTTTTTCAGGCAGATAAAAATTAGACCAAAATAAAGAAGACAATTGCAACAATAATTTGTGAAATTAGAAAAGTAAATATTCCTTTTATAGAATTTATCGGTTTGTATTTTTAACTCTGAATTTGTAATGTCATCCATACTTCCTCTATGTTGTCAATGGCAAGGGTACAAACAAAGTTAAAAACAAACAGTAATCCTCATGATATGAATTGTGAGAAATAGAGATGCAGATAAATTGTGCTCCTAATAAGTTATTGCTGTAATCACACCTTGAGTATGCTTGCCTCAGAAGCCTACAGGAATAATCACAGATAGATAAGATGTCTTTATCTTCCCACAGATATGCTATTATACACACACTAGATTAGAAATTAATTTACAAGAGCGATTCACTTAAAATTATTAAAATAGCTCTCAACAATCTCATATTAATGAATTAAAAGCAAAGAAACTACAATAGAAATGAAAGGAGTTCTTTTTTTTTAAATAACTGGGCATAGGAAGAACAATAGATCTTAAATTTACCTTCTGTCAGAATAACCATAAATGGAGATCATACTGAAGAAGAAGTCTTAGTCTCCAGGCCTTTCCAAACACTAACAAAGATCAAGAATTTAATATTCTATTCATAATTTAGAAAGAAGCTCTACTCTGCAAGTGTCAGAACATTATACAGCACTCATAAAACAGTTTCATATGTGGATCTATAGCTCATTGCCTTTGCATTCCTTCACTGTAGAGCATTTGTATGTGACGATTTTTATATTGTTCAACCACCTTACCAATGACTCACTCATTGCTTGATATGAATGAGTAAAAATAATCTTCTACAAAAATATATATAAACTATGCATATAATATATTACTGTTACAAATAATAGTACTATTGTGTGGGGAAGAGAATCTGGAGAGATGTACAGTATGACAAATTTTGACAGTACTAATTGAAACACAATGGGAAACTTCCAGATTAAAAAAAGATATCTTGATGCCTCTGATCCCTCATGCAGTCTTGTTTATGTAATTAGCAAGTTGAATTATTCACTAAACAGCAATATTACTTGCTTACAGTAGAAGCAGGTAGCACATAAACTATAAACTGCACATCTATAGAATTCCAAAATAATAACTAAGGAAGCTATGACAGGTACTTAATTTTATTGCCCGTTCTGAATTGCTTTTCTCGTAACTGGAAAAGAGGTTTACTATTTTGAATCAATTATCTCTGCTTGCTACGTTTTCAAAGTAAGAAAAAAATGTCTATCTAATTCAAGCACAGAATTGTTATGAGCAGGAATTTTAACATATTACTTTATAATTAAAAAGTCAGTGATACCTGAGATTTCATAGAGTGTAATGGATGATGATCTGTTCGAGTGAAGAAATCCCACCAGCACAGTACACTCACTTTAAACGTGGCCAATCCATGAAGACTTTAATGAACTATTTTTCATTTCCATCCAGGAAAACTGCCATCAGCTTCACTGGTAATCTTCAGTGTTTTCCTTATTCCTCATTTTGGAACTCCTAGAGAAAAAGAGGATTTGCCTGAGATGAAAGTGAATGCACTCAGGTGGGATTAAATACATTGTTACAGCCAAGAGTAGAATGGAATTCAATCACTTCTGCCAAAACAAAAATCATCAACTCTGATATATATTTAGTGTGTGTAGACCCTGTTGTCATTGTTGCTGTTATCATTTCTCTGTCCTGTGCCACTGTTCTGCCATTCACACAAGTTTTGTTAAAAAATAAGTCTTTTAACTTCTCACTTAACAGTTACAGGTAAATAAAAACTAAACAAAATGGACGTGGTCAGTACACTGATTTATGGGATTTCAGAAATGGAATAGTCTGTGTCTATTAATGAATGCTGAAGCTGCACATAAACACTGACATAACCATGTGCCTTACATGGAGCAGTAACATTTTAGTTGGTTTATATCTTCCAAAGACTGAATAATAAAATACAGAATAATATTGCTGGAGTGAAAAATTATTACCTGAATAAACTAATTTGTTCTTTTTATAAATTATTATTAAAGAGTTAATGGAAAAAAGAGTTAAAAGACTGAGTTTGTGAACTGCATTTTACATTTGCAGACAAGTCAGCTTATCTTTTAGCAAGCCTCTTATACCTCAAATCACAAATTCAAAAGCTGTAGTAAGTAGAACTTGCAGTTCTCATCTCAAGATTATGGGTATCATATAGGTAAAATCAAGGATCTAGCCTGGTTAACACTGATATAAAATCAGGCAGAAAAAAGAAAGGAAAGAATAAGCAGATTAATTAAAAGAGAAATATATATTTATTTAATATATATTATGGATAATATAAGGAGCATTTTTAGCTGTATTTGTAGGATCACAAGCATCTTGTAAATTCAGGCACCGAATCATTGAAAGGATAATTTATGTTTGTATCCCATTCTGATCCCACGTAACATACATACATATTTCTTGCAGTAGTGCAAGAGAAAGTAAAGTTTTTGCTTCTTCCTCCCTTTCAGGAGTGCCTGACCTCAGAAGCAGTCAGAGCATATCTCTTTTCCTTGACAGATTTTAAACAAATTAGTCAAATCTTTTTTCTGGTTCCAAATCATTTCCTTTTGATCTCCTCCTTGATCAGTGAAGACAACAGTACGCTTTTTACTCTCTACTAGCCTACTCATTCTTTTTTTATGAGAACTACATCACCCTTCAAGATCTTTTCTACAGTTCAGTGTCTGCAACCAACCTAAATAGGAGCAAATGCAAAACTGCTTCTTAAAACATATTGTTGGGAAAGTAGATAAACACAGTGAAAGTGAAAACAGAGTAAGATGTCATTCACTATTCACACACTGTTAAATTTCCCTGAGATCTTGCTTATGCACTACACGTTTTAAGATTAATGGGCACTAGCAAAGTTATAATTCATACATAATTTGAATTCTTCTGGGACAACCTTGACCCATCTCTAATTTGGTCTTATCTGAACTTATCTGATTCTGAGCAAGGAGTTAGATCAGATGATTTCCAGAGTTCTCCCAGTCCATACTGTACTGTTGCTGTAAGAACAGAATGTCGATGCACAGATTGCATATGTCTATCTTCAAACAGAAATATACATGTCATATTACCATAGGGTATCATATTTAAAAAAAAAAAATGTTGTGAATTATTATCTGATGGCTTGGTTTACTAAATTTTCATCTTATTATAGAAATCACATCTGTGGCAAAATGTGAGAGTCAAAACTGTGGCAGTTTCTTAAACAGGATAGTAAGTTGTTCCAGCAAAGTTTTGCTAAGACAGAAAAATATGAAAACCTTTGAACACTGAATGAAATGAACTTCATCCATAACTACTTTGTGTCTTTCAGAGTTATTTATATTGGTGCAAAATGAGTATTAATTCCATCTATACATTAGATTCTATACATATTTAGGTTGGAAAAATATAAATGACAGCATAAAATAGAAATCAATGGCGAGGTAGGATTACCTAACAGCAACTGTTTTATCCTTTTTAAAGGATTTTATGTAAGTTGAGACAAAAGTAATGCCAGCTATTTATTTCCATAGAAAATACAACAGATACAAAGAGTGCAATAAAACTATTTAATAGAGAAAATTCTCAGCTACAATACACAACTTTTCAACATACTTACCACCATTTAGCTATATATTTTCAACAGTGCTGAAAAAGAACTTGCATGTTCCTAAAAATCTGCACCAGAAGAGGCAACACACTATAGTTGTCACTACTGCTGAAATGCACCACTCACTGCTCCACTGTGCACACATCCAATGCTTGGTCTCCACGCAAAGGTATGATCTACCTTAGAAAACTAAGTTCAGAGTAATAAATATCACTGGAGGAGCACCTTCTTGCCTCGCCCTTCCTTGCTGACAGGTAATATGTAGAGCACATACACTTTGACTTCTCTGTGATGTTCTTTGAGCCAAAATACCAAAGACCTCCCACAAAGCCTAAGTATAAAGTCATTTTCTGCCCAGTGCAGTCACATTTGCAGCTTACTATGGGGTATATTATATCTGAAGGCATGAAGAGACAGTACTGACAGAACTGTAGCTAACTGCTCTTCCTTGCAGCTTTTCACAGCTTGGTCTCTTCCACATTGGGTTATGCTTTCTCTCCGAATGAGAAGATGCAGCTCCCTCCAGCTTATCTCTATTCATTATCACTCCACCACTAAATGTACTGTCCCCCCAGATCTCTCTGAAAACAGCTCATGTCTATAAAAACGAGCAGCCACCCTAGTTACCTAGTCTTTGCCTCCTTGAACAACAGCTAATACCTTTATTTAAAAACAATTCTTTAGCTTTTACACAGATCTTACTTTGCTTCTTCCTCTTCTATTTCTGATAGAAACATTTTTAAAGGTAACCCTGAAGTGTAATTGTTCCTTGTGAATATTAAAATGTTATTTCAGTGCTTGTTTGGGCATATAATAATGTTATAAAGAAGTAGGTGAAAGTGAACAGTAATGTGTAATTGCTTCTGTGACACATTCAGCTAGCATTACCCAAACAGAAGATTTTTGATCATGATCAATAAAAACTCTACTTATTTTTAGGCTCAGAGTTCTTTCAGTAAAACAGTAGAGAAAGAAGACATCAATTTCATTTTGAGAGTCAAACCATAAGATCACCTCATTAAGTAGTGAACTTCAAAGTGACATGTGCCTATTTTCAATCAGCTTCATTTTTATTGCTCAGCAAAAGCTTTGTCTTTTAAGCTGTGTATTTATTTCATACCCTAAATTGATTTTGTTTTCAATTTCAGTAACTTTTTTGAGATTCTATTTCCTATTTGGAAAGTGTAAGAACATAGTTTCATCAGTAAAATACAAAACAGTAAAATCAGCAGTAGTTTTAAAGACCAAGTGAATTTCATTTTGTATCACAGTAACCATTAACAGACTGACTTTAATATGCAGGATAAGAGGATATTCCTGAAGTAATCATATGTCTTTTATAAATGTAAGGAGGAAAATGTAGTCTCCAAAGCATTTCAGTGATAGACTGAAGTAAAACTGGGGTGTATGATTGAGAAATCATTTCAGAGTTTGCCTGAGTAAATATATGATAAAATGCTATATGTATTCAAAATACTTTCCCTCTTTAGGATCTTGCCTTACCTCACTCAGGCCAAATGTTGAATTTAGGTTGAAACATATTTTTTTCCAAGAAAGTCTTTAGGAGGAAGATTACCTCCCTGAAACAAAAGTAGTTAAATGATCCTATAATATCCTGATTTTCCAGTAACTGTCAGAAAATAAGAGAACAGAAAACAACAAATGGTAAGACACATAACTTCGCAAATTATAAACATTCCATCTGAAACACCCTAGATATTTTGATGAATCCTGGCCTTTGTCTTTAGAGTCATTCTGGACTTGTCTAAAGTTAGGATGAAGTTTAGCTCCAAACCAGCTCCATCAATGGAGATCAATGGGAATATGAAATACTCCCAGCAGACACCCAAGATTCTTTATTCTCATAACTACTGAAGGAATCTATGTTGACATCCAGCTTCAGACAGGATAAGTGAAGTTAGGCTTTTCTATTACACTTGTTGTAAATTTGTTGGGGTCCTTACTTCGGCCTTGATGGGATCACCTAAATTTAAAAAAGATAAAATTAGTGAAGGATTTACTTCCTCCTTCAACAGACATTACTTCTAGGGATGAGATTAAAAAAACTCCTTATGATGTGGTCTTCCAGGCTACTTTATCACAATCTTAAAAAATAACATGTAAAAACATCTATACATTGCAACTTCGTATCTGTTGGAATTAAAAAAAAATATTATGTTTCCAGTACATTTCAACTCTGCAGTTAAGCTATCAAACTGAAAGGAAAATTACATGGCTTCTACCTTACCTTCTTTCTGACACATACATATGAGCTTAAAAATCATCCTTTTTTTCATTACATATTCTGCACTCATAATGTACATTTCGTTACATGACTGTGCACATATTAGCACTTCTAAAAAGAGAAAAACTGATTCAGAAAGAGAGAATCTAGCTTTGTTTAAGATTTGATGAACATGCTGTTGAAATAATACACATTTTGTCAGCAAAAGGAGATTCTCATTAGCAGATGTTTGGGTTCATGTTTTGTCTGGAACATTAATATCTTCACTCCATGTTTTATAGCTCCAAGTCTGGCATGCTGCTGGGCTTGCCTTTGACTACAAAGTAAGCCAATATTTTACCTACCAATTGAATATTCCTAATAATCTTAAGCCGTATTTAATACTAAGTGTCTGTGAATAGGTGGTGATTTAAAATCATTCATTTCTGCAGACACAGCATCCTGTGTAAGAAACATTGATTTCTGCTTTAAAATGACATCAAGAGAAAAGGAAGTTTGGTTAATTTGGATAACTTCTTTGAAAATTCTGAGGCTACAGAACAATCAGTTAATGTATTTTTGTACATATATCCATAAAACAACGAAATCATGGTTTTATCTAGTCAAAGATCCATTATAACAGACACTCACATCCACTTATGTACATATAAGAAGCGATGCCACAGAAACTCATTTCTGTTATTTACAATTCAAGAAACAACCACACTGTTTAGAAGGGCCTGGTTGCAATACTCCTCTTCATTGATTCAATTTAGCTTATGTCTTAGCACATTTTTTTTCATTATCAGCAAGTTGGAGAAATGACTGTATTGTCTCCTCAAAAACTCTAGGGAAGGGGCTCAGAAACTTCAAACTATTTTTTGTGTTCTATCTATCCGTCTTTCAAATCTAGCCATTCATCAGTTGAATACTGTTTACAATTAAGTATTATTTAGTGCATTAATTCCATTGTGGATTGTTGATAATTATATTCCAGTATGATTTCCTCAAAGATATTGTATAGACCATTGATAAACAACTGAGAAGAAAAATCAGGGGATTAACTGTAATTATAGCAAAGTGATTTGCTATTAAACCAACTGCATAAAAAGTAATTGGATTATATATGATCTTCAGAAGCTCCTAGACTTTAAATTTTAATTAAATTATCATACTTCTCATTCAAAAATTGAATGTTTGAACATTAGCTATTTTTGACACTACATAGAAGAAAAATATTTGTGCCAAATGAGATGCTCAGTGTTAGAGCAATCTTTGAATAGAAGCTCTCTTGCCTAGTTCAATCATTATTATGAACTTATTTTTTCATTTACATGTTATTTATATATTATTCCTTGATTAAAACTTTTATGAGAACTGAAAAATATTCTATACTTAAATGAATTACATTAGTTAATCTTAACCTGAATATTTACTTTCATCTGAAAGTTTTTCAATAAGAAATCTATTTTGTTTCCTAATAAAGATTACATAAAGTATGTTGGACCAAATAAAGAGAAAAAAAGTCATTTTCTATGCTATTTTATTAAATCATAAATTACCTATTTATAAAGAATTAGAAAACTTTTAATAAATAATATACTATTATTAAAAATATTAATACTAAGCAGAACTCCTGAAACTAAAATAAAGTTATTTAAAGTGCATTAATATTGCTTTATAATACAATAACAATGATAAAAATAATAAAAACAAAAACTAGTTTTAGGATCACTCAAAACTTTATCCAAAAAAAAAAAAAAAGAGGTAATAAATAAATAAATCTCTGATAAAGGGTATACACCTGGAAAATCAGAGGGGCAAATATTTTTTGAATATATCCAGAAGTTGACTTAATGTACATGGGTACAAAGATCTGCAGACACTACAGATGTTCTTTTTTGGTAAATTATAATTTCATGCCATAGTTTATGGCTATCCTCAGATACTGAACAGTGTATTTAGGGATTATTCCAAAAAAAAGAAAATAACTTTATTGCATAACAATTTTTTTTCGTAGTACAGATACTATATGTACTTATGTATAATCAGCTAAATAAGTGCAAAAGGTAGTATCTGTGATATTGTTTAACTTGATTTTATTAGGCAAATCAGTTAACTTCAGAAAACAAACTGAAAGATCTAAAGCAAACACAGTATTACTCAAAATTTAAATATTGGAAACAATGAACCACTTTGGTTAAGCAGTAAATAAAAATAAATAGGTGATTAGAACATTCCGCATTTTACTAAATTAGACATAACTGGAAGTGGAAGCAATCATAATTTCTTGATTCCACAAATTTCTATTTTCTCTATCTCATTCTGAGGGGTTAATGCCTTAGTAGGTAGAGTCCTGGACATCTAATTGGAAATAAGACAGATATCCTAAGGGCTTTCAACAGGATAGAGTTGCCTACCTTTGTCAGACAAATTTTTTGAATCAACTTTATGTTTCTAAAAGTATAGCTACCACATATGGTATACTCAGGTTCATGTTCCAAACTTCCATGAAGAGATGGAATATCTAGTTAGACAATTAATCTATCAGAATTTCTATCATATCTACTGAATTATACTTTAAAATACATTTACAAAATTACATTTCATACTGTATGATATAATTAATACAGAATCACAGAATCACAGAATCGTAGGAGTTGGAAGGGATCTCTAGAGATCAAGTCCAAACCGTCTGCAAAACAGACATATAAATACTTCATATAAAGACAAATTCTTAATTCACTTGGGCATTACTTTACCGTCCTTGATCTGTATTTCTTCTTTTATTCTTTCTATGATTATTTCAACTTAAGTCCAGCAAGTAGACTTTATCAATAGGCTCAAATTTCACTAGTGAGGACCTAGAAAAGGGGCTTCCACGAAGCTTTTACTAAATAGACTGAGTAGACCACACTGAGGAGTTATGCTGAACTTCTCAGCTTTTCTGGTCCCCTAGGGGATTGAACAGTTTAAACTGTCATTCTCCTGTTTTATTCATCCACTTGAAAACATAAAATATTTTATGGAAAAATCTAATCACTTTTATTATATCCACATGTAGCTTCAAGCCCACACATAGTTTTCCAAAATATCATAATTGGATATTTATACCTGAGTGTCACTGGTAGATATACAACAGTGAAAGTTCAGAAGTGAAACTACTGAGCAACTTACAAGATTGGACTAGGTCCTGTGCAAGCTGATCCAGTTGTAGATGCCCCTGTTCATTGCAGGGGAGTTGGACTAGATGACCTTTAAACATCCCATCTAACTGAAACAATTCTAAGATTCTATGACAAAATTTATCAAAAGATTCATGAAAAATAATTCTTAGAAAAATAATTCATAGACTACAGAGTTCAGGCACACTGATTAAAATCAAATAAGACCTTAATAAAAAAGGGGGTGAGCACATTCACTGCATTCTGAGAAATTGGGATATTAAATTTGATTAATATGTCAATCAAGTTTACTACATAGTATTAAGAGGCAATTTGCACATTGCATGATATGTATAAAGTTTATTTTATAGGGAAAAATAAATAAATACATGCATCAAGTGTTTAACAGAGGATCAGTGTGGGCTATTCTCTAAAATCAGATTTGACTTTAAACACAGCCAATAAGATTTCAAAATATATACTGTGCTCGAAAGGAAGTGAGTGCAACAATACAAAAATAGAAGAAACATGTTCATATGTTCTGATTTCTTAAACTTACTGTTGAGTCTCAAACTAACCAAAGCCTATTGAGCAGACCTACTGAGAATGCTACAATGAACCAACTGAGATGTAATAAAAGAATGCATTAGCTTTTCAGAAGTGTATTTGAAATACACAGCAAGATCTCTGCAATGGTTCTCAGACAGCAGAAGTTAGATTTAACTTACGTTTAAGATGAGTTCAGAGATGAACCTAAAATAAAAACAAAACACTTAGAGAAAATAAAACTGCTCTGGGTGTCCGACATAACTTATCAAAGTCTTTTCCGGAAGCTTTTGTCTGGTGCTCCAGGTAACAATGTGATATATAATGTCTTTACTCCCCACAGTCCACAACCAAGTAATCAGATAAGCATCAAACACAATTTCTTCTATACGAGAATGCTGATAATGTGACTACGGGTTTACAACATAAGAAATTATGTCCAAATATGAGCATCAATTTTTGCTTTCCATTCAGAACTTTTGTTTACTTGGAAAGCTACAACTGGTGTCACAAAGAATATTAGATGGAATATTCTATATTGGTTTGGAATTAAAATATGGAACAAAATTGTATATTTAACAGATATTTGAAAAGAGAATATATTATAAAACAGAGGAGAAAATCAAATATGTAGGTTTCTCAAAAATAATGCCTCCTATTTACTCTTATGGAAATGACAACAGCTAAAGGAGCACAGTAACGCTATCTAATTGAGTAAATTCACAACTACAAAAGACATTTTTTTAGCATAGGCACCATCTTTAGCGTGCATTTTTGTCAGATATGAACAAGAGCCTGCATGTCACGCTTGCAAACGACTCCACCAGCAGAGATGACCCACAGTTTCATAGCTGCAGCACCATGGCTGAAAGGTACCACTCCCACTTCACTGTACTCACATGCACTTTTTGGTGTCCACAAATGTTTAGCAAGTGTTGATGAATGTCAATGGTTATAATCTTTTCCATGCAAAGGAATTCAATTTCACCCCTTTGCTTCATATTTACTTCCACGTCAGATACCATTCTGTCAGAATGCCCCTCTCTGGCCATCTGTCACATGGCAACAAAATGTAATAAATCACTGGTGCAAAGGTTCAACCTCCACCTCTGAAGTTCTGGTATATCCTGTTAAAACAGGAGGCATTGCTTTCATAGCAGCCATTTTAATTGCTATCTACATATTCTTGTTCACAATAAGCAAAAACAAACATTTGTATCACCTTCACTTTTTTTGTCAAATATTTTGAGCATTTAGAAAAATGGCTGTAACCTTGAATTCCGAAACTAAGTTTATAACAAATTTTACAGCTGACTTATCACTCCTTTAAGTCTGGATTTATAATGAAAATGCTGACACAACCTTTACTATAGCAATGCTGCTAAAATAAAATTTATAAGCAGCAATCAGGTCTCCAGGATATCTCAGGTGGTGTCATATCTTGATGTACTTCTTTTGACCAAAAATAATCTAAATAATATTTCAAATGATTACATTATTGTTATAGCTTATCAAAGCAGTACTGGAAAGAACGCTAAGCTGACATCTTTTTGTTATTCTTTTGAGAAATACAAAATTATGTAATTCTTGTGGAAAAGAAAAGGTAAGTAAAGAATTTTACTGAAGAATAGTGGTCTTGTAGACTACAATTATCATTACCTCTCATTCTTATCAAATGTGGCATGGCCTAACATATCACAATAAGATGAAACTACCAATAGGTTCTTTAAAAAATAGTAATCAAAAGCACATATAACACTGAATTTTGATTTAAAACAAAATAGATTCTATTGTATATACCAGAGAAATGTTAATCATATAGTGACAGCTCATATTGTCACATATTTCATTCAATTCATTGCAAAGACTTGATTCACTCCATAAATAAAAGAGCTGAGGAATGCATTACTGGCAGTATGAAAAATATGAAATGAGAGGGTAGATGCCATGAATTTGTTTTTAGGAATGCTTGTTAGGGGATACAGGGTGATCACTTAGTTAAGTATTGTAATTAAAAGTCATGGTAGGAATCAGTATGTAAATGAGAATTTTCTCATTTTCCATTCAGCATAAAAAGAGATGTAATAAAAAATAGGAAAGATGTGTATGAGATGAACTTCTATAGAGAAGACTAAAAGGAGTTCTCACCATTTAGACAACACTTAAAATATATTTGCTTCCTGCAGGACACTACTTCATAGAAATCATACAAATGTATACTCATACAGTTGGATGCCCCTATTTATGAATAATGTGAGATAAAAACTACAAAGTTATGAATATGACATAACTGAAAATAAATGTTTCTACTATCATGACTGCTATTGGAAAGTTTTCTGTGTTATACAGAAAACTTTCAGTTAGTGAGAAGCATAATTAAAACACCAAACCTCAATTTAAAACCTGTGTTCAAATATTTTAGTGTTGCAATAAAATCAGAATTCATCTGTGTGACATGGCCCATGCAGATGGAGAACGTCCAGCTTCACAAACTTTTAAAAGTTAAAATTGCTAGTAGAAAGAAAATTTGAAAAGTTAGTGAATTAAATTGTATCCACACAACATCAGAATTCAGTTTATCTGGGGCATACAGAGATCTATCAGTAAAATTCAGAAAAATCTATTCAAATTCCTTTAAATTCATCTTGTAAATTAGCTGCTGAAGTGTATCCTACAAAACATGAAAAAAGATTTACAAAGTTTCTGTGAACAGAAGCTTGCTTCTGAATTTGTATATAACATATCTTAATGTTGAAGTTAGAACTATTGTGTATGGACTATTCAATTATATTTCAGTCAATGTCCAAACTCTAGGTAAAACAGCTGCAACATAACTAGAAACACAAAGTTCATCTAGACTAACATTCTGATCTAGAAGGGGACAATATTCACACAAAAATCATGTTCTCCTAATTGATTAAGTCTAACAAATCATTATAAAACACAAATTAGTCAAGCTGTTGAATTTTCTGAAATGCTTTGTCTGTGACACGATCTGTGATTTTATGTAAGTATACAGCTTTTAACATGGTGTGCTATATTGCCTGTTTTGTATGAGATGGGGTAGTGTCTGCACGAAGATGCTGTCAACATTACTAATGGTTACAAAATTTATTATCTAAATCAGCACATTTCCATTCATTGTTATGCAAACATTTTCATACTCCTAACCACGAAGTAAATCCACGGGGAAAAGAAAAAACAAGCAAACAAAACAAGACAAAACAAAACAAAACAAACTGGCTCAAATAACTCATAATTGCACACAAAACATGGTACATAACTAACATGGTCATCTCTTTATCCTTTGATAAATCTACAAGATCTACATCTATGAGATTTGAAAACTGTCATTAGAAAAATATAAATTTTCACCATGACTAGAGGCGAAGAAGAAATTATGAATGAAAAATATAAGGAAATATTAAATGAAGAAACATTAAAACATTCTCAAACAAACAAATAAACAGTTCTGCTGTTTGAAGCAGCCCGGATGAATGATAATGATGGTTCAAATAATACAAGCACTATCGTCTGTTGTCTTTTTGCCATGTACTGAGAAGGTACAATACTGTGAATAATTTTTCCTGAAGAGATATTACCTTGCTTCTTAAATCACGTATTTACTACAATTTTTTTTTTTAAAAAATCACGTACTCTTCTTGAACAGCGCTAGGGATGGTGCCTCAACCACCTCCCTAGGCAGGCCATTCCAGTGCCTGATCACTCTTTCAGAGAAAAAGTTTTTCCTCAAATCTAATCTAAATCTTCCCTGGCGCAACTTGTGGCCATTCCCTCTTGTCCTGTCATTAGCTATGTGGGAGAAGAGGCCGACCCCCTCCTCACCACAACCCCCCTTCAAGAAGTGGTAGAGTGCAATAAGGTCCCCTCTGAGCCTCCTTTTCTCCAGACTAAACAATCCCAGCTCCCTTAGCCGTTCCTCATAAGACTTGTGCTCCAGACCCCTCACCAGTTTAAGTTAATGCATTTTGAGGAGCTGTATTATTAATGTCACCTTTTCCACTTTCACTGAGAGCTAAATTAAGCCTCTTTATCCCACATTATTAGTGAGTTAAGATTGTGTTCATATATTGAACTGACAGCTGAAAAATTTTTATACCATGGACTGGATCAGGAACTTAAAATGTATTAAAACATTTGAGTCAATTCCTAATGACTGTAGTCATCTCATTTAAACTCAACTCTTTGTTTCTTCTCCAGACTCTTGATCTGGCTCATAAGCAAACCTATTTTGATCAAGGAGACTGAGTTATGTAGGAAGTGAGAAATGTTTTCTGTCCCCGGGCACACACTGTCATTTCCACTATGATATTCAGAACGGAGATCAAAATGTTTAGATTAGTCATCTGATTTTGAATTGTCTGAAATAACTCTAAACTATTTATTTTCTCATAGGGTGGTGAGGCACTGGAACTGGCTGCCCAGGGAAGCTGTGGATGCCCCATCCCTGCAGGTGCTCAAGGTCATGCTCGATGTGGTCCTGGTCAGACTAATCTATTGGGTAGCAACACAGTCCATGGCAGGGGGATTGGAACTAGATGATCTATAAAGACCCCTCCAATCCAAGACATTCTATGATTTATGATTTTTTGAATGTACCATGAAAATTGATAACAGATTTTTTAGCAATATGGGAAGAAAGATGAGATTTTTTTTTATTTTTTTTTATTGTTTATCAATCTTACCTTTTTATGAACGGAAGTTCATGGGTGGTATGATTTCTGACCTCCTGTTTTCCATTACTTTCTATTCCTTACAGCCTCCCAAAGGTTCAGACTGATTTGTTAACCTTTTGTATTTGTCTCTGCCGCATGTTCCCTAAAGAAAGAAAGAAAAATCTATACTTTTTCAAGACTTTCCACTATTTTACCCCTATTAATGTTTTTGGCCCTGTTATTCTGCTTTGCAAAATTGGCTGTCTGCCATGCTCCTAACAAAAAATGCAGTGCTGTTCTTTAATCACTGAATTTTATGTTAAATCTTTAAATGTATTGTTTCAAAGTGGCATTTTGATTATATTTATTATAGGTAAAAATACAGCTTTTACCATGCACCTCAATTTGACATCTCAGCTTGGGGGAAAGAACTGGCTTTCCATCTGACTGTGACAACAAATAAAAACTATATGCAACAAAGCTATATATGGTAACTGAAGTCCTTTAAAAAATGTCAGTCTTAAGCCTAAAATCACACAGTTTCAAATCCTATGAGTGGAATTTCACACTTATTTAACAAGGGTATTAAATTAATCAATTATACTTCTTGTATGCCTCTTTACACCTCCTTTGAAAATTTGACCTTGAAGAAAAATTCTCCATTAAGTCAGTGGAGACTTGCTACTTAAGTGGCTCTCTGATCTGTTTTGTTCTTTATTTCAAGAGACTATAGAAAGACCAAACTGTGATACACATGTATTTGCTCTATAGTAAGTCATAGTTTTCCTTTATAGTAGTCAAAAAGTTTTCAATTCTGCCTACACATAAGGATTTCCAGCACCGTGACATGGAATAAAATCCAAGGCAAAATATTTTCACACTTGCAACTGAATTTCTGGATATCAGATTGTTATTTTATTTTATTTTTTATTGCTACTTACCAACAAACTCATTCACTGAAGTTACAATTCAAAACATTGATAGCTAATATTTTCAATGTAGCAAGTCTAATTCCATTTCAATTGGAAAGTTATTTAATTGGCCATTGTTTAGCAAGGCATGCAATAATTCATGGCATTATTCCTGGACTACCAATACTTTTAACATAAAGTATTGTAAGTATAACTGTATTTATGGGAGAAAAATAGGTCCTTAATGTTGATTCAATCTGACATTTCTACAGGCTGTTAATTAACTTGTGATGCACTTTACAAATATTTGAAGGCATTGGATTCCAAAAGTAACAAACACATAGAAATATTCATCAAATGTCTGCCTTTATACAAATGGTACAATTCCATCTTTTAATCAGAATTTTTCACATGAAATGTATTTTCTGGATAATCAACAGAGCTTTGCTATTATTCTAAATGGTGATTAGGTTTCATTATCTTCATGACCTGGGAACATAGTCAGAATAGTCTTACAGGTGAGAAGCTGGAACAATTTTTGGCTCAAAGCTTATTCAGTGGAACCCATCTGAGACATAACCCACTTGACAAACTTTTTGGGTTAATGTTTAACATGAGCACAGCTGTAAGAGAAATCTGTCTGTGTGTCTGTGTGACCAGGAGAAACCATTTTCAGCTGTTGCTCCTTTTGGGCATTCTAGCTGACTTATGGGAGACATCTCAGAGTAAAAGACCACCATTCAGTCAAAGCACATTCCTAACAGCCCACCATGTGACAATCACATGATCAACTGCCAATTACCCAATGGGAGGGGAACATACTGCAAGCATATTGTTGTCTCTGAAGAACAAAACATAAAGTCCTCTGTCAACTAAAGCAAGCCATGAAGAACAAAAACAGAACTTCCCCGACAACAAACTGCTGCCCCTGGCAATCAAAACAGTGCTATGAAGAAGATAAAAACCTGAAGAGTTCTGAGGTAGAACAGATACCACCTCTGCCATGAGGGTCAGTGAGACCTTGCTGATCACCTTGTTGCCTCCATCTGGACCAATGAGATGTTGCTGGACCCCTGGTGGTGACTATCCCCACTTTGCAAATGATTTGCTAGGATTTCTCTCTTTACTATCACTTAATTCCCCAACTTCCTGACATTCCATATCTGCTTAGAATTTGTAGTAAATCAATTGGACAGCATTTGTCTTCTTTTGCTGCCTTAGTATTCCTCCAGGTATATCTCTCTGTTGAACCATATCCTAAGACTATTTTTCTTTTGCAATATTGTGGGTAGAATACAGTCATAAGAAACTTTAAGAACTTTTCACATTTTTCAAATTCTGAGTACATTTTCTTGGGAATGTATTCAAAAGGCTGAAAATGGTAAGCACTACACAAGAATAAGGCAGTGGCACAAAGAGAAAAGTAGAGAAAAAAAAAGGAAATATTCTTGCACAGCTGCACAGCTACAACTGTTACTTGATTAGTAAAGACTGTGAAGAAATCTGAAAATAAAAAGATACTAAATCTAAATAAGGAAAAATTCAGTTGGTTTCAGTACCTTAAATCACCTTAGTATTTCAAAAGATCCTGCCTTAACATTTTAGCTTGGAATAAGTCTACAAGTCTAAGACTATCCAATGAATCCACTAAAACAAAGATTGCATCTGAGTTTTACAGCTATAAATGTATTCCTTATTTCAAGTGTAGCTTCTCTCCACTAGGATTTTACATTTAGTTCACATATTTGCCTTATGATCCCTTTTCCTAGAGTGCAGGAAGAAAAAGATGCCATAGAGCCCTTGTGACTCTAAGATGACTGTGGAGTAATTTAATGATGAAAAAAGCCACAGGATAACCTTTTGTTAGTCTCTCAGCTTGTTTTAGTCGGATTTATGGAAAGAGGTACAAATGATGGCCATACCGTTTTCTCCATGGCAATTTCTTCACAAGTTTCTTAATTAACTTTTAGATGGATTCTAAGAAGTAGAGCAGTTGTTGTAAGCAACTGTAGAGAATGTTCACTAAATTTCTTTTCTACAAGAATTTCATCTCTTCATGTTTTTTCCCTGTTATTCAATATTTGAAGAAAAGTTTAGTGTTGCATGACCCCGAAGATCTAATGCTAGAGCAGAAGTAAAAAAGTAAATTTTACAGCACAATGCACTATCCACAACAGATGATAATGTCATATGTACATTATTTACCAGAGAGAGTTGTGAATCCAGACAGTAAAGAGTACCTAGAGTGAAAAATAGTAATAGTAATAAATGCCAAAGTGGTGACTGAATCTCTAGGTTTTCTTTCCTGACATGCAGAATGAATGTTCCAAGACATTTTTACATAACGGATGAGAGCAGATCATTTTAGGTGCTTGTATTCTTTTCTTCTAGTCTTTTTTATCTTGTCTGCCTCTTTTCTAGAGTACTTGTATCCCTTGGAGGTAGCGTCAGAAAATTGAATAAAATGATAGGCAGCATGTTTTAAGATGTCACTGTTGTGCTGTGGAAGAAAGGCTGAATTATTTTCAAGTACATGACTACTAGACAGCAATGTACTAAATCTCAACAAAAGATCAACTGGTATTCTCTGGTGTATATCATTAAAATCACTGCCTTACAACCACTACAGAAACTGGTATAAAGGGTATGAACAGAGAGTCACGATACTGTTCCTTAAGGTCCAATTAATAACATATATATGGAAAATGAAAGGGGTTCTGAAAGTGATATTTCACCCAATATTATGCACTACCAATTTTCAGGGCACCTTATGGGAATCATCAAATTCCTTGATTTCCTTAGTAGAGGTCTAGATATGCTATTGACCAGCTATTTCAAAAACTGAGCGATACTAAGAAGTAAAAATAGGAAGCATTCAAGATATTGCTCATGGACACATGTTCATTGTGAAAATATATCTGTGTCTTTCTACCTTTTGTGTAGCCAAAGGTTTACAGCAGTGTACTTCACCACTACATTATGACAGTTTATCGTATTGCAAATTTGTGTGTGGCCAATGTAAATTCAGTGTCAAATCTACTATTTCACTGAAATTTACACCAATTTTCTATCATTGTGGTCATCAAATAAAAACTGTGATTCGCTAAATCTGTTTCAGAAATGCATTACCTGTACACTGTATTCATATCATCAGCTGGAAAGTAATATCACAGTATTCAGTAAAGAGATTTGGATAAAAATTGCAATTAACTTTCTTGTAAATTTAAAGCTTAATAATACTTAGAAGATAAGTAGGCAATGTACCTGTAGATTAACATCAGACAACTTTCAGACAACTTTCAGATGTCCTGTGACCTAATCACCTCTCTGAGGGATGTGCAGAGTGACTGGCCACCCAACACAACTGCCTGTTGATTCTGTGCAATAGTAAACATTTCCATGAAGCCCTACCGTTCCATTCTCATTATCTCAAAGTAGAAATGCACATGTTAAAACATCCCTCAACTAAGTGTCCCCAGAGTCACAGTAGATAAATAATGATGAAATTAAGTCACAGCTGCAAAACTATTCTTGTAGATACGTTGATAGACAAATGGAAAAATTTTATGTATCACATGAACTTGTACGTCTTTAGTTTTCTCTAACATTTGTAAGTCTTCATAAATAAATAATCTTTTCAATTGTATCCAAAATAAGATTGAAATATGCAAAATATTTTTATTTTTTTAGTATAGTAGTATTTTAAAGCTATGCAAAATTACATAAAAATTGTCATTTAAAATAAATAACAACAATTGCAGGCTTTGATAATTTTCCCTGCAAAATTATTTTCCTCTATGTCTAGTCAATCCTGTCAAAAGAGAAGGGATGCAAACCTCCATTTTTTTCCTGGATTGTAGTGTTCTTTAAATCAACAGACAGCAAAGTACAAATGTCCATTTTTGCTTAGCAAAGAAGAGGGGAAAGATGTATGATCACAGACAGTTTCTGTGATACCATTCCTAACAAATTAACGTAAAACTGGAATGTGCCCAGAAATTATTCTCCCTGCTGGATGTCTTAACCTGAGCAAGGCCAAGTCTCAGTAGAGCCCAGCAAATCTGAGGTAGATTCCTTGCAAGGTCGCTTATCCCTAATCAAAGAGTTTCACAAAACCAGACACATTCATTCCTTAGCTGAAAGTTCAATAGCAATAATGGACTATTCCACCATATGGATCTAGGACTATTTTTCACCAAAATTGTAGTATTTTCAGATGTATCATTTTACGTTCCTTAAAAATATATTTAATATATGTTGATGTATCTAACGCTTGGTGAGCAGTATCAATGTAATGTTTACAGAATCATGAGTTGGTGAGTAGATTGTGTTGGCTTTCTGTTTCCCTGATGTTACTGCTCCCAGCAAATTGTTATTTCTTTGTCTCTTCAAAAAATAGTCTTTGCCACTTGTTCAAGGTGATGCAATAAAGCCTCTTTTCCTTTTATTCTGTGGTTTATTATGGGTTTCATTGTGGTTGTTTGCTCCTTCCACACTTTTTAAGCCTATATGGTATAATAAATCATATCTAAAGCTGGTGTTTAATACAGAGACACTGTAAAGTGAAGCCTCTGCAAAGAAGGAAATTGTGCAAACAAGCAGAGTTATCTGTCACCACATGACAAAGTTCAAGTTTAAGAAGCTTCTTGTCAAATACAATTGACTGAATGAATTATATATTAGATCTTAATAGAGGTAAAAGTATGTTGTAAACCATTGCCTTTCCTTGCAATATAAAAATACCTATGATAAAATGCAGTTAAACAAAAACAAAACAAAACATAACAAAACAAAACAAAAAAAACAAAACAAAAAAAAAAAACTACCACTTTAGTAGTTGAGCTAGGAAAACACCTCTGGGCTCTAGAAAAAAAATGCTTGCTCTTTCATAATAATCTTTGCAAAATACAAGAAATTACCTAATTTCATTCTCAAGTTTAGTAATGTAGAATTCTTATTTTGTGTATAAATAATGTACGAATTCAAACTGTTTAAGACAGTCTAGTCTGAAGACTGGAGTACCAGACTAGGATTCCTGGTAATTACTCACAGTTTTGCTGTGAATCTAGTGTGTAATGTTGAACAAGTCACTTCATCGTGTTCCTAATGTACAAAAAATGTCTTTGCCCAAAAGCATATGAGCTAATGACTACTCCCTTTGTAAAGCACTCTGAGATCACTGGATACTGCTTTCAAAATTACCACAAATAAAGTAAAACATTTGAGGATTGAGTTTTTACTAAGTCATTACTGAACTTCATTAATGTTTGTTAATTTTTTTCAAAGCATTATTTCCTCTGCATGGTATCATCAACCACAATCTGTACCACAAAATTAAATACAGGAAGGTCTATATGAGTTCTGAGGCACTGTCACAGAGAAGGAGCAGGAAGTAGCATGTAAAATCCTAGAATTAAAGCTCAAAGGTTTTAATATGGCTTAAACAGACTAGAGGATTTGCTTACAAAATATTAGGGGTCCTGGTAGATGAAAAACTTGACATGAGCCAGCAGTGTGCACTGGAAGCCCAGAAAGCCAACCATTTCCTGGGCTGCATCAAAAGGATAGAGGTCAGTAGAAAGAGTGAAGGTATCATACACCCTTACTCTGCCCTCATGAGGCATCGTCTGAAACTTTTTAACCAGACTTGTAGTCCTCAGCGCAAGAAACTCATGGAGCTGTAGGGAGTGTGCCGTGAGGAGGGTCATGAGGATGATAGGGAGCTGGAGCATCTCTCCTGTGAAGAAAGACTGAGGGAGATGGGCATGTACAGAATGGAGAAGAGAATATTCTAGGAAAAACTCACTGTGGCTTTTCAGTACTAAAGGAGGGTCTACCAAAAGAGGGGAGAGAGATTCTATCAAGAATAGTAGAGACAGGACAAGAAATAATGAATTGAAACTAAAAAAGGTTAGATTTTGTTTAGATATAATTGAGAAATTCTTCACAAGTGAAGGTGGTAAGGCACTGGATGAGTTTACCCAGATAATTTGTGGCTGTCCAACCTCTGAAAGCGTTGAAACCTGAATAGGATTTTAAGCAACCTGGTCCACTGGGAGGTGCCTCTGTCAATGACAGTGGAGTTGGAACTAGTTGGTTTTTAAGAGCCCTTCCAATCCAAACCATCCTACAATTGTATGATTCTATTTATTAATTTATTTTCACGTGATGGTGATTGCCATGAAACCTGGGTCACTGAACTACCATACCTACTGACAATATTTATTTTTTGAGAAAAATATCAAGAAAGAGTTCAGGGATGAAGCACAAAGAAATGAAAAGCCATGCTATCTGACTTCTAAAATAATTTATTCCTGCAATAAATGAAGCCAAAAATAAGTTACTGCAGACCACCTAAAGACATTCCCACCTCATGCCATTGAAACCTAATGAGGGCAAGTTCTTGAGCCACTGAAGCCCCAGAGGTTTCCTGGAAAATCATCTTAACAAAAATATAAAGAACCAACTTTCACTAGTAGGAAAACTGCTTTTAGGCAAAACACACCATTACTCTCATTTGACAAAAAAAGTGGGTAGTTGCTATGTATTTTTAGCAAATTTTTAGCACACATTTTATTAAAATAGATCATAGACTGAGTACTAATATCAGTGGAACATGAAAAAGCTCCCAAGAAGAAGTATTTGAGTTTCAGTGACAGAGCTTAAAGGATTAAGTTTTTACTTAGTATCACCAGCTTGTCCTACTATCAGAGATATCTGCTATCAGATTTTAGAACTTCCAGATAGTGCACTAGAGAAATGTCTAAAATTAAGTCATCATAGAGAACAGTTACACACAACCAGTTCTGCTGACACAGTCTAATAGTGTAGTAATAACAATAGCACAAAGTTCACATGAATATCCACCAAGTTTCTTAAATCATGATGGAGACTGCCACTGACTGAGACTGAAAACACTTTTTCCTTTTCAATCTTGGGAGATAAATTGTCCAATTAGTAAAGATTATCAATACTGAGAATTGACAAGCAAATCTACATCGGGTTTGCTGGAGTCTTGCCTAGGCTGGAGTCACTACATATGAACAGATCAATTGTAACACCAGGGACCTTGTCGTAGTAACTCCCATACCTACAAAAAGTAGCATGCCCACATGTGTGTTCACCAATGTGACCTCTTAAAAACATGTCAGAAAACTGTACTTATTTGTTTCTAATCATTTCTTTCTCTATTTAATTTCTGGCAGCACAGTAAGAGAAATATTGAATACGTGAAAAAAAGTTTAGTCTAGATTAATAAATAGAGACGAAAAATTAGTAGGAAAAGAAGTTTATGCATGCCTGCAGGTTTAATAGGCAAAATTAACCCATTCTTTCTAGCAGGTAAAAGGATTCTTTCCAGCAGGTAAAAGTAGGAAGTGTTTCAGTACAATGTAACAGCGTACATGCATATAGTGCATATTCTTTTTGGCTATGGAAATTTTCTAAGCAATCTTTCTTTCTTTATCATATAATCCAATGAATATTTGGGATTTCGGCCAATAAGAATACCATTCAGGACACAACCTTCCCATTTCTGACTATTTGAAATCTGTACACTTCATAAATAGGAGCTTACTGGACCCTAGAATGTACAACACATGTATAACATAAGTGCACTGTATAGACTTAAATTGCACCTAGAACATCTAGTGTGATTAGATTTTTCACTGGTGAAAAATGATTAGATAAACTAAATCTCAGGAAAAAAGGAAATGGGAGAGGAAATTAAAAAAATATCTCTGAGGAGGAAATAATTGGAATAAGAATGAATAAGAATAAATTGAACCAACGCATTCAGACGTGTTTAGAACTTCTAAGTTTTTTCTCCTTTGTCAGAGGGGAATTACAACTTGTATGCAATGAAAGCATTTTTTCAGCATATTTTCTACTGGCCACATAAGGATGCTGCCATAATATCACACTATTGAGTGCTGTAGAAAGGAAAGCATAGAAAACAAGTTGTATTATATTCTAAGTGTCAGTAATGTAGTGTTTTTGTGTTTTGTTGTTTTCGTTTTTAATTTTATAATAATTAATGTGCTCATGGTTTGTAAATATTATAGAATGGCTTGGTAATTTCTATCATAATTTTTTTTTTTCACATATCATCTTCATAGAATAGCTTAGTACAAGAATGGTTTAGTACAAGTGTAGAATCTGATTAGGTCAAAAAGTGTAATACCAATGGGACAGGTTGAGTATGTAAAAAAAATCCTGTGTTTGCAGCACTTTCTTACACCAGACAGGCCCTGACAGAATCATCACTAATTTTAATATTTTCTAGTCAGTTTCTGATCATTCCATCAGAGGTAACCTTTTAAAAAACCCAGTGGAGTAATGCAACAGCTGGTGTTCAGCTCTCTTACAAAGATTCTCTCGTCAGTATTTCAGCACTGGCTTTTCTTTCTCAGTTAATAGTGAGGTCTGGAAAGAATGGTTGGCAGAACCCCATAAGTTGATGAGACTGAGAGAGAGCCTGGAGTGGATAAATCAAGTGTAAAAGAGGAAGCAATTCTACATCTGCAGGCTTCTAAATGTTGTGAAATTTGAGTGACTATAGTCACAGGGTGGATTACTGGACGTGACTTGTTGAAATGTTCACCTCTTAAGAGAAGGTATAGGGCTGAGAAAACTTCCAGGGTAGAATGCAGTGAATATGCAAGGTGTCTCTCCAATGATAGTTCCCTAAGCAACAAAGAACCTGCAGATCTTAGATGTCTGAAACACCAGGGCATCTGGGTATGCTGACCCTGTTACATCAATTGCAATAAAGATAAGTATAATTAGAGTCAGTCAGACCTCACCTGAAAGTTAGAAAATAGTATGAAAATGGCTTATGGGGAAGATACCGTTGCATACAAACCAGAACCTCTGACTTCCAGGACCCTCCTCTATAGGGACGTCTGTTGGGTAATATTTGCACACTCAGTTATGTCAACTGCTTACCTAGTTAACTTAGAAATCTCTTTGAAGTATTCTAGAATCTAATATGCTCACTCTTGGCTGTATTATTCATATTCTTGGTACTTACTCCTGCTATGTAGATAGTATACTAGTCATTAGAAATTCAAAATCTGTAATCTGTTTCTTCACTAAGGAGCACAAATAATTAAGCTATTCATAGGAGTTCTCACTGGGTGTAATGATACACCCTAAGTGTGGTTGTGTGAGTCTAGCTGAACACAAGATGAAGATGCATTGCTCTATTTGTGCCTCTGTGATTGTGAGATCCTTTGACGCAATCAAACTCCTCAAGAGTAGACGTGTGCCAGTTTGAACATGATGGGACTTATAGTGCTAAGCTGGGTATTTACCCCAACAACTACATACAATTACTATAGAAGAGCACTATCTATAAATAAAGCAAAATATATATGTTTCAAATAGTATAACGGAAAACTATTTTACAAGACTAACATGAATGAAAATGAATATACATCTCAAATAATTACAAGAAATAATATTATGGAAATTATTCTTCAAACCATTTTCATTTGGTCTGCTTCTAATATTGGTAATTATGTTCTTATTTATATTGTAAAGTACAGAAGACAGTAGCACAAGAGCTGGAATGTCTGACAGGACTTGGTGGAGGTGAGTTTACACAGGCGTCTGAGACATCCTGCACATTCCTGGCATCTCTAGTGCCTCCTTGAGAGATAAGCCAACATCTTGTATACTTCTCCTTGGCCTCCCAGCACTGTGACTGCAGATAGATTTATTTGACTGTCCTTTCACAGATGAGAAATGCTCCCTAAAAGAGATATATTTCCTTCTGAAACACAGACTGACTTCAGTAGCTACTTATTCTGGCTTCATACAGTGAGTTACTTGTTTAGAGGAAAATGTCTCTCATGTCCTAGATGTACAGAAATTACTCATCTAGCCTCAGATAAATAGCTAGTCTCCCTCTGTAGTCAGACCACAGAGGGAGGCACTGTCTGTTCCTTCTGGTATAGTGCAGGGGTAGCTCTACAGGTCTCACACACTAATTTTTCCATCTCCTTCTCCTGTTTCCTTCCTAGTGATGCCAGAAGGTATATAGCTGGCAGGCTCATAACTGGACGGAGAACCAGACTTCCTTTCTCACCCTTATCACATGCTTCCTCAAATTAATTGTCCTGAACATGCAAGCCATTAATGCAGAAATCAAGACATTTCCAAATACATTTCATACAAATTTTCACTATTAGCCCCAGTTTCTGAGGAGAACAATATGTCTAGATATCAGACAGGATGTGAATTCAATTTTCTTGCCAGAAATGCTTATTTATAATACAGAGCATGGTGTCCAGGTACAGAAATAACTTTAGGTGGGAATTCATAAGTAAAAACACAAAATGATTACAGCAATAGATATATGAAAATATTTATGTTTTTATCAAAAAATATCACAAGCAGCTTTTCTGATTATCAGATGTACTCCAATCTTCAGAATGAATTGATGTGTCAATTCCTTTTATTCTTGAAGAAAGGAAAAAAGAAAGGAAAGGAAGAAAGTAATTAAATAGTGTGGAAAGTTAACCTGACATCCAGTTGATTACTGATATAAAAGAGTAATACCCACAGATATAAAAGAAGATATTTGCTTATCCGCACCTATTTATTTTCTTCTTTTCTCTTCAATGTCCATCTCTAATAATTAATTTTGGCCACAACATTGTTGTTCCTAAAGTAATGCTTCCTATTTCTATCTATAGAAATTACAACAAGTACGAAGAGCACAATGACACTATTTGATAGAGAACATTCTCAGCTTCAAGACACGAGTTTTCAATATAGACACGACCATTAGCTATGCATTTTCAGCAGCCATGAATGAACATTAGTTTGGCATGCACATAAAAATCTGCACCAGCTGAGGTGACTCACAGTTTCACCACTTGGAACCCTTGGACATATTTCACTGGAAATATGTTTTGGGACAGATATTATAATCTATACTATCAATAACTCCTAAATATATATTTGTAACCATTAAACAGCATTCACTCTGAATACTGTGAACTAACAAGGACAGAGTGACTAATGAAATATGACTTATTTAGTCTTCTAACATACATTTTCTATATACATATTTTTCAATAAATACTGAAAAATGTGATAAATTTCATTACTTCTATTTACCTTTTATTTCTGAAAGCCAGTATTAAAACAGATGATCATAAAAGCCTGCAAATCTAGTACTGTTAGAGAAATGACAGATTTTGTTTCCTTGAAATAGGAACTTTGCAGTCATTGTTATTTCACTTGCAACCAACATCTATTAGGAGCCATCAGTGTGACGCTGCAGGCTAGTTAGGATCTGAGTAATGACCCCTGTGATTGTACTGTTAATGAGTTTTTCCCTAAGTTCTTCTTCTGACTTGTAGTCACTACTTTACTTTAATGTTTGCTTTTTTATCTTTTTTCTTTCTGCAATATATTATGCTCAATAAAAAAAGACTGAATTGCAAAATTGTATATTTAATCTGGCAAATTTATCTGAATAAGTTGCACCCACCTGGATGCCTACCTGTGCAACCTGGTCTAGGGAGCCAACATTGTCAGGGAGTTAGACTAGATGATTTCTAGAGGTCCTTTCCATCCCCTAAAATTCTGTGATTCTGTGAGAGGCAGGAAGAGACAGTCCAAGGAGATTGTTCCCCCTCTGATTAATGAGGACGGAGAACTGGCTTCCTCAGACATGGAAAAAGATTAGGTGCTCAGTAAGTGCTTTGTCTTGGTCTTCACTGGTGGCCAGGCTCCCCAGGTCTGCCAGGACTCTGAACCTCTAGGTGTGGGTGAGATGAGCAGATTCTGTCCAACTATAACAGTGGAACAAGTCTGAGACCTCCTCATGAAACTGAATGTATGTAAGTTCATGGCACCAGATTATTATGTATCCAAGGGTTCTGAGAGAGATGGCAAATATGGTTTCTGAGCTGCTCTCGATCATATCTGAAAAATCATGGCTACTGGGTGAAATCCTCAGTGAATGGAAAAAGGGAAACATTACTCTCATTTTTAAGAAAGGGAGAAAGGAAGACTTGGGGAATACGGGCCAGTAAGCCTCACCTCTGTGCCTAGGATGATCATGGAACCGACCCTTAACGTGGTAACCATGTTAAGGCACATAAGAGACAAAGAGATGATCCGAGACAGCCAGTATGGTTTCAAAAAGAGCAGAACATGCCTGACCAATCTCATGGCCTTCTTTGATGGAGAGATGGCATCACTGGACAGGGGAAGGGTGACAGATGTCATCTACCTAGATTCCTGCAAAGCGTTTGCCATGGTCCCTCAGATCATCCATCTCACTAAACTGGGGAGGTATGGATTTAAACCAGTCAAAGGGTTGTGGTTAAAGGTTCTATGTCTGGGTGGAGGTTGGTCACAATTGGTGTCCCCCAAGGTTTAGTCTTGGGACCAGTGCTCTTCAACAACTTCCTCAATGACATGGACAATGGAATTGAGTGCACCCTCATCAAGGTTGTGGATAACACCAAGCTGAGCAATGCAAATGATACTCTGGAGGGAAGGGAAGCCATCCAGAGGGACCTGGACAGGCTGGAAAAGTGGGTCCATGTGAACCTAATGCAGTTTAACAAGGCCAAGTGCAAGGTGCTGCACATGGGCCGGGGCAATCCCAGGTGTTTATATAGACAGGAGGAAGAACTCCCGGAGAGCAGCACTGTGATGAAGGACTTCGGGGTCCTGGTGGACAAGAAGTATGAGCAAGCAGTGTGTGCTTGCTTGGAGGGCCAACTATATCCTGGGCTGCATGATAACAGGAGTGGCCAGTATGGATGAACAAGACTATTATTACATCATACCCTATTTCTTCAGTCCATGACTTCCTAGAACAGTAAGGTTAGATTGATCTGGTTGTACAGGACATCTGTTTTTGAGAGTTATCCATATTTCTTCACTAAGAAAATCAGATTTTAATCTGGCCATGCAATCTACTCTGCTACTCATTAATCTTATTCACAATTCAAGTAGACTTTTGAAAAACCTAGTGTAAATTTTGTCTGGTGACTCTTTTCCAGAGCCAACTGGGCCCACTGAAGGTTTTTGCATTTACTTCAAAAGTCTTTGGATCAAATCACACACCAACTCTCATATGTAAGTAAGTCCATTACAAAAAAGAGTTTTGTAATATCAGGATTCAAGGAAAATTTAAACAAACTGCGTGGAGGCACTAAATTTCCCCAGATATTTTCTGCTTAGACTGAACATACATGATCTCCACCATGTTTCTATACAGAATTTGCTTTTGCTGTTCTAGGGTTAAAAAAAAAATGTTTAACATTCTGTAGCTATCCATGCAATGCTGATCTGCAGCCAGAATAAATGATTTTAAGAAGCTGATGTTTGAACATATACTACAACATAGCAGAATTAAAGGTGCAAGTTCAACTTCTGCAATTTCAAACTATTGATCAATGGTAATTTTTTGGCACCCTGGGGTTAGTCATGCTGGCATATGGCAAGCAAGCAAACCACGAAGGTTAAATGTGAATCATCAGTTTCTTAGATTTTAGTTTTCTTAGATTTACATACTTATTGCTGCTAGGTTGTCTCTTCCTCCTGTGCACTTGCTGTGAGCATCACAGTTAAGTGCATCGTGAAGACCATGNAGTGTAACTCCCCTTTAGTTTTCTTAGATTTACATACTTATTGCTGCTAGGTTGTCTCTTCCTCCTGTGCACTTGCTGTGAGCATCACAGTTAAGTGCATCGTGAAGACCATGTCTTTAGAGCACATGAAATTAGAGAGAATTTAACCTGGTAGGCAGCTATGCATTACAGTTGCTCACTTACTCCCTCATCTTTCACAGGAGAGAGAATTTAAAAGTGCAAGAATGTGTGGGCTAAGATAAGGACAGTTTAATAACAAAGAAAATGGAAATATATACACAAGAAAAGAAAACAAAGCAAAAAATAAAAATAATAATTTAGGCAAATAAAATAGAGCTTTAATACAATAGTGTGAGCCTTGGGAAGAGGAGATAAAAGACACAGGAGTGTAGATATGGGATGTAAGAGATCGCTATTTCAGTGGTACAGGTTATTATTGAAGACCACCCTTGGTCAGTTAAAGAAATGCAGACCTGGAACTGTAAAAAGCTACTTTTAAGGGTTGCAAGCAAAATATAGAAGTAATGTCTAACTTACATAAAAGGCACCATATGACGTGAATCTGAATGTAACCTGGAGCTGCAGATAAAATTAGAAAGAGTAAAGTGTTAAAGTGTATTAGACATAGAATAGTGACAAGAGAATGCTACAGTAAGAAAGGTGAAGCCACCAAATGGAATATCACATTCCTCCTGGTGAAAAACTGATGCCAGTGACTCAGTTTACCACCCAAAGACCAAAATTGCTCCTGCCTTAACATCCAGAGGAGCAATTAAAGGGTGAGCACGTCAAGAAAAGGAATAGAAACTGTAAGTCTGTTAGAAAACTTATTTTTTGTGAAATTTGTTTCACCTTGAAAATATTGCAGTGGTGCATTGTACATTTTTTTCTCATTTTGAAATTGTCATGTGCTTCAGAAAAGAAATCCCTTCTCAATAGTAACATCTAAAAAGAGTTTGAAATTAAAATATCCTAAACATATATTGACATTTATTTGTATATATTGACATACAATATATTGACATATATATGTAAAAAAACATTTATTTTATAGCTGCAAATAAAAACAATAGAAGTTCAATTCAACAAAATAAGTGGGATACGCTTTGAAGTAACCAAAAAGATATAATATGCATCTGAGAGAGTATTTCAGTTGTGGTTTCTATTTCAAAGCCCATCTCGAAACATCAGAAAGTTCTCTGTTGCTACAGTTCTTTCTAAAAGCACTATATTCAGGAAGAAAGAAAAAAAATAAATTACTAAATGTAGGATAAAAAAATCTTATACAGTATACATTGAAAAATGAAAATAAGAGTATTTTGCCTTTATATATTTTCACCCATGAAAAAAGAAAAAGTTAAAGGGAAAATCAAGTCCTTTTTCATATAACTGGTATTTCTTACAGTGTCTATGCGCTGAGTAAAATAACACTAGCAAAGATGAAATTCCTTCTTACTGGGTATATTTACAGTTGTTCATTAATATGGACATTGATATTTCAAAGCCCAACTTTTCAAGCTTTTCCTGAGAGCTGATTCATTCATCACAACAAACGTTAATGGAAGTCTCTGATGTCATGTGAATGGTACCTTAATTCTGTGCTTTCCTACAGCTAGATCTTTCTCATATACATAGCTTAACTCAGTTTGAGGATAATCACAACAGCACTGAGGTGTATTTTTCTAATGGATGCTCTGACCTAGCATTGTAGACACATAGCTTTATCTGGAAAAATAAAAAACTCAAAAAAAAAAAAAAGTATCCTTTGTTAGTATTACAAAGAGAAATACCAAACATAATACATTCACTTACCTTTATCATAGTAATAGAGAACAAGCAAGTTAGAAGATAATTTCCATGTCCATTGAGTTGTTGGACAAAATATTCACATAGCTTTGGAAAAAAGTGCCTCACAACTTTGGGCTTTTTTTTGTTTTGTTTTGTTTTTGTTTGTTTTGTTTTTTGTTTTTTGTTTTTTGTTTTTTTTTGCTTTAATCCTTATGCCATTTGAAATAGGAATTTATTTTTCTTCCTGCTTTCATTAAAATCTTCATCTTCACAAACTCAGCATTAAAGTTCCATTTTCACTGAAGTGTGCATTTAGACTCTCAGAAGTGTGAAGTTGTAAAACTCTCTGAGCAGAGGCTGTGGACTGAGGTGATGCTTGGTTGTACATCACTATGAATTTCACTATGAAGTGTAGAATGGAAATCCAGAATCCAGAAGGAATTTTCTACCAAAAGAGGAGTTACCTGTTAAACTCCAGTCATATACACTTGACTCCCTTCCTCTCTCATTCGGTTGCTTATTTCATGTGATGCAGAACAGAGTCAAATGGTGTTAGTATATTACACATGCAAAATTTAAGATACACTGATTAAATAAGTAAAATGATCTCAGGAGGAATACAAGGTATTAATCTCCTGGTGTCTGTACTGTGGATATATGTTCTAGCCATTTTGCTATTGAATGCTAGAAAAAAATAAGGGGAAAAAAAAAAAAAAACTCCAAACAAAGAAAGAAAAAAGAAAAAAAAAGAAAAAGAAAACCACTTTGAGTCTTTTTCATTACTAACAAGCAAGAAGCCCCTTAGGAACATCAAGGTGTATTTCTGTCTGCTACACTTTACAATAATCCAGAAAATGAAGGTTTTATAATAAGAGATGACTCCCCAGCCTTAGTTGATGAATGACCATAATTTTCCATTGGACATCCTGAATCATCCAGCTTGCCACAGAAGAGAATCTCTAACACTGATTGGAAGATAGAATTCTAAAACCTGAGACTCCACTACCAAAGGGTAATGGTCTGTGAATCCATGACATTGAAGCATGTCAAGGAAAAAGTACGCACCATTATATATATTAACTTGAATGAATATGTCATTTTAATGCAGAACACACAAAAAAAGCAATGGATGTTCAAAAGAAAATAAAAATTATGACAAAACAAAGTCCAAGGGTGTCAGTTGCTCAGATCTCAGATGTAGAAATATTAAGGCTATAATATCAAGGCTATACTGCACTAAACAGGTCAAGACATTGATACATATTAATAACAAGTCTCACTAATCTGAAGGATGCAGGACAAGTGCCAAAACCTTTCAGTGATTAAATTCCTACCTCTAAGTAAAAATGCTGCTTCCTTTATTTTCTCTCAAAGCTGTAAGTACAGGTGTGCTTTCTCATTCATAGTAATTAATAAAATGCTCTCAAACTGCATATTTTCATCTATATATGCAAAAAAATATCATACAACTTACCCGACAAAAGTTTCTCATATATTTATGAATAAGGTACAAAGGTGGTCTTATTCAATGCAGATAATGGCTGAGAAGAATAATTGGATCATTTTATTGGCAGATTCAAGAAATAAAAACAAAAAGTTTCTAATCATGGCATCACGGGGATTATAAGAAAGTATGTCTTTAAATCTATTCTGTATGACATGTCTATAACACACTTGAAAATTTCCCTTTTAAATAAAGTGAGTGAAGATATAATAGATATGAACACAACAAAAAAGATAAGAAAACAGAGATCTCTATTCTAAACGAGAATTCAGGAGGCATATTTGTCATGTCAGACAGTTCAGACCAGATGACTGCAAGCTTCACATTCATCATACTGCTATATCTTTTAGATTTGGTCCTGACACAAGAGCTGAAATTTAGATTATTATCTTTTGTTGTTGTTGTTCAGCAACAATAATATGGTTTGAAAGATTTCAGATTCCTCACAGACTTTTCAGATCAGTCAGTCATCAGGACAGTGGAGGTTTTCCTAAGAAATAGAAATCCTCATGCATATTATGTGGAAAATCCCTAGGTCACTGAAGTCAGTGTTAGAGATTCTTTTCTTGCGGCTAGAATCAGAACTTTACCCTCCGTATACAGTAATCTCATATGTTTTCTAGAGGTGTAAAAAGCTTGAGACTAAAACAAAGAATAAAACAATTCAGATTAAAGTTGATGTGAGTTATTGCTTATCAAGTAATCGGACAGACATTTTTTTAACTGTCTCTCAGCTGAACTATCAATCAGTGAATGCCAGCTTCAGCCTGGAAAGTTCTGAATGTCCCAGGATCCTGATAGGGCACTAACACTTGGCAGATTTTTTTACTTACATGCCAAACCGAAATCAGACAACTGAGAAAGAAAACATGAAACATGTAGAGTTTTGTATTGTCTTTTTTTTTTTTTTTTGTAAACCAAGTACTGATTTTTAGGGGGAGAAAGTGTTATAAATTATGAGTCTCTTATCTACTTTGTTCAAAATACAGTTGTAATTAAAGATGTGCGGGTTGATGGGCAAATAGCCATTCAGCTTCAGTTTGAGGGCAGTAAGAAAATTCTTTTTTCTAAGTGTTAGTAAACTCACTGCCAACTCTATAAATAAGCACCAAATTGATTTTGTGGGATGATTTCATTTCCATTAGAAACTATTTTCAAATATTAGTGACATCTGACTTTTGTATTTTTACTTCCAAGAAATGGTAGCTGCTAGGAACTGTAGGACTGGAAGGCTACTGCACTTTAAGTGAAAAATTGACAGAAGGTAAAAACCTAAGATCAGCTTTCAGCTGGTGCTCCAATCTGCATTCCAGCAAGGATCATTCTGGCTGTACTGCTGTAACAAGACTAAAGCTGCTATTCAGGTTTCCTGAAAGTAGCACAAAAAAACATTTTAAATAATAACTTGATCCTGTATCTTCAGTAAATGTACTAGGGAGTAATCAGATTAGTCAGAAAAGGCTGATCATTATTCCTCTCTATTGCAAAAACACAGGACTGAAAAAGAAAATATAATTCCCAAAATGGATGTGTGCTATTCCTGTTGAAATATGTAAACCAAAAGAAATGAGTATTTAAAGAAAAAGAGACTGTTGAAATTCTAAAGGGAAAGTACACTAAGCTGACAATCTATAACAGGACCTATAATTGATTTAATTTAAAAATGGTATATAAAATGAGTAACTATTTCTAGAAATGCTGAGACTTAATTTATCTCCAAAAATCATAGAGTAACACATGGATGAATCTGAAGTACTAAACCTTTTTTCCACAGGAGCTATCTCTGTTTGGAAATCATGGGAGAAACCTAGGGGAGACTAAGACAGAGTTTGGATTTAAATTGAAGAAAGTATGAGGATAAAGAATTAACTCAGTGACTGGGAATTTGTACTGCCTTTTGATGCTTTTTAAACACACTCTCATTTTAATGAGACTAAATGGAGATTGACAGTAGGCACTCTGGTCTCTTGTTAGCAGGGAGTTAAGGTATTTTCTTATGATAGCTACTCGACTGAATCAATTATTTATGAGAATTCTAAGAACTACAGTCATACTTGTATGACCATGTAAAATTTATTGACTTCACTGAGCAAACTTAGAGTGTTTGGGCTTCTGTGTGAATCATTCTAGAACAGTCCTCATCTCTACAAAGTGTGTGCCTTACATAGACTTTTCCTGTTCTACTTATGTATAAAGTAATTATGTGTGTTCTGGGAAAAAAAAAACAACAACATTCCTGTGACTGATTTGAAGACAACTTAGAAATGTGTACGAAATTACAGTTCTGCTGATTGCATATGTTGCATATAACCTAGTTTTCTGACAGAATAAGTACTGTTATTCTGGAAATTTATTTCATTTTGAAAAAAAATAAAATTGTGTCCAAGATATTTTGCTCAGCAGTGAATGTTTTTTTAAGGGCACTCATTACACAGAGTGTGAAGAACATATTGTAGAGTATTTAAATTCAACTCAAAACCTCATGCATTCACACTTTCATGACAGAACTGGTTCTCAGTAGTTGACATGTAAGTAATTTATTGATGCCTATTTATTTCTTTTATTTGTTTTCAAGAACATAAATAGAGAAAATGTATGTGATTTTAGAGTAGATTTCTCCAGAGCAATGTAAGGTTTCACATACAAAGGTTCAGTACTTTTTACTGCTGCTGTTATGGTCAGTCTAAGTTTCTAATTTCAACGGAAAGATGAAGAAAAGGGTCTGGGTGACACTTCTCATTTTTCCATCATATTTGTCCATCTTTCAGCTTATACAGTGCTGAAGAAAAAAAAGTAAAACCAGAAAAACTATAAAACCTACAGAACTTAAAAAAAATAAAAATAAAAAGATATAGTTTTGAAACTTGAAAGAAATACTACTTTTAATTTTAAAATTAAGGTGGTTAATATAGTGATGTTGCTACAACTATTACTTCTGTGTTTTGCAAAATTACCACAACAGTTTTAAATCTTGAGACAAATAATACTTTGATTGTTTATCTGTGGTGCAATAACTCCTAGACACAGAAAATTTCTAAAGATCAGACAGTCTTTGACATATATCTGTATAAGTATTGACATGAGAAACTAATATTAGAAAGCTAGTATTGGAAAGATAAGAAGGCTTGTTTGAAGCACATGATGAGTGCCATGTTGAATCACTTCTTACAGTACACTTTTCAGTAGTTTGGGATTAAATTTGAGAGGTGCATGCAGGACAAATTTCAGAGCTCTAACAACTTTTAGATTTGAATTTCTACCTTGTGAAACTTGGTGTAGATAGGACTCTTCTTGTGATCAAGAAATTTTTTTGGCCGTTTCAGAGTAGACAAAAGATATGATCAATTTCATGTATGTAGAAACTGGATGAATGTGACTCATTGCACTAATAACATGCTTCTGGGCATTGGAGTAGTATCCTGGAAATTTAAATAGATACAATCAACCTACTGAAAATCAAAATATGTTTTCAGTTTAAACTGAGTTCTCTGTGATAGGGCACAGTTACAAGAGCCTTGGAGACTGATAAAAAGTTTGAATTATCATTTTCCATATTTTGTCAATAATCTTAAAGAGGTCTGACTTTATAAAAAATGCTGTATTCTATCTTGTCTGTACAGAAACAAACCCTGCTGTTTCTAGCCAAGACATTCCAGATTCATACTGTTGTAATCTGAGCTCTTTAAGGAGCTCTACTAAGGCAGATATTGTTATTTCAGAATGATATGTTGCAGGCCAACTAAGAGAGTATGATGATTTTCAATGCTTACACATTATGATCCCTTAGTTGCTCTTAATGTCATGTGAAAGCATGCAAATTTTGCTTCTATTAATCTTACACTGTGTATACGTACTCCCATGGAAATGAGAACTGGAATACAATCAAAGCAATACTACAGTCAGGCAAAACAAAATAAATTTATATTAGTTAATGACAAAAGATGAAACTTCTTTTAAAAAAGCTATTTTTCTCCTGTTATAAAAGAAGTTATAGTTTAAAATTCTCTTCTTTATCCAACATTACACTATGTAATGTGATGATAATGTGAAAAACAAGAAGTGAGAAATATTTTCAGCCAAGGATGTTTCATACTGCAGTCTGTTAAATTTTCACTTCAGTTTTATTCTTTAAAATTTGAATACATTGAAAACACACAGTGGTTAGAATGAAATAACTCTGGAGTTCAACTGAAATAATATTTCTGTCCTTAAAATATTCAAAACTGTACTGTCATAGTTAACAGTAATAAAGACAAAGAAAAATGTAAATAAAATAATACAGAAAGCATAAATAAAGACATCTGGGAAAAAAAAAAAGTGAAGAAAATACTGAAAACAGATGTCATTTATTTATTAGTGCAGGATTTTGTCCAGTTGCAGAAAAACTATTTAAAATCAAAGAAATGCACAACTTCAGGGATAATGCCTGGATTTTCAAGACACTGCCTAATATATTGAAAGCTGCAAAGATTATGAGAGTGAAAACAAGATCAGTTCAGTCTTGATGACAATATTAAGTTAATGGGACAAAAATAGCTTAGTATTTTGTTAGAGTGTTATGTATTTGGCCTCTAGAGACTTCCATCTCTCATTATTGTGGGTGTATGACAGTAGTTTTTCCCAAAGACAGAGGTAAGAGAAGAATTAGGTTGTTGATCTATGCAACTATTTAATGTATATAATTAAAGTATTGATAAATTAATCTGCATAATATTGATGCTAATCCTTTGTAAATATTTTACTGCCAATAATAATTCTAATTATTCTCTAAAGGTCAATTGTTATGAATTATACCCACATCAGTTTAAGCCTGAATACATTCTTTCTTTTTTTTCACTCAGATAAAGATTTATTAGACTGTACATTATAATTAGATTTAGTCATCTCATAAAACATGTTTCCTACTTAAAGTCACCATGATAAAGCGCTGTGCATAAGCAATACTCTTCGCCACTTACTATGTTAGTGGACATGCCTATCCATAAGTAGTCACAAGGAATGGCTTTGACAGTGCATTAGTGCTCAATTTTATAGATGTTATTTGAACAAGTTGTGTTTTAGTTTTCTGGTTAATCTGAAATAGGGAGAAAACTACCAATTGAAAAACCTGAAAGCAGGTTCCTCGAGATTAATAAAATATAGTAAGTAGCCTGAGCCTACATAGCGATTGAAATAGAAACTTCTATAAAACACTGCTCTTTTCATCAGAAAAAAAAAAAAAAAAAAAGTGCTTGCAAACAGAAAAGAGATATTTTTTATAAATAAAACCTAGAAAGGAAGCAGATACTGTCAAAGAAATCTCAGTTAATGCACTTCATAAAAATATTTGTATATTCCTAAAAACACACTATGTGTATTTACACTTTAAGAAAACGAGCAACTGAAAATTGCATAGTTTGAAAATCAGAACACGTGGAAGTACATAGAAATTCTGTAAGATAAACACTTGGTAGTGTTCTTCTGAATTGTGGAAAATATTCTCCGTTGTTTACCATTCTGGAATACCTAGTTTTTCTTAACCATCTTTAGAACAACATCTGTGTAGGATAATCGGTATAAATCAATACAAGTGGATGGTGGTTTCCAAACAATAACAGCAATAATCTCAGATTACCCCTAACTTTGTGCTCATGTCTTAATAAACTTCCTATGACCACGTAGATTTCCTCAGCAGATAGATCACACTGTCAAATGCATGAGGACTGAAGAGTTCGTTAAGCTAAGAATGACACTGTGCTCAGCCGAGGAAAAAAGAATTAAGTTTGTAGGCTCAGGATGCATGTTCAAACCACAGAGTCTTTATTCTTGTTTCTATTTTGAGATTCTTCACGTGCTTTTATGCTGTCTATTTTAGATACACTCAGATCCTCAGAGAGACAAGTATAAAAGACCATTTCAATCCACAGTTGTTCCTGTTAACTGTATGTAAAAAAAAAATAGATATCTAACTCAGACTTTTATTGTGTTTGCCAGACAGGTGCAAGGTAAAACAGATGATCACCTTGATGGAACACAGTTGTTAGTGGCGGAAGAGCGAAAGAAAGATATTTCTCCAAAGTACTGTGTGTTTAAATTACCTAAGAAAAATATGTTTTCACAGTTAACAAAGCTATACATTTCTCCTTTACTGATTCTAAGCAAGATAGATGACATTAAGGCTAGTTTCAGTCCTGACGAGGTATCTTTATGTTCTCCACTCTAATGATTAATTAATGGCTTAAAGTTTGCTGTTATTACTACCTGTCCTCTGTAAAATGCGAACTTGTATTCTATCCTCCACTAGTTTATTTCCACTTAGAAAGTAAAAATCATTCTCAAGGTATGCTAAAAAACAGTATGTAAAAATTGTTTAGTTCTTTGTTCATTCCCAAGTTTTGAAAAACTTGTTTTACTGATAATTTTGTACATCAGAAAAATACAACATATGAATAAAACTAAAGAAAATACTTGTTTGCATTGTCAATGTAAGTCAAATGAAGTAAATAAACCAGTAGTAGCTAAATATTTTCGTGTATGAATCTTGTTAAGTATTTTCTAGCAAGCATTATTCTGTGAGTTGGATTCTCCCACAGAGAATACAAGATATTTAACTGAAAAGCTTATATTTTCAAGTTTTTAAAGACAGATAGAAATCATAGGAAGATGTAAGCTCTCACCAGACTCTGGGCATAGCCTTTAACTTCTACCTTCTTACAAGAGAAAGAAAGACAGAAAGAAAGAGAACTCGTGACCAAAAAATATCTGTTTTTAATCATGTACTACTTCTGGTCTTTTTAGCTGAATAATAATAATAAATCTCTGCAGTTTACTTGCATGACATTTTTAATTTATACTTGGACATAATAAAAATTGAAATTGCCATCAACAA
>VXAB01009979.1:45245-67714 GCA_013399175.1 Odontophorus gujanensis
GGCGGAAGAGCGAAAGAAAGATATTTCTCCAAAGTACTGTGTGTTTAAATTACCTAAGAAAAATATGTTTTCACAGTTAACAAAGCTATACATTTCTCCTTTACTGATTCTAAGCAAGATAGATGACATTAAGGCTAGTTTCAGTCCTGACGAGGTATCTTTATGTTCTCCACTCTAATGATTAATTAATGGCTTAAAGTTTGCTGTTATTACTACCTGTCCTCTGTAAAATGCGAACTTGTATTCTATCCTCCACTAGTTTATTTCCACTTAGAAAGTAAAAATCATTCTCAAGGTATGCTAAAAAACAGTATGTAAAAATTGTTTAGTTCTTTGTTCATTCCCAAGTTTTGAAAAACTTGTTTTACTGATAATTTTGTACATCAGAAAAATACAACATATGAATAAAACTAAAGAAAATACTTGTTTGCATTGTCAATGTAAGTCAAATGAAGTAAATAAACCAGTAGTAGCTAAATATTTTCGTGTATGAATCTTGTTAAGTATTTTCTAGCAAGCATTATTCTGTGAGTTGGATTCTCCCACAGAGAATACAAGATATTTAACTGAAAAGCTTATATTTTCAAGTTTTTAAAGACAGATAGAAATCATAGGAAGATGTAAGCTCTCACCAGACTCTGGGCATAGCCTTTAACTTCTACCTTCTTACAAGAGAAAGAAAGACAGAAAGAAAGAGAACTCGTGACCAAAAAATATCTGTTTTTAATCATGTACTACTTCTGGTCTTTTTAGCTGAATAATAATAATAAATCTCTGCAGTTTACTTGCATGACATTTTTAATTTATACTTGGACATAATAAAAATTGAAATTGCCATCAACAAACATCTGCTTTATCTTCATACCTTTTTTCATAACTCAGTTTTATATAAAACCTGTGATATATATATGATCATTAAAACTTTGAAACAAAGGAAAAACACACCATATGAAAGCTTGTCATGTTAAGATGGAATTGCAACATGATATAGAACCTCAGACTATTTGAAAGTGTTTATGGTGATCCTACCCAGCACTTGGATTACTGTAAAGGCAAAAAAAGAAGCAGAATTAAATTTTTCAGCCAAGAATTTTCATTTACTAAATATCAAATGAAGATTGGGAGGCAGGGAAGAAAAAGTGATCAAGTTTCCTTGTTCAGTAGGTTGATTTTTTTTAATCTTTCACGCATTACCTTTCTCAAAACGAAAAAAAAAATATATATAAATGATCCTATTACTTTAATAGTCTACATTTACATTCTGAATTTTCATTGTGTCAGTTCTCCAATCCCATTTTAATGGTGAAAACTGTGGGCCTCATGGCTATTTTAATGTGATGCCTTTCATGCTGTAATTGAGAGAAATCTCCAATGAATAAAATAAATGCTTTCAGAGGAATCTCAAGCCCTCAACAGACATCAGCTAAAATGTTAAGAGTGCCTCAGAGTCCCTCTGGTACTATATTTTCTAACCATGAAAGAAATGTCATTATTGTAAATTCTCAGCCTTTGTCTGAAAATCTTGTACCAGTTCCCTTGAGTGTCAGTTCAGTTAATTAATTCAAACAATTTTCTCTCTAATCTCTAAAACATTTTCATATTTAAGACAATAAATGAGACACTTAAGGGGCTCGTTCGTTGTTGGTCATTAATATGCCACAGAATTAAAAGAATTATTGCTGGCCTTCAGTGACATGAATGATTTGCATATGGTTTGGACCTATACAAGGTTAAAATTATGACCTCTCAGTGCTCTGAACAAATGAACATAATGAAATCCTTTGAATAGGAAGATCATTCCTTTGCCTTTCTTGATAACTAATTTGATACTTAACCACATGATTTATGCCAATTTTGGTATCATATTGTTTAATGATAACTTTAAAATTAGTAATTAATTTAGCAGTGGATTGATTGAATTTCTCTTGAACCAGTCCATAAGGTTAATGCAATAAGCCTCTGAAGGATCTGGTAACTGTGACAGCAATTGGTTATTATGTTACATGTTAAATAAGGAGTCAGCAGTTGAGAAACCCCAGGAGATTTACAGGAGCCAGGGCTGTATGTTTGCAAACCTCTTTTCCACCCTTAAAACACTTAGTTTAAATTCATAACTAAGTTATTTTTGACCTTCAGGGCTAGGTTACATAAGGTTTAGTTCTAACTAATGTATAATATCAGATTGCAGAAACATAGTAAAAGAATTCTCTAGTAGGAAGATCAACAAAGTAACCACAGATTTCATTTTTTACATTCAAATGTAGTACTTTGTCACAAGTGTCTATCACACTCCAATATAAAGAGATGAGGTTCTTTGATTATGTGTATACCCAGCATGAGATTAAGACACNATATATATAAATGATCCTATTACTTTAATAGTCTACATTTACATTCTGAATTTTCATTGTGTCAGTTCTCCAATCCCATTTTAATGGTGAAAACTGTGGGCCTCATGGCTATTTTAATGTGATGCCTTTCATGCTGTAATTGAGAGAAATCTCCAATGAATAAAATAAATGCTTTCAGAGGAATCTCAAGCCCTCAACAGACATCAGCTAAAATGTTAAGAGTGCCTCAGAGTCCCTCTGGTACTATATTTTCTAACCATGAAAGAAATGTCATTATTGTAAATTCTCAGCCTTTGTCTGAAAATCTTGTACCAGTTCCCTTGAGTGTCAGTTCAGTTAATTAATTCAAACAATTTTCTCTCTAATCTCTAAAACATTTTCATATTTAAGACAATAAATGAGACACTTAAGGGGCTCGTTCGTTGTTGGTCATTAATATGCCACAGAATTAAAAGAATTATTGCTGGCCTTCAGTGACATGAATGATTTGCATATGGTTTGGACCTATACAAGGTTAAAATTATGACCTCTCAGTGCTCTGAACAAATGAACATAATGAAATCCTTTGAATAGGAAGATCATTCCTTTGCCTTTCTTGATAACTAATTTGATACTTAACCACATGATTTATGCCAATTTTGGTATCATATTGTTTAATGATAACTTTAAAATTAGTAATTAATTTAGCAGTGGATTGATTGAATTTCTCTTGAACCAGTCCATAAGGTTAATGCAATAAGCCTCTGAAGGATCTGGTAACTGTGACAGCAATTGGTTATTATGTTACATGTTAAATAAGGAGTCAGCAGTTGAGAAACCCCAGGAGATTTACAGGAGCCAGGGCTGTATGTTTGCAAACCTCTTTTCCACCCTTAAAACACTTAGTTTAAATTCATAACTAAGTTATTTTTGACCTTCAGGGCTACGTTACATAAGGTTTAGTTCTAACTAATGTATAATATCAGATTGCAGAAACATAGTAAAAGAATTCTCTAGTAGGAAGATCAACAAAGTAACCACAGATTTCATTTTTTACATTCAAATGTAGTACTTTGTCACAAGTGTCTATCACACTCCAATATAAAGAGATGAGGTTCTTTGATTATGTGTATACCCAGCATGAGATTAAGACACAACGGATCAAATGTTAGCCCAACCAGTTTATTACAAATACTAGTTGCTTAGGGATATGGGGGAGGGAAGGTGAGCGATAGAAAAGAGATAAAAAGCAAGGAGTCTTGGCAGAAAACAAGAGATATATAACCACCACCGTGGATCCAGCGAGGTTCGTAGTAGGTCCGTTGATCTCAGGAACTTGCAGAGGATGGGAGAAAGCCGGAAAGCTTCACAGCAAGCAGGACAAAGGGTTCTTCCAAAGAGGTTTCCCCCTCAGGGAATTCTCCGCCAAAGGTTTTTCCTCTTCGGGAGTTCTCTGTCAAAGATTTTTTCTTTGGGAGTTCTTCTCCGAAAGTTTTTCTTCTCAAGGAATTCTTCTCCAGGAATTCTTCTCTAAAATCCTTGGTTCAGTGAAGGCATTTTATCCCCCATTTCTCAGTCTTTTATCTTTGTTTGTGTGACATGTCTGGCCCAACAGATAAGCCAGCAGAGGATGTTGTCTTCATTACCATGCAGGAGCATTGTTGTCTTTTGTGGTGGTCAGCTTCTCCAAGCCATACTCCCCCAAAAAAACTATTTGCCCTTCTTTCTGCTTATCTTTACAACCATAAGCAGAGATGCTGAGGCACCATGACATCCATCTAGATAATCAGCAGTTATCAGCCAGAGTCTTATCACCAGAAAAGGCCTTACAAAGCAAGCTTTGAGACAAAAGAAAGGAAATCAGTTTCCGTCCTTCACAGTGTCAAAATAATATTCTGGCACCATAGAAAACTGACAATTTCTTGGCTTTATCTGATATTCAGTTTAAGTAGCTTACTCTCCCAACATACAAATTTTGGGCCATTTTTTGGTGCTGACATTTCCTGACTTCAAATCTTACTATTAACATTAAAAGTAATTAAATCAAATATAAGCAATCAGTTAAAATGATCATCTTGTATCAAAGATGAAACTTTAAGACATGGTATGAAAGAAATATTAGTGCATTTACTGCACTTAATAGCACATTTAATATTTAATGGTGGCACAGAGTCCAGTTGGAGGTCTGTACTCAGCTGTGCTCCTCAGGGGTCAGTGCTGGATCCAGTCCTGTTCAATATCTTCATCAGTGATTTTGACTAGGTGATAAAGTCCACCTTCAGCTAGTTTGCTGATGATAATAAGCTGGGAGGAATGGCTGAAATGCTGGAAGGCTGTGCAGCCATTCAGCGAGACCTGGACAGGCTGCAGAGTTGGGAAGAGAGGAACTGAATGAGGTTTAACAAGAGCAAGTGCAGAGTCTTGCACCTAGGGAAGATTAATCACATTCACCGATACAGGTTGGAGGATGACCTACTGGAGAGGAGCTCTGAGGAGAGGGCCCTGGATGTCCTGGTGGATGACAAGTTGGCCATGAGCCAGCAGTATACCCTGGTGGCTAAGAAGGCCGATGGCATCCTGAGGTGCATTAAAAAGAGCATGGCCAGCAGGTTGAGGGATGTGATCCTCCCCCTCTACTCTGCCCTGGTCAGGCCTAGCCTGGAGTACTGCGTCCAGTTCTGGGCTCCCCAGTACAAAAAAGGCAGAGATCTCCTCGGAATAGTCTGGGGAGGGCTACAAAGATGATAAAGGTTGTGAAACACCTCCCTGATGAGGAAAGGCTGAGAGACCTCGGTCTGTTCAGCCTTGAAAAAAGAAAACTCAAAGAGGACCTGATTCACATATATAAATATCTAAGGCGAAGGAGGCAAAGAGATGAGGCTGAACTCTTCTCAGCAGTGTATGACAATAAGACAAGGGGAAATGGTCACAAACTGATGTGTAGGAAGCTCCACACAAATGTGTGTAGGAACTTCTTCGCAGCAAGGTGACAGAGCACTAGCACAGGCTGCCCAGAGAGGTGGTGTAGTCTTCTCCTTCTCTGGAGACATTCATGATCTTTTTGGCAGAGGGGTTGGATTCAATGATCTCTGAAGGTCCCTTCCAACCCCTACAGTTCTGTAATTCTGTGATTATCTCATACTTATTGATCACCTTATATGAACTATCAGTGCATATTTTAATAGATTTGGGATGTATGTATTTAGAGAAAACAAAATATGGAGCAGGTAATAGATAATAAAAAACCCTTCAGTTTCCCTTGGAAGTTATATCATCAGAAGCTTTTACAGCTTATGAATTGATGTACTGTACTCTCTTTGTTTTTTAAAGATACATAATATAAAACCTTTTAATTATGCACAAAAAGAAAACTGTACAGAATACATATTTTTATTTTAATGATCAAATGAAAAGTTTTTTCACAAATAAAATCTTGTAACTCCGAAGACAAAAATTTTCTCTTCCTTATTTCTGAAATATCATAGATTAGCCTTTCAGGTGATTGTAAGATAGAAAACACTGAAAGCCTCATTTCACATGCTATGGAAACAGAAAGAAATTTCTGAGAGTGTGTTACACCAAGTACACTGTCAGAAGGACAAACCATTGGGAAAAGTCAGGTCAACAAAAACTGAAGGAAAGGGTATGAGAAAATATTGCATGGCAGAAATCCCAAAGTACACTTTCTGAAGGTCATGTTTTCATGAATTAGATTAGGCACTGTCAGTTACTTCTATTTCTGAGGCATAGCATCAGTCACGTTGTGTAAGACACTGTGATATGAAATGACATGACACATGCACAGCACTTCGACTGGGAAATTTAGAAATAGTATTTTGGAAATTTCCACCTGTCTGAACCACAAAACATTTCGCCCTGACTGCTAGTCTTTTCATAAAGTTTGTCCCAAGTCCACAGGTACTGAAGGAGCAGGAAATTTGATCTGACTTGCATTGTAATAATTATGTGAGGGAAACTGAATGCTATCCAGCTTTGGAATGTGCTTTCCTATTGCTTCATGTGTAGCCAGTTGTACATCAAATCGCAAATATTTAGGATGAGGGGCTTAAATACCTGTATTAATTTATTTCATTTTTCTATTGAAATTCTTCTCAGAAAAGTTTCTGAATATTTCTTAGTGTGTGTAGAAGTGGGTAGAGGAATTTAAAGTTTCTCTGGAATAGAAATTGCATAGTCGAGGTTAAAAAAAAAATAATAAAATAAGTTTTCATAATATTAGAAAACAGTCAAGCAGATATGAACTCAGTTTCCCTCAGTCATGAGAACATGACACAGAAAGAAGAAATGCAATATTAGTGTGAAATGCTGGCATGAAAAAATAATTTACCTATAATGGAAAAAATCATTTCAGCATGGAACTCTTCGTTAGTTTGAAGTGCACTGTGCACATAAAACCTCATACACATATGTGAGATATGACTCGCCCAACATGAACATAGCTGATTACTCAATAATTCACATACTCAGTAGGAAAACGAAGGTAAGGGATATATCTTTTTGCATTTTAGTAAGGCTTTTGATACTGTTCATCATAGTAACCTTATGGACAAATTGGATGGATTAGGTTCATGCTATGCTGGGTGATGACCTGACTGAACATTAGAGCTCAGATAATCATAGTGAATGGGACTACATTTGAGTTGCACCCAGTTACTAAGAGTCCTCTCTGAGGCTCAGGTCTAGGGTCAGTTCTGTTCAATATTTTTATAATAATCTGGATGCAAGAATTGAACGCATCCTTAGAAGCTCAATGGCAATAGCAACTGGAAGGTGCTGTTGACCCTCTGAAGGTATGAGATGCTTGCAGAGGGATCTAGATAGAGTGGAACTCTACGGGAGCAGCAACATCACAAAGTGCAAAGGTTCTTGGTGATATCTGTTTGGGTTTTTTAATAAGCAAATATTTTCATTGAATTTACACTCATATTTTAACATTTCTATACTAAGACCTGACATTAAGAGTGACAGACACCATTCCTTACCTTAGTAACTGAAAATCTCAGCAAATATTAACAAAATGATAAGATACTTTTTGTTTTTCAAAAAGCTATCTTAAGTGCCAAATGGCTTTATTAATTGCCTCTGAAGTACAATATTGCCTTTCCTAAGATCAGGATTATATTCTAAGTGCATAGACCTCTTATCATGTTCCAGAATATTAATACTCTCTGAAGTAAATTAATTCTCGTCCTTAGATCTTGTACTCCCTACAGTATTACATTTTATTTTCTTGCTTATGCCATATGCATTTCTTCAAAGCCACAAAGCAGAATTTACATCAGATTATATTTCTCTATCCTGAGAACTGCAGATAAAGCAAACAAACAATTACTGCTGCTAATCAGCAGTGCCTTTTCAGAGGAATCTACTTTTCCAGACACTGCTGTCAGAAATGAACTGAGGAAAAGGAGAATTACTTGATCTTTTGAGGGCCAGAACATGCTCAGTAAGGCACAATAAGAGAGACACAATAATAATAATAATAATAATAATAATTAAAAAAAACCATTAAATAATAAGTTCCCAAACATTACCTGGTCCACAATACTTGCACAGTAGTTTACATCTTCATAGCATGTGAAAAATAGTGAACAACTTGGAGAAATATCATCATCAGGAGAAAATCTGATATTCTATTCCAGTTTAAGAGTTGAATTCATTTTCATTATTACAGTACTGTGAAAGGCAATAATTGTTCTCATGTCTCAAAGCCTGCTTTCTGAGTCATTTTTTGCTATAAGACTCTGGCTTAACTAGGAAGCAAGTGGTGGGTATCTTGAGCACAGTTTTACATTTGAAAGCATTTATTTGGAGCTGTTTGCCTTCGAAAAGGAGAGCTCAGGAGTGTTTACTGGAGGAAGATCTGGCCTGTGACCAAATAACTGGTGCGGGAGATTGGGGGGTGATAAACGTTCCTTGAACACCAACAGTGTTGTTGATTCCATCACCTTTCTGGGCAGCTTATTCCAGTGCCTGACCACTCTTTCGGAGTAGAAGTATTTCATAACATCCAGTCTGAATCTCCTCTGGTACAACTTGAAGCCATTTCCTCTCATCCTATCACTAGTTACGTGAGAGGAGGCTGACCCCCGGCTCACTACAGCTTCCCCCCAGGTAATCATAGAGAGCAATAAGATCTCCCATGAGCTTCCTCTTCTCTAGACTGAACAATCCAAGCACCCTCAGTCTGTGCTCCAGACCTCTCACCAGCCTCATTGCCCTTCTCTGGACACACTCCAGGTTGTTGATGTCTTTCTTGCAGTGAGGATCTTGGTACTTGAGGTGCAGCCTCACCAGTGCTGAGTACAGGGGGATAATTTTTTCCCCACTCCTGGTGGCAACACTATTTCTGATACAAGCCAGGATGCCACTGACCTTTTTGGCCACCTGTGCACACTGCTGGCTCATGTTCAGCTGAGCATTGACTAATAACCCCAGGTCTGTTTCCTCCATTCAGTTTTCTAGCCACTCTTCTCCAAGCCTGTAGTGTTGCCTGGGGTTGTTGTGGCCAAAGTACAGGACCTGGCACTTGGTCTTATTGAATTTCATCCCATTGGATTCAGTCCAGTGATCCAGCCTGTCCAGATCCCTCTGTAGGGCCTTGCTACCCCCAGGCAGATCGACACTTCCAGCCAAATTGGTGTCACCTGAAATCTTTCTGAGGGTGCACTCAGTGCCCTCATCCACATCATCATTAAAGGTACTGAAGAGGACAGGCCCCAGTACCCACCCCAGGGAAACACCACTTGTGACCAATCACCATCTGGATTTAATTCCATTTGCCACCACTCTCTGGGCTTGGAGCTCCATCCAGTTCCTTACCCAGCAAAGAGTGTACATGCCCAAACCATGAGCTGCTGGCTTCTGCAGGAGAATACTGTGGGAGACAGTGTCAAAGGCTTTGCTGAAGTCTAGGCAGACTACATCAACAACCTTTTCCTCATCCACCAGATGGATCACTAGATCATCGGGAAAATATGACAGTTTATATACCATTGTTGTTTCTTGTTAAGGAAGTCTCATAAAAAGATGAAAATTATTGCTAAATCTGGCCTAAGAATGGAATTTCATCCATGTGCATCATGAATAGGGGAGTATTTTCTATGTTCCAATTGAGATCTTAGGCTATGGGATGCACATCTTGAGGCACATATCTCTAATTTTCTGAGATTAGTAATAACACAAAAGTCATTCTGTTTGGGCAAACTCTCACACCTCAATCTTTTTTCATTAGTACATAAACAGAGGGCAAACTCTTATTTCCACAGACATCTAGCTTATCTCTCTTCTACTATTTCCAGTTAAGACTTAACACATCACAAGCTGTAAGTCATATGTAGTCCCTCTGGTTCCACACAACATTTTGAAATGAATTGTTTCCCAGAGTTTTGACCATTGAGGAAGGCTAACATATTTTGTTAAGATTTAATAGAATGTAAAAATATGGGGTATTCATTCGCCTATATTAGTAAACATGATCAAAAATTTCAGAGGTAGAAGTGGATATAAAGTAACAAATATCAAATTGCAAAAGGTAAGAAAAACACATGAAATCTATTGACAGAAGTACCTGCTTCTTCAGAAGCAGTTCATCAGAAGATATATGGTTTGGTCTAGCTAAATATTTACTGGCAGCTCGCAGAAGAAACTATATCTTCCTCATTTGTTGAACGGTATCAAAGGATGAGTCAGTACACTACTGAGAGATAAGGAAAAAAAAAGAGGAAAACAGGTGTAGGGAATTAGAGTAATCTAGGCAATTTTGGATCTGGAATTGAATCCAAACATCAACTGACTTGCTTGAATGACCCCGTGACTATCCTTCTCTATCTACCTGAGCTTCAGCACACAAAACTGTTCAGTAGCTGGGAACATGGGAACTTTAGGAATGAGAGACCGAAGACCATAACAGATATTTTGGATTGACCCAGTTTAGAACCGCGGCCTGAAATCTTATCTCCTGCTTGTCCCTCACAGAAAAGAATGAGCCACTGGGATGTTTAATTCCTGAAGGAATTTTCTATTCACTTCATTTTAACATATTTTGGATAAACATTAATTAAATCAGACGTGGAATCAGCTTCACAAATAACTATGCTAATCACCATTGTCCATGGGTCTGTGATTTTTAAAGGACTTAGCAACTGTTACCTTACTTATATGAAGAAAAGGAAATTTGTCCTAAAGTCTTTCTTTGGTTAATATTAAACTCCACAAGTTGTGCAGCAGGTGTTTTGTTCTTAACAACAGTACTATTTTTATGGTGAAAGTATTCCCATTTCTTACACATAGATGGGGTATAATTTCCTCTTTAGGAAAAAAGTTCTTTAGTTTACCAAAGAGTCCTGATGGCCCCTAGCAAATACCAGATATCCAAATCTAAACAATAGAGAAGAAAAAATTTTTATCCTCAGTATTGGAATTTCACCAACTCTCTCCTTTTTTGTTCTGTCTCTCACTGGCATTTTAGTTTCTGGCATATAAACTTAATCATATGCCTTTCCTTAATTATCTCTCTTTCTTATAGATTTTGCTGCCATGAAAAAAAAGAAGTAGTGCAGGAGTGTGGTTACTGGCTTACAGTAATTTCTCCTACATTAGGATCATAATATTATTCAATATCACATTTTTATTACATTTTTACTTTTATGTACAAATGCCTCAGCGTCTTGTCTATTTAACTCCATTGTTTTTTTATTAGATTCTCTACATTCTCTTTTACATTATGCATTAGACATAGTATCCACATCCAGAATTTCTTTTAATTAATGTAATATGCTCTTGCGTCTTTCCCTCAGCCACTTGAAGCCATCATGTTGATGTCACAGTTTTTGTAAGTCCTGTAGCTAAGTGTACAACATTTTTCTTTCAGTCTCCCTGTAAGAAGAAGTTGCATCTGAAAAATGCTTGCTGTGCCCTTTGAAGACTACAAAACTTTGTATTTCTACTGATGTTCTAGAAAGAAAACTGTCATATCAGTCTCCTCCTGTGTTCTTCTAAAGTATCACAAACATCTCTGTGAAGATCACTTATATTGACCAAAAAAACCTTCTTTCTTCCAGTAGAGCTTTAAAATCTATCAGACACTTTCACTTGGATCATCCATTCATATTAAAAGTATTGGATTTCAGATATCCAGGGACACCACCATGACATCATTTTGATAATATGCAGAGGGTATATTATCATTCTATTTCCTTAATCTAAAACTCAGACATATAACTGTGGTGAGGTCACAGATGTTAATTATTTCTGTTTCTCCTTCATTTCATTCATTTAGTTCATGGTCAATTTTTCTCCTAAATTCATGTTTTTCTTTTCATCAAACTACATTATTAAAAAAGGAAAATATGTTCTAGAAATATCAATGTTAAATTATTTCGTATCTTCTTTACCCTTGCTTTCATCCAGACTTCCTCTACCCCCCATCCCTCCCCCAACACACACACAAACTGTAATATTCTTTGACATTAATTCATTTTCCACATTTGTGTCATTGAATAACATACAGTTTGTGCGTATGTAGTGTAGAACTTCCCCTTTGAATAAAGATTCCCTGCAATATCAATTCCTTACAATCCTACAATCCTGTTAGGATTCCTTTTTCCTTAGTGATTAACTCTCATTCAAGTTTCTATAGGTGTATATAAAATTTATTTACTTTTACAAATCAGAAAGTTTCATTTCTTCTTATGTGTTCTTCACAGACAACATCCATAAATAGAAAATAAATATACATTTCATACAAAACTGACTTGTCAATAGAAAACTTAGGAGTTTCAGTATTTTTATACGTTAGAAAGCTGTTAGGAAAACAGTTTGGCAAGCTAAGAACTCCTGCAGTTTTAATCTGCAATTCACTGCTAGATCGTAGATACTATTCATGGAAGAGAACTCAAAGGGAACTGCGTTCTCTGTGTATGCATCACTTGATGGCACAGCTGTAGGTTGAAATGAATGCATTCAAATCCCATCATAAGAGCTCTACAAGAGCTTGAGTTCTTTAATCATTAAATATATCATTAAGTAGCTTAGTTCCAAAAGTATACAGGAAAGTATGAATTTAATACCAACCCACCTACTGTCCTCAGTAAATTCATCTTTGTACTTCATATTGGCCTGTATTTATGTATTTATATTCAGAATGCAGTCTCTTGTGACTTCTGTTTTTAAACACTTAACTCTTTCAGCACATCCTACGGCTACTTTTGGTAAAAAAGCATAATGAACTCAAGCATGTAAACACTTTTCTGGATCCACCCAGCAGTCACTGCTCTTGATATACTGAAATATGGACAATGACAATTTCTGCTCAGACAATCTCTTTGCAAAAGAAGCAGCTATAATTTTTGGTCTTTCAGGGAATGTTCTGAACAAACGTGTCCAAAGGTCCCTTAGAAAATATGTAATATGTAACACCTATTTATTTCCATGGGAACTACAGTGAATACAAAGAGCACAGAAACAGTATTTGATAGAGAACATTCACAGCTACAAGACATGACTTTCCAAAATAGACACCACCATTATGGACAGTAGTGAACAAAAGCTTGCATGTCACACCTGTAAACATCTACACCAGTGGAAGCCACCCACTGTTGCTGTCATCATTGCTGAAACACACCACAGACTACCTCACTGTTCTCACACCTGTTGTTTGGTCTTCATAAATGTTCTGCAAGTCTCTATTAATGTCAGTGGATGTAATTTTTTCCTTCATGGAGGAATTCAATGAACCACCTTTCCTTAGTACGTATTTTCACATCAGACGGCATTCTGTCAGATTGACATCTGTCACATGGCAACAAAATATAACAGAAATGAAATAGGAAGCATTATTTTCAGAGCAGCCTTCATATTTTCTCATTATCTGTACTACAGTAATATACTACATCTGTAAAATATTGGAACATAATAGTGTGAGATCTTAAGGAGATATATATTGACAAAATACATTACCTCTTTAGAAAATAGAAGATACTCCATTTCTCTCTGCCTAAGGGAATTTTGGATAAACAAGAGGAAAAAAAGAGTGGAGAATTTAGTGATAAGGGAATTCAAAATGGTTACTACTTTTTTATTGCTGTTGATGATGTTGTACATTTCATGATAATATGGTATAGCTCTCACAGAAGCCCTTTCAGTTATTCAGTCCTCTGAGCCTACTGCTTTCTTATACTTATAAAGAACAATTGATACAACAGAATGAAGAGACATCATTCAAAGGGACCTGGATAAGCTTGAGAAGTGGATCTATGCGAGTCTAATGAGGTTCAACAAGTTCATATGCAACTGGGTTGGGGTAATCCCAGACAGACTGGGAGAAGAACTCAATGAGAGTACCCCTGTGCAGAAGGACTTTCTTCACACAAGGAAATATTTTACTCAGAGTGGTGAGGAACTAGCACAGGCTGCCCATAGAGGCTGCGGCTGCCCCATCCCTGGACATGTTCAAGATAACACCGTACCTCTGCAAGGATTAACTAACACTTTCGGTAATATTTATTTAGATTTTCAGGGTTTTAGGGTTCAGCCTTTAAAATTGGTGTTTCTCTCATAAAAATAGTACATGAGTTTGTGATCTGTGATTCTATGTAAAAAATAAGCTTTATGATGGCATCACAACAATACAGTCAACATTCTGTAAACATACTTTGTTTTACTGTGCAAATTTCAATTTCCCATATTAACAAAGAATAAAATACATTTCATTTAGAGGAAAAAAGGAAGAATGAAGGGATAAATGATAATAGCTACTGGAGTATGCTATGTATCTATGACTTTGAATACATAATATACAGTAACTAATATTTTAGATGGTTGTATTACAAATACTAAAAAATGAATCTGCTATAGATAGTAGAGGAGATACAGCAAAGGTATCTTTTGCAAAGTGAAAAAAATCAAGTACTGATGAAGAGTAGATGATGACGTGTGTGACGTGTCAGGATTTATAAATGTATATAATGATTAACTTCTTACAATAAAGGTAGTGAAAAGTTACAGAAAGTCAGTCTTTACAAATAGTGACTATAGAGTAATGTTACAGAGGCAGAATCACAGAAATGCAAGAGTTGTAAAAGACATCAGGAGATTATAATTGAGTACAACACCCCTGTACAAGCAGGTACCCTGCAATAAGTCACACAGTTAAACATTCAGACAGGTCTTGAGTATCTTCATAGAAGGAGACTTGACATCCACTCTGGACAGCCTGATTCAGTGCTCCATCTCCCCTACCATAAAGTTCTTCCACATGTTTGTATGGAACTTTCTAGGGTGAAGTTTTAGGCCATTATTCCTTGTCCTGTCACTACACATCATAGAGGAGAGCCTGGCCTCATCCATTTGCCTCCCATCTTCCTCTGGATATTTATTAACATTACTCAGGTCCCCCCTCAGTCATCTTTTCCCCAGGTTGAACAGTCCTAGGTTATTCAGGCTTTCCTCATAAGGGAAATGCTCCAGACTCCTTATCATCTTGGCAGACATCTGCTAGACTCCTTCTAGGAGATCCATGTTTTTTCTGAGCTGGAGAGCCCAGAACTGGACTCATTATTATAAATGTAGCCTCATTAGCACAGAGCAGATATGAAGGACCACCTCCCTCTACCTTCTGGCCACACTCTTACAAGCACACTCCAGGATATCATTGGCCTTCTTGGCCACAAGAGCACACTGCTGGCTCATGGCCAACCTGTTGTCCACGAAAACACCCAGGTTCTTCTCCACATATTTATAATAGCAAGTCATCCCCTAACCTGTACAGATACCTGCAGTTATTCCTCCACAGGTGCAAGACTCTACACTTGTTCTTGTTAAATCTCATCACATTCCTCCTTGCTCAACTTTCCAGTCTGTCCAGGTCTTTTTGAGTGATAGTACAGTCTTCTGGTTTGTCAGTCACTCCTCCCAGCTTTGTATAATCAGCACACTTCCTAAGCTCTGTCCCTTCATCCAGGTCAGTGATAATTCTTACTTTCAGTCAGAAATAAAAATAATATCACAAATACAGTAAACTTGAATTCAGTAAATAAACTTTTTTCTAGAATTCTTGCAAGGATAGCTTGCATCTACAATGAAACCATTATATTGAAGAGCAAAGACTGAAGACTTGTATTCAACTTCTGGAAAAAATGAATTTAAAGTATATACTAAAGTGATTTGAGAGGTCAGCATTGTATTTTGATGGTTTAATCATTTTCTACACGTTAAGTTGTAATACAGTTAAGAATCTTCTATCATTGTGAAGAAAATTAAAGGCAGAAAACAGTAGTTAGTGTCTGTACTTCTGAAGACAAGAAGTAACTACTCTTTACTCATCCTGACTTCATTAAAGAATTGACTCAGTCATTGTAGCTTGCTTCATCCATCAAATCTCTCATCAGACATAGTCAAGGTTTCAACTTTTTTCTGAAATTAAGGGTTTTGTGTTAACATTAATTTTTACTTAATACCATGTAGGAAATAGAATTAATGCTTTTACTTATGAAACTCCAATGTGGAGGCACAGGGTTTTCAAAATGCCACAGTGCAGCATAGCATGAAGACAGTTACGTGCATTTAAAATGGACACAAGGATTCTTCTTACAAACACACTTATAACCATGAATTATTGGATTTGTGAAGTTAAAAATAGGAGATCCTGCCTTTGTCACTTCTCTGGGTACAACCATGCCTTCTGCCCCTACAATTCTACCAACCACATCCAAGCTTGGACAAGTTTCTGCCCCCATCTCCATGACTCTGAGGTGCAGTCAAGGCTCTGGAGAACCCAACATCATCAGATCCAGACCTGCATCCAAGGATGGATGCTATGCATCTGATCTGCACCTTTCCCTGGAAGTCTGGCAGCACTTACTGTCCTCCTGGACAGTAATGACTGTGCTCCTGTCAGCATGGCAGCCCTCGTTACCACTAGTGTCCAGACTGTGTAGAAAGGTACTACAGTCGCCTCTCAGCATCTCAACAGGTTGCCTGAGCGCATTAAGATTTTCTTTGACTCACTAAAATATCTTCCACTTAGCAATATTCTTCACTTTAAAGACCTGCAATTATGTGTCAATGGCCTATTATTTTAATAAATGCATGTTTTTAACCTGTGGCTGCACTGTACATTGATTTTGAATTTTTGTACCTTAAATCTTTTTCTCAAATGATTTCATGTTTTCTTAGAACTCATTACCCTGATTTTTTTTGTTTGTTTTAAAACATTTTGACTTTGATTAAATTTCATTTGTAGGATTTTTCCACGATTCAGAGACCCTTTCAAATAATAGTAACTATTGCACTGAGATGCTTCATAGCTTTATTATCTTTAACTGAGGGAAAGTCACTCAAAACTTGTTACAAGAGTACACTGTCTCGTGCTTTTGCAATTTCATAAAATAGATCCAAACAAATGTATTTAAAAAGTCAGGTACGGAAGTGTTATTTCAATTTAGTTTAAATTTTTGAATTTATGTGAAAATGCCTATCTGTGAATCAAAGGGTATATCAGTAACAGTCCTGCCAAAATTATAATTTTAATGTTCTGCTGCTATGAGCTGTCCTAATAGCAATGGCTTTATCCATTGTTCAGATAGTTCTGTTCACAAGTCAGTAGAGATTTAGGAACATGATCAACATGTTACTTGAGAACATACAGAGTAAGACTAATTTTGACTAATTTTCAAAATCTGTGACAGATGTCTATATTTTAATCAGCTGTTCATATTCCTCTTTCTAACTATGGAAATATTTATTGGCTCATCTGGATCCCCATTCATCTCCTTTGCATAACGGATTGTAAAAGGCTGCCAGTACCACTGGAGAAAATGTAGATATTTATACAGAAAGTGTTTGAAGTCAGTTAAGACCAACTCATATGCAAAGAGATTAAATGGATGTTGTGGAAATCCTAAGTGTTGTTCCAGTAGTACAAGATTGTAAAGGCAGGAATAACAGAGCAAACCTCCCACTGTACTTTAATTGCTGAGCTTATGTGGGTGAACAATTATTGTCTAGCATATTCAAAGATTGCTAATAGACACTTTTCAAGCTTATTTTCCCCTCTACATATTTTTCTTATAAGATATACCCTCCAAACATTGCAACAGTCCGTAAAAACAACTTCCAATGGAAAATCAAATTTATTTTTCAGATTTCTCAACAATGACTGCGTCACTGTCACCAGCCTGTTGCACACTAACCTGAAGACTAGAACCTCCAGAAGATACAGAGGATGCAGTCTTCCAAGGAAAGGTTATGACAGTGGTATGGTCAAACTGATAGTCCACCAAAACCAAAACAATAAGCTGTGCTGAGGTACTTTTCTCTCCTACAAGTGTACAAGCATCAGTCTGCCTGACTCTGCTCAGCAGAGTTACCTGTTTTGGTCAACATTTGTTTAGAGATCACAGCACTACAGCTTTAATGTATTGCAGCCTGGATATTTAATTTCAGCTGCTTATTTCAATGTAAATTATAATAAAAGTGCACACCCCCACTTATTTTGAGATAGCACCAGATAATTTCACTACCTCATTTATCATTTCCTGTGTCTATAATCTTTATAACATTCAAGGACATGGGAAAAAAAATGATTTGTCATCAGATTTAGACACAACCAGAAAAAATGTTCAGCTACAGATAGAGTCAATGGATAGGAAACTTTCTTAAAATATAAGCATGATCCGATTGCTAATTTAGTATGCTTTTACCAGGTTGATTTCAGCTCTCTGTCTCTCAGTCTGCTTGAAAACTAAGTAATATGAGTGAGATCACATTCCTGATCTATTGAAAAAAAAATGCAAGACGTGTAAAGTAAAAATTTTCTTTACAGGAGTATGCTGAATTTTTCTGAAAAATTTCTATTTTATCCCAGTGTTCACTTCTTTTCTTTTTCCAGTTTCTCTTAATTTACCTTGTATAGATGTCAAGTTTACAGGTGTTTTCCAAAGTTTCTCCATGGATTTCTTCTTAACACCCGAGTATAAATTTGCCAGCAGCGAGTCATCATACACTAATACTTTTACCGTTCAAAGTAAACTAGCTCTTCCATCTTTGCCTTCTCTAAGGAGAGCAAAACCTACCAAACCCTAGAAATCTTTATTTTTTTTTCATAAGTTTGTGCTATAATCACTTCAACTGCAGAAAGAATCTCATGTAATACTGCCTGCAAAAACTTCCTGGTAATGTAATATACTCATACCCACAATTTCTCTCAGCTAGCTGCTATTAGTCAGTCATTAAGTTCATTCAGAAATATTTCTCTGTACCACTGTGCATAATAATACCATGGAAACATGTCACTAGAGGAAACAGGCATTGCTTCTATTTCCTCTATTATTCCTTAAATATGGAATATTATGGAATATATCATTAGAAACATTCTACTGAAATATCAGAAATAATTGTCTACATTTCCAAAGGCACATTTATGGGTATTTTAGAAAAGAAACAGTAGAAAAAAGAATCTAGACTCCAGTTGAGTGTTGTTTCCAGTAAGGAAAAAAAAAAAGGGCAGTAACTATACCTCCCCAGTGGTAAAAAAATTGAAGCAGGTTTTATAAACAGTTTCTAAGTTTATGGCACGAAGATCAAAATTTTGAAAAAGAAAATAATGATAACTATCCACAATGCTCAAAAAAAGATAAAATTATGATTTCTACACCATATTGCTTACAAACTATGTAGAAATTTTTCATGTGAGAGCTGTGAAAGACATATGACCTATCTGTTATTCTGTAAATCTGACTAGAGTTAAGATTCAGCAAACATTTATAATAGGCTGTTAGTGTTACTCTAGGTATACAAATGATTGTTCTTTTATTTTTTTTGGAAATATTTATTATAATTTCCTGACAGGGATTTTTCATAATAAAATAGAGGTTAAATGCCTATCCTAAAAGGATCACTTTCTAGGTACTACAGCAGATTAATGGGCAATCATTAAAAAAAAAGATTCTATGAAATTAGGTATCTCACAGTTCCTGCACTTAGAAGTGGGAGTAAAGGCAGTTAACATACTGAAATGTTGAACCATGAAACCTTTAGTTCTGCAATTATTCAGAGAAGTCAATAAAGTTAGAAAGTACTCATCAGAGTGAGTAAGGGTTCACAGTTTCACTCTGCAAAAGAAGGTGATAAGCCTCTCTTAAGGAATATGAATGACCTATTTAATTAATCATAGTTGTAAAATGAAAATATATATTAGTAAAAACATTTATGTTCAGGTCAGGATCAGGACCCAGTGGCTCTGAATTTAATTATATCTCTCTGTCCAGATTTTGCTGAGATCTGTATTGCTCTAGCTGAGGAGACGTCCCCCTATGGTAAGAACTACAGAAGAATGGTGTGTGTTACTTAGGTGTCTTAAGAATACAGTGAGTCTTACTGCCATTCTCAAGACCACAAAGAATATCTTTGAGATATGAGAATCCTTGCTGTTCAGTACATTATCCAGAAGGAAACACAAGTTTTATTTCATAATCACAATAAAAAGTCTGCTTTTTCCTCTCTTTCTCTCTCTTTTTTTTTTGTTTTCCCTTATATCTTCCTCCAAAACTGGGGGTTAGTTCTGGTCCTGTACTGTGAGAGGTAAATAGAAATCTCACATTTAACTGAATAAGAACAAGGCTTAGTCCAAAACCAAACCAAGAACAAACTTAAGTGTAGGAAAATGAATCTACATAAAAAAATAGATACTGGAAGAGGGATAAGCAGTCTCAAAAGACAGAACAGAGTGCAGGAGAGATACTGTTTGGTACATATACATAATTTATAAAATGTTTGGATCATTTTCACTGTGATGATTTTTGTGCTATTCAGAAATCATAATGCTTCATTCAAATACTAAATTTAATAACATATTGCAATATTAATTGTATAAGCAAAAATATTTTATCAATATCAAAATAGTTAAGTGCTTCTTATGTAGATGTTATACAAATAGCAAATATAAAGCAAAGTTTTTCTCAGAATTCTTTATTTACACCAATATTAAATCATCAGCAGAAGTAGTCGTAAGCACTCAAAATGATTTCATAGTTATTATTCACAAAATCATCTATTGGCTTTGGGAATCCAAGGTAGTTTTTAATAATTTTTATAAGAGTTCATAGTTTTATTTCTGAAGAATCTAGCAACCTAGGAAATATAGACTGTACGAAATATAATGCTATTTATTATTTCTTGCTCCAATCTCCTATTCCTACTTTTAAACTGGGAATAAAGATTGTTTACAAATCGTAAATAAATTCATGTCTTAAAAAGAAAACAAACATATATTAAAACAAAACCAAATATTGCACGGAATATTCCTTCCAATATTTTCAGCCTGTTGCTACTTGCAGGACCACAGCCTTCAGGTTTCATTCTTCAGGACAAAACGTATGCTTCAGCACAACTATTCTACAGTCAGGCCCAAAGAAACTTGATCATGTAAAAGTATGGTGTGTACACTTAGTGATACAATGAAATGTATGTATTTCTCTGACAGTAATGCCTCCTATTTATTTCTATGGAAACTAAAACAAAGAGCAAAATAACACTATTTGATAGAGCAAACTGTCAGCTACAAAACACTATTTTTCAACAGAGTCACCACCATTAGCTGATTTGCATAGAAGAACTGACTTAGACACTCTTCGTTTTGTTCTGTGACGGCTATGCAAATCCATCCAGAATGTGGCTTGTCTTTCATGTTGCTGTTACTACCGCTGTAATGCACTATTCACCACCTCACTGTGTTTACATCCACCATTTGGTCTCTGCAAGCATTCAATAAAAGTCAATGAATGTGAGTGGGTGCCATTTTTTCAGGAGGAATTTAATGATATCTTTGCTTCATGCACACTTCAGTGTCAGACATTGTTCCATCAGACTGTCCCTCAGCTGCCACCTGTTGCACAGCAACAAGATGCAATGAAATACTGGTTCAGCCTCTACTGCCATACCACCAATACCTACCTCTTATGTTTTGGGCCAGCATAGCAAAACAGGAGGCAGTTTCTGTATGTTTCTTTGAGAAGGATGTAGTGAGTACAAGAGCAGATTAGTAAATTCTGCTAATATCTTGTACTCACAAGTTTTCATACCATAATGAGTCATTTTCCAAAGAGTCATGTGTAAAAGCTTTAATGTGTATGATTCAGGAAACCTATTATTTATTGCAGCTATAAAACATTGATTGGAATAAATGTTGGTTTTAAGGGGCCTGTGGTTCAGCTTCCTTTGGCCTTTAAATCCAGCTTCCTTTGACCTTTAAATGCCCAGAAATGTATTATAAGTATACACATCTTCCAGTAGCTTTCTAAGAAGAGCAATGAGGCTGAACATGTTCCCCATGCTCTTCTCTCAACCTTTTTAAAGATAGATGTAGGGTTAACATTTTCTTCAGGAACCTCTCCCAGTCATCGTGGTTTTTCACAGACAACTGATAGTGGGCCCGCTATCATATCTGCCAATTTAACACACTCATCTGAGAATGAATCCATATATCTCCCTCAATTCCAAATGAGTCCAAAGAAATTTTCCCAGCTCTTCTGTAATCACTACATGAGAAACAGTTTTTTGTGCCTTTATATGTAAGTACATATGCAAATTCAAACAGTGATTTTTGTATACAAGTTTCCCTAAAGGTAAAAAATGCTAAAAGTTAAACAGAGCAAAGAGTTCTAGAAAAATGTTATACAGAACTAAAGGAATGGAAGAAAACGAAACAACCAGAATAAAGCCTAATACCAGCTGGCAACACTCTTCTAGATAACTGATGGTGAAATATCTTCTGTGCCAAAACTCTGTCCCTTACAAATCTGCTCCCTGTGCTAAATGGTTGCTATTGTTGGTATCTTTTAACTACTTTCCCTGTAACTGAATTTCAGATGGCAACAAGGAAAAATTCCTATTCTCTTTTTATGAAGCTGATGTTTAGTACAATTACATACACAGCTGCTACAGACAAGTGATGCTTTGCCAAAAGCATCCCATGCTGTCTTGTTTCCCTTTTTTGTCTTTCACTGTTTCCTTTCTCTCTGCAATAACAATAAAAGAGAAATCACTGAGGTTGAATAGAAAGGACTTGTTTGTTCTCTCTCTCTCTTTTTTTTTTTTTTTTGTTTAGGAACAAAGACAGAA